>OV651816.1:62003682-62552812 GCA_927349885.1 Psylliodes chrysocephalus
ATGAAACGCGTGATATATTAACTAAAAAAAAATAATTATGGTGTACAACTCTCTGGTTGAATCAATTATTAGGTATTGCATTACTGCCTGGGGGTGCAACATTCAAAACAACACTCAACCCACTGCAAATATCACAAAATATAATACTAAAAAAAAATTTTAAAAAAGAGAGGCTTTATTCCACACAAAACTTATATCAAGAAACTAATCTTTTAAACATTAGGTCAAGTTATATTTACCAATGTCTCCTAAGAATGTTTGACTAACAAAACATAAAAGAAACACGTTCTAAACTGAATCTAAATGTTACAACAGATTTATTTAAAAAAACTGTTACTCAGAACTCCTTTCTTTTTTTTGGGCCGAAATTATTTAATGTACTACCTAAACATATAAAATAAATAAAAATATATAAAATATTCAAAATAGAAGTAAAAAAGTGTATACTCAATCATCCTTATATATTTCTGATGTTCTCATGATAATAAGAGCTGTTAAAATTTATTTAAGATAATTTAACAATAAATTAATAACTGATTCTCACCCCCCACCGAAGGTGCCATCATTATCTCTTTGAAAAAAATCACAATTCAAAATGCCTTTATACTTGAACAATAGATATAAAGCACTACATAATACCCTTAAATAGTGTAAACAGAGCGCCTCATAAAATTGCTTCACACAGGACAGGCAACCATGCCTAGAGTGGTAGCCATTTTATAAGACGCTAACTAATTGTAAAATAATTGTATATAAATGTATATTAAAAAATGTTAATAAATTGAATTGAATTGAATTGGTATTACATAAGTTGTGACTTAGGTTTGGTATCTAATCGCAAAAACGGACTAATTTGTTTTTAGTTGAATTTTATTTATTAAGCTTTGCATTTTAAATATTGTGAAAATGTTCACTTGCGTATGTTTTGCTGAATCCACACCTGTTATTTACGTCATGACCTATTGGCTATAAAACTTCGAAACGAACTGCATAACAAAAAATGACGTTGCGGTGATGTCATTGGCCTATCTTAAGGATTGGTTCCGCTTGTGCAGCTGACGCTTGCTGCCGCTGCTGCAGCGGTCACAGGGACTGATATCTGTGCATCGTTATGGTATTGGTTCTGCTACTGCGTCGGTCGCATTACATCGCATGCGACGGCTGCATCAACTGCTAGTAGGACTAGTCTGGACGCAGCAGTCGTTGCAAAACCACGTGTTTTTCTGTAGTGTTTGAGGATATTGTTTTTGTTTTTTAATTCCTTGGTTTTATATAATAATACCAAAGATGAGTGGTGAGAAACACTTCTCCCGTGATGAAGAAATGGTGCTAATTGAATTGGTGTCATTTCACAAATGTTTGTATGACATTTCGGATAAAAAGTTTAAAGACAATATTGCCAAAGATAATGTGTGAAAAGAAATAGCATCTCAGATTGAGGGTAAAACAGGTATGTAATATAAACTTTTTTGCTAATAATATTATAATATATATATATATATATATATATATATATATATATATATATATATATATATATATATATATAAAATTATTATTAAAAGAAACACAAATAATGAGATATACAACAAAGTTCTTATGTTCTTAAAACTTGATTATCCTGCGAAGGTATTCTTCCTTTGGTCATAAAAAAAATCATTAAATTTATCCCTTATGACAAATCCTTCGGCATTGGCAAATGCACCACATCTTACTAAAAGAAACACATTTCTTCTTTCTTATTAGACTGCTATATTTGGTCCAAGCTCAATACATTTTCTGGTGTCATCCAAATATTCTCTCAGTAAATTATGGAGGCACACTGTTGCCATTATTAACAAATCTGCAGTGCTTGCTTAACTTCAAGAGGCGTAAAAAAACTCTGAACGTTTGGAATAACAATCCAAAAGCGTTTTCTAAAACCCTTCTAGCTTTACTAAGCCTGTAATTGAAAACAGATTTATCAAAACTTTCTCGCGCCTGATTTCTATTGTAGAGTTTCATTAGATTGGGATGAAGTCGAAAAGCTTCATCTCCAACAATAACGTAAGGCAAATTAGTTTGTGTGCCCTGCAATATATTTTCTGGAGGAAAACAAAATCTGTTGCTATATACCTGTTTGCCTATGGTAGACTTTGCAAATATTCCACTATCAACATCTTTGCCATACGATCCAATGTTCACATCTAAAAATTTAAATCGAGCGTCAACCACAGCCAAGAGCACAATTGAAAAGAAGTTCTTATAGTTGAAATATAAGGATTCACTCTTTGTTGAACATACTATATGGACATGTTTCCCGTCAATTGCTCCGATACAGCTGGGAAATTGCCATCTTTCCCAAAATTCTATCGACTTCTGATTACATATATTTTCATTAAGGGAAGGCAATAAAACAGGTACTAATATTTTACATACCGACAAAAGAACAGCATTAACAATTCTGGAAATGTGGCAGTTTTAAATCTGGAACCCAAAAGCGAGAGATCTAAGTGAGTCGCCAGTGGCCAGATATCTGATATAAAAAAATTGTTTTATTTTTATAGATGATAAATGCAAAAAGAGATGGATGTCTATTCGCGATACATACAAAAGACTAAAATGGAGTGGCAAATTAGGAACCGGATCATCAGCAGCAGTAATGGAACAGTAATGGAAATAATTTAAAAAAAATTTACTGAAATTGTTGTTTTTTAACATTTTTATCAATCAAAAAAAAAAATGGGTATATCATTGCAATCGCCTCGAAATTAGAATCCAAAAAAATATTTGGATGTACGTATGTGTGTGGCGTATATATAACGTGATAATGACGTTACATTTTTACAATAAGTATTTAATTTTTGAGTGTATAAAAATAGTTATTTATGTACCAAGTCAGCAAAGTGATTCTCTTTTGAACCAGTCTCAGACTATGAGCCGAGGGAGAGAAGCGAGCGAGGCGAGTAACAGACGTCCCACCGTAAATAATTTTAATTAAAAAGAAGGAGATGTTATAACATCACATTTTAGATTGACAAAGTAAACAAACAGAAAATTAACAGCCACTACAAAACAAATCAGTTACATACTATTTCTGACAGACGACCATGGCTATACTGATAAATATTAGCGGCAGAAAAAATATTTGATTTTACAGTGAAATAAAGTGTTTGTTTACTTCCGCAAATCGGTATGGTAATGTATGGCCCTATTGATGGTTAACTATAAAATATTGTCACAATTATTCCTTAAATGGGAAATTAAATTATTTGTGGACTACTGTCTTCGTGAACGATAAAATACTTAAGTGGTTCAGGCCGAGTCAATAAGAAAAAGAAGAATTCTGTTCATCTCATCTGTCAGTACCGAGAAGGGAACATACCTCCGAGCAATTACTACTAGAGGGAGTCTTCCCCCCTTCCCCGCGCTAAATTTTGTTAGCAACATCTACTCCCCCCGAGGGGGAAAATACCTCTTCTGCAATTGGCTTATTTAATCAACGTTGCCAAGTTTGACCATGTTCTGTGAGTTTGACAGCGCCAGTTCTGACACTTTCTAACACATGTCAATTTCTTATTTGTATTTTACGGAAAATATTATTATTTTATAACGTTGTAAGAGTTGTAAATGTATATTTAAGATTTATTATCCCTAATAATATGGTGAAAACATGCTTTATGTGTAAAAGGCCTGTTGAAAATGCTTCTTCAAGATAATATCATAAGTAAGTACAGACACAACCTAATTATCAGAGGCGGTGCATTAAGCAATCACCTTTAATTTGCAATTAAACTTTCTTATTTTCTTATCGAAAAATTGAAATTAAGAGCAAGTAAACTCCAGCTAAGTTGGTCTTCATTCGTCTCATAATGATTATAGTAAAGGTTAATTACTTACTATTAGTTTAATATCACATCTTTGTAAAGTTTATTGTTATTTTTTTTAGGTTTCCTTTTCTTGTTATGAGAAAGAAATACATGGTTCCAAAATATAGGAATTCAACAAGTGACCGACCACCTGAATTACTTTTTATGCTAATGAACATGTTTATTACAGACCTCAGGGGAGGAAAATATTAAAGAAAAATGAACTATATTATATAGTACAAAACAAACAAGAATATCACATTATTCATGTTTTTTTAATTTCCTTAAAAAAGTCCCAAAAAAATGTAAATATTTATTATTGGAGTTTACATTGTTATGCTAAAACAATACTAGAAAAACTTAAATAATGTGGATTTTGACTATTTTGAGTTATGCAGATCATTATGATCTAAAAAAATGTTTTTCTGGTGCTATAGTCAGGTATAAAAACATTCATTTATTTAAACGCAGTTGCAATATACATTTTATTTAGTTTTTAAGTTAAAACCTATTAAGACATCCTAAAATGACTTTTTTCGTTTGATGTGAGATTAATTATTCTACATTTTTGTTGGTGAAATAGGATATATTAAGATGTCTTACTGTTTTCTCTGATTATCTAGAAAGTTAGAACAATATACAAAGACTGTTATAACAAAAAATAGATATACCTTTACTTAAACACACAATTAGTCAGTTCAATTGTACGATAATTTAAAGCAGAAATCCAGAAAACTTTAAAAATGTGTTTTTACTATAACAAGGACATAATTATTAAAAAAACTTGGCACATTAACATTGACGATAGGTTTTTATAATATATATTATACAAATCACAACGAACTACACAAAATGACATTATTAATAATTTAGCAATAAAAAAGTTAAGTACAATGATGACATTAAGAGTTGAGTTTCTCGAAATACTTTTTTTAAATTGTCTCAGTACCTACCTAGTATTTTTCTAGCACAATGATATTATATAAATGTGCATTGTGTGATATCTCATATTTTAGGAATAAAATGATATATTTTTTGCAGGTTTCTGTTAACAACGATTCCAAGAACTATTGAAAATATTATTAAAACGGCCTTTGCAAATATAATTCTCAATTAAGAGCTTTTGATCTAACATTAAATTTTTATTCTCCATAAGGTTACAGCTTCCTAAGAAGAAAGTTTAACAAAACTTACCAGACCCAAAATATCAAAATTTTACCAACCAATTGATGGTTCTACTGGTTTCCATAGGAAAATTCTCCTCGAAACTACTAAAAGAAAAGTGGCAGAGGCAACCGAAGAAGGCAAAAAAGTCTTTTGCAAAACAAAAACTAGAAATTTGTTTAAACTTCCTATTTGTACTTGTATTAATTTATTTCATTTTATTATCTGTTGTATTTTCAAATTGATTTTGATATTAATCTTATCTATTTATATATTTTTTATATTCACATATATGTTTTTTTCATTGAATCAAACGTTTATTAGCTTATTAAATATAATGAATTCATGTTGTTTTATTATGTTTGCATGAATGATTACTTTTTTTCCTTTTAAAAATGAATTTCGAAGATAAAGCCGAAACGGTGATTGAGAATAAAAAATTAGACGAAAGTGGCGATATTTACTGGAGCTTTCATCTACACATTCCTTTTTTTAGCCATCTACACCTGAGCCAGCAAAATTCGTCTTCCCTCCATCCTTATATTCTCCAGATTTATAGAGAAAACGCCGTCCTCTTTAACATATCCAGACTTCCTTTGACGGGGACTATACCACTACATTATCAGCTTTATTTGTTATCCCAAGCAATTTAAATGCATCGTAATTGCTCATTCTAACCCCTTCTCTTGTAGATTCCGTACTAAGTTTTCTTATTTTTAGTTACGTTTGCACTGCTCTTTTATTTTCACGGCTTTAATTCTAAAATGTTACTGTTACAGTAACGCTACAATATGGAACCATTTTTGTGGTTTATACTATTTAATGTTATTCGTAAGTGACCAACCTATTATAATAATTAAAGATTATTGTATTACAGGCCTGAAGATGTTCCTGTAAGGCCGAAACGAGTCGCTCCTGTATTTATTTTTATTAAAATTGATTTTAAGGTTTTATTCTTCAATTGAAAAAATTAGACCTCTACAGTGATTTTGTTTCATTTCTTGCATTACACACATATAAGACGGTATTCATTTTCAAAATAGTAAAATTAGCAAATTTTTTAGTTTTTTTTTTTTTAATTAAAACGTTTGGACAATGTGTGTTTTTATAGATAAATGATACGCCACTGAACAAGAAGGATGTTTACCTTCCCCCTTGTGCCCGCTTCCTCACTTCCTCTACAGATGTTGCTAACACAACAATCGCCTACAAACTCGTTTCCACGCTTCCTCTATATTAGTAATTGCTCGGAGGAACATACCGAAACAGAATTGAGATGTGCCAGGGACGGACTTAGCTTCAATGTCCAATAGTGAGCAAGCCGGTCGAACATTATGCGGGACAGCAAAAAAGGTGGTCGCGATCGATCACAGAAAAAATAATTGGGGTTTATAAAATATAAAACATAAAAATATAATTATATATAAAGTAAAATAAAAATTGTGACTGCACCCTGAAAATGAGGTAAGGACCCCAAATTTTATTATTATTATTATTATATCGATTTTTTATTATATCTATTGACTCCTTTAATTACGGACATTTAATAAAGTGTTTGTGAATTTTTTATACATGGTGTTTTTATTATTACGAGTTTAGTTCACTATACGATAATTTGAGTCACCCGAGGTTCATCTTAAGTGGCGCAGATTCCTTCTAAACCAAGAAGTTAATCTGAGCTTTTTGAGATTAACATCGACTAGAGCGCGCTTAGCGGAAGTGGGTCATTATCTATTTTTACCTCTCGAAGCCAAGCGACGACCCCTATTCACACAAAAAAAAATCATTACTACCCCCTAACCGTTAAGCGTGACAATATAATAAACTTACCTATTTTTAACACAAAATTTTGATGTTTCAACAAATCAAACTTTTACAAAAAAGTATATATAGAATGTTAAGGTACTTCAAATAATATTCCTGTAAAGATCCTTAGGAAATATAGACAGCGCCCTGTATTTTTTCACCTTTCTTTCCGTCTACTTCTAATTTAAATTATGCTCGATCATTTACTTAGAAGATTAGGTGTTAAGGCAAGGGCTGAGGATGAGCGACACAAACGGGCCCTATGCTTTATTGTAACACTAATAGAATAATTAATTTTCGTCTTTTATAAAACGTTCTAGCGTTACAATTTATCTCTCTTAAACAAATTGGAATTATTATTATTTAACAAGGTTCTAATTGATTTTTGATTGTCTACCGCGGGTAGAATTAGAAAGAGGCGGTAGAGAAAGGGGAAATGAAAACGTAAGTTCCTTCAATTTCCTAAAAGATAAACGCCCGGCTTTTTGGGAATTAATTTTATATATAGATATTGTGATGTAGGAAATTCTGCTGGCAGTGACTACTGCTCGTAAAGCGAAACAAACACTTGATTTCATGCTTCCTGTGGACTCTTTCATTAAATCTCAGCAATTCAATAGCTTGCCCGACTTTTTGGGAATTAATTTTATATATAGACATTGTGATGTAGGGAAATTTACTGGCAGTGACTACTCGCTCAGTGTGCTATCTTGGTCGCCATTTAAGAGTTATTAGCAGTTTTCTGTCTTTGAACTGTGGAATAGTCATTTTCGTTGTGAAAGTAATTTAAAAATTAATTGTGACTGAGATTCTTGTATTAACCTTTCAACCAATCCATAAAAATATGGAGATTATTTCAATCACTTCAAAATTCTAATTTGAAATAATACCAAATCTCTAGGTTTTAGAGTCCTAGGAATCCATGTTTTTGAAAAATGTGCGTGCATGCGTGCATAGTCAGAACAACTAGGGAAGGGAGTGCTTTAGAGAGTTGTTTTCCTACTTTTTAGTATATTTGTTTTATTTGTGGCTGTAGAAAAAAATTCTTCGAATAATGGTTCTTCGTGATGTCGTTATCTATAATTTTAATATGATTTTAAAATGATTTTAAAATGATTTTAAAATTTATCGTATTGAAGATATTTGAGAAATAGTACATTTATTTTTTTTTTATTTTGACCGAGATCAAACTTTAGTGGAAAGTAGGGTTGCCAGACGTCACGCTTTTGGCGTGGCAGCCACGCTTTTTGACTTTCCTGCACGCTTTTTTTCGCAAATTCCACGCTTTTTAAAAGCCGCAAGAGGAATCGGATTTATACAAAAATAGACCAGGTAAAAAGACTTTCGTTTGTACGAAATATAAATGGAGGACCTTGTCACAAAAAATGGACCTGATTAAAAATAAGCTGAGGACCTTTTTTTTTTAGAAATGGTCACAAAATATGGACCTGATTATATAAAAATGCTCTATCGTCACGGTTGCCATGCTTTTCACTTTTAGAAATGTGGCAACCCTAGTGGAAAATTATGTCTTAAGGCACATCAAATATAAATAAAAACACAAAGTTTTGGATTTTAACCCTTTTAGCCCTGAATACAAATTTTCTACTTTTAATTGAAATACATGCTTTCTTATATATGGTTAAATAAAAGGTTTTTGGGGTATATTCTGTAAAAAACGGGTTAAAATTAACCCTGGTTTATAAAAGTAAGCAGATGTCATTTTTAATTTTGTATTCTGTACTATTTGGTTAAAATTGTAACTTGTTAGTATATAAATTTACTGTTTACTTCAGCGATAAGGGACATAAACATGGGAAACGCTCATATATGCCTAACAACGACCAGATCGAACGCGGTTAATATCTGACCCACTATGTGGTGCTTTCATCGATATCAAAAAAATAACAGCGGGAAATTTAAAAATCTGATAATATAGGTTGTATAAATATTGATTGCAGCACTCTCATGTTCTGATAAATAAATTTAAACAATATTAATTACGCTAAATTATTTAATTAAAAGAAAACTACACTTACAGTCTATTTGTAACGGTCTAAAAATTGCGTCCCACCTCCAGTCTATAATTTAGTTTAAATTGTGTATAAGATTTAAATTTCGATTTTTGCGCGAAAGGCTTGAAGCTTTACCTGCGATAGTGGCAAATACTTGTTCTAGGAATATTTTTTTTGGGCTTAATATTAAAATTAGTTGATGACCTTTTGTAGTGTCCTCTAAACAATTTCGTTAAAAACAGGTAATTGTGTCTTTATCAAGTTAAAATTCCGTTTCTGGGTAGTAGCTAACGATAACACAAAAATTCAGTTTTTACTGAGTAGACTTCGCATGAAATGGGTGTGATTTGCTAACTTTCAAAAATATAGTGATATTTAAGTCATCCGATACTGGGTTTATTTTTGGAAGTTATTTTTCGATTTTGGGATTGTGCTTTACCTGTCGGATATTGGTATTTTGGTGCTTTGGTTGTTGATTTCCAAAATTATCCTTAATAAGGATTATTCCACACTCCACGTGCGCTGTGTTCTTGAGGTTCTACCGGCATTTACCTATAGGAAGAAAACAAAAAGGAGGGCGTATTAATAGTGGTTGTTCCCTCGCTTACCGACCCGTAGTCTTAATTAGAAAAAAAAAACCCTTGGCCAGGGTAAGTAACTAAAATTAATTTAAAATAGATTTAATTAATTTTCTTTCATGAAGGTGATTTGCCACCTCTACCTTTTTATTTAAATCATTTGTTTTTCATCGTCGAGTTCGCCGTTTCTATTCACGATTCGATTGACGATATGAGTTAAATTTATTCTTTTCATGATGCATTTCCATCATTGTAGTATTTGATACTTTTTTGATTAAAATATTCTATCGTTTTCATTTTAATATTAATTTCCTAGTGAGCTTATATATAATATATATATTTTTCTTTAAATAAAAAGGGAATATTTTATTAGTGCTCGTTCTCTTTTCAATTAAAATATAAACGGGTCTTTGACATATTGTCTTTTACTCTTTTTAGGTTTTTTTTTTTACATTGGGCATTATTTGCGTTTTACTGTCAACTCAAAAACCGGGAGCCTGTCCTAGGAAGTCCTTGGGAGAACGTGATTCGTTCTACTAGGATCGTAACAGCTATTTGCACCTCTCCAGCTCGAGTCTGCCGGCTCAAATTTGAGAACGTTCTACGAGATAACCACCGCTGGAAACACGCAAGTTGTTTTTTTTAATGATATTCGAACAGTTTTTTTTTATCTTATAAATTAATGAACATTGTTTTTTTTTGCATAGAGTAGACAATCTGACTCTATTATTTCTTATTTCTTGTGGGAATTTATAATTAACGTTATAATTATTTTTGTGAGCGAAATGCTAAGGATTTGGGCTTTACCTACCTATATTATTTGATATTTGAGGATATTACAGAAATCCAAAGCGCGTGCGCCTGAGCTCAAGCGACGCCGAATTAACATTTTAATTTTTTCTGCTATTTATTTTATTCACGCCTTTACTAGTTTTGATACGAAAAATTTCCCTTAGGAAGCCGCATAAAATTTATTTATAAAAACTTATTTGGTTAATTTATATAGTTATAATATTTGGACAATAATTAAATATTTATAACACATCCTCAATTTTTATAATATAAAATTTGGTCAATACTATAATATTTATAATATTTCGTCAAGTTATATAATATTTTTAATATCTGATCATTTTATATAATGTTTATAATATTTCGTCAACCTATAACAATACATTTTGGAAATAATTAATATTGCTAAAAAAAGATTAATTATTTTACGTAGTTATTTTACTTATTTCATAGCAAGGTATTTTTTTTTCTCTTGGGGAAATTTCTTATCATACTGTTGATTTCAAACTTGAAAATAAATCCGTAAATAATCATTTTAGAAAAGGTCCTTTATTTCTCACAAGTCAATTTATTGGCGACCGGTTTCGAAGTTGTCACTTCATCATCAGGCACTTTTTTACTTTTTACTTTCAGTAATTAACATTATTTCCTTAAAAATTTTTAAACTGTTTGTGCTTGTAAAACTATTTTGTGTTGTTTAGTTAATAATTGTCTTAAATGTGTTTTAATTAATTATTTTATTCAATAAGACATCTGGTGGTTTAACCTAACCTACATTAAAAATTTTTTAAAAATACTTATTACACATGACTTTTTTAACTCGTTCTGTTAAACTTTTTGTAGCGCTTCCTTTATGGAATTAGTCAAGGGGTGCCTGATGATGAAGTGACAACTTCGAAACCGGTCGCCAATAAATTGACTTGTGAGAAATAAAGGACCTTTTCTTTAACCTTTACACTTAATCCCTACTACTCACATATGGCTACCCTCACTCCAAATCATTTTGTATTTTATTACTCTTTTTTTTGTGTCTAGGTTGGGTACATTAAGGTACCGGTTTATATTATTGGTCTTTTGTTAAATTGAGGGTCAATACTTAGACAGTCAGGTGCTCGGGCCAATTTAACTGCCCCCCCCCATTTTTTAATAATTCGGATTGAAACACCCCATCTCCACTAGAGTCTAGCCGCGAGCCCTAAAATAAATTCATCTCCGTAACCATACTCGGTCTAGCATTCAAATTTAGATATTCAAATTTAGTTATTCAAATTTAGATATTATTTTATTTTATTTTATAATTTTTTTTTGTTACATAAATTTGAGGTTATACATTATCGATTAATTATTGTAAATCTATTCTTGACACTTTTTTTTAATTTTTGTTTTGATTGTTTATTTGTGACTTTAAAATTTTTCTTATTTTCCAAACGAATTACCAACGGCGTCTCATTTATAATAATCTTTAAACGCAAACTCAATCTTCTCTCTAACGTTTTGAAGCCATTTTCAAGTTTTAAAACAATAAACAATAATAAATAAATACTAACTTTGTGACAAAAGTTTGTTACTCTTTGTGTTACCTACATGGCTAGATATTACTTTGATAAATTAAAGAACTCCACATTGGGGTTCGTTAATTTAATCATGTGTCATGTGTAACTAATTTAATACGTGCTGGGATTGTAATATTAAAAAATATATCTATTTCCACACAAAAACAACCCCAACCATTTCGCTTAGTTCATCCTAGAGGATAACATAATCATGAACTTATAATCTAAAATTCAAATTTATGATTTTACGATATACATACAACTAATTGACATATTTACAAACCTTTTACTGCTGTCCATGTCTACACTCTGTCTACCATTTGTCTTCAAATGATGAGTACCTTTAGTTAACATCTGATACGCATAGATGACGCCATCTTTGCGGAGGTCGTTGCATTTCTCATCTTTATCTCCCTGTCCTCTTGTTTACATGTCAAATATATTCTTTTTATTATTTTTAATGCTGTGTTTAAATGCACTTTTAGGTATATAACATCGTTGCCATTTCTATTCTAACTGGGATTGGTTATAAATAACTATTGCCACAAAACTAATTTGATAGAATAAACGTCATAGTTATAAGCAACTTTAACCTGGTGGTTGAAATTAACTAAAACATTACAGAATAGACCTCATAATAATTTAATCTCCGGTGCACATAGTTACCATTAGGGGTTTTGTGTGGTACAAATATGTACCAACAGGTTTAGAACTAACATACCTTAAAAAATAATATACGCTTATTTATCAAAAGCTAATGATCAAAAACCATGAAGCAGTCAAGAAAACAGTACAATATAACTTTGGATATAATATAAAACAAATTTTACATAAAGCAACATTACTTTCCTTACTTACGGTTTTGGTTCTTGTCCACTGTTTTTCTTGAGTATATCTGGTACATCTCCTTCTGGACTACTTCTCCATGGAAAGGAGAAGGTTTTAAATTTTTCTTTGTTCAGAAGTTGGCAGACTTGTATGTATTATGCCCTACGCTATAAACTCTTCAGCGAGCGTAACCAAAAATGTGTTGCTTGTAGAAACGTTATTTTCATTGTTAAAATATACTTCTCTATCATAGGTATATTCAGAATCAACAATGGGAACGTCCTTAGAGAGATGTAATGTATAATCTGAGATAGTTTATTGGAGAAAACGGTTTCGGTCATTTTGAACTGTATAGAGCGGCTCCAGCTTAGATGAACTGGTATTGGAATCTTCAGATCCCAGGCTTGGTAATTTATGTTTCGCTGTAGTTTTAGTTATTTTTTCTCATAAAATGGTCACTATATCGTAAGATATGTAATTTTCTGTAGGTTCATAATTATTAATACTAGAATTCTAGAGTTTCAAAGGTCATCTCTACTAACTCTTTTTTGGTCAATAGACGTTTACTACACATCTTTTTCTGAAATGAAGAAAAACTTTTTGTTACAAACCTGCCGGTACCTGTATGTACCACTAGCAAGGTATAAATATTACCGGGTGGTATATATATATGTACCATAACGTGTATATACCTTTATAAACAAATCTTACTAACAATTATTGAATACTTTTTACAAAGATTTTGTTGCAAAATAACTACAGAACTAGAACAAAAACCCTTTATATCTCACAACACAAGCCCAACGTCAAGCAAATCTGTTTTCAACAACTCAACCTCAAATTTTGCAATATGTGAACGCCTGTCTGATGGTGGGAAATTTTCTTTTTAAATAAAGTGAACGAAATGAGTTTATGAATTGTTTCAACATCCGTAGTACATATTTATCCATCGGAAGGGTTAAAATGTTGTTTTAAAAACATTTGATCTAATGAATTTGATCGAAAAAACATTTTATCGAATTAGTTTTGATCGAAAAGAAAAATGATCGGAAACAAAAATGATCGAATAGAACAATAGTTGTAAAGAAACTTGATCGAAAATTAATTTAATAGAAAAAGCAAATGATCGGAAAACCAAATGTAGATAAAATTGGAAAAAAAAACTTTAATTTACCTAACCTGTACGGCATAGAGCCATCCTGGTTACCTCGCAAAAAATATAAAATAAATTTAAAAAAAAACTAATATATCTAACCTGTGCGAGAGCAATCAGTAAAATTAAAATGGCTCCTGGTCGCACAGGTTAGGTTAAATAGTCAAGTTAATTTAAAAAATATAGCAAATAATTTAATCATTAAATAGCTATTTATGAAACCAGTTGCGAAATGCCCTATTTTATGAAATAAGTGAATATTTGCAGACTATCAGAACGAGGTCCCGCAACATAAACGAGTTACATGAAACGGAATTTCGAAACGTGTTACATACAATAATTTTTTTAATTTTGACTAGATTACTCATAAAGTTGTGTTTTGGTGAAAAATAACTGACATTTAGGCAACCAATTTTACTACTTATTTGTATAATTAATTGCATATGATTAATTTCATTCTTTTATTGACAAATAGGAATTCATATTCATTTATCCTCAACGACTTATTGTAGTGTGTTTATAATTTATATTTTAAAATAGTGTGGGTTATTTTGTCGTGTATTGTGTTTGAATTATTTTGTGCCAATTTTGAATGAAAATAAGGACCAAAACAACATTATTACTAGGTTGCAAGTTTAACCAAATTATATTTTTATGAGTTAAGTTGCCTTCTTTGAAATAAACTTTCAATAACTAATGTATATTAATCATTTTAAAATCATAAAATGTTTATTTTTATTTATTATCTTTTCTTAACTGGTGACATAATGGATTTTTCGAAACCAGTTTCATAATGTTTAATAGCATGCAAGTAGTGGCGAAAATTAGATCATTATGAAACTTGTTGCGATTAAATATACCTTTATATATCAAAATTAGAACAAATAGGTTGTATAGGTTCTAATTTTTTATCTTCTTAGCAAGGTGGGAAACACTACTAATAAAACTTTATTAAATAAATATTTTCTTTCCCTTTTGATACATAAATAATTTTTAGAGATATTTGCGAAATTATTGTAATACACACAAGAATGTTTTTTTTACTTATGTCCAATTATCAGCTTTGATATGTTGTACGAACAAATATTTGTATATTTTCCAAAACATCGTTGTTCGTTGGTTAAAAAGTTCTTAAAACAACAATTAGTTTCGACTCTAGGTCTATCATCAGATTTTGTCTAGAAGTTGTCAATAAATATTTAGGTTGATTGGAAAATATAATATTAAAATCTCAATAAAAAAGGTAGGTTAGAAAACTTGGTGTACTGTTTAATACTGCAACAGGCATTGAATTATATCCAATGGAAAGATAGCAGAAATAGGAATTTTATATTAACACTCTACCTTTGATTTTGCTTACTAAGGAGAACGTCATTCTTGGTCCTGATTCGTCTTTGTCTTTCCTTCGCATACAATTCAATACCTGTTGAGTTATTAGCCAGACAAGTAGTTGTTACGGTCACTTGTATTTTGTTTGAAATATGGCTTTGTGTTTATTTACTTTATTTTACGTCTTGGTTACATTTAAGTTGGAATTTTTTCCTTTTGTAAAATTGCCAGCCTGACTTTTTGGTTTAACCTAGTTTTTTAACTCGGCACTATAAAATGACCTTTGATTGTGCTTACTAGAAACAGATGGCGTTACCCCATTTTCACTACCTTCTTAATACAATCAGGTGTCATCGGCTTCAACTGCTAAGGTTATCTCGCCTCGTATACTGTGTAGGCTTTGTTACTGTTTCCCAGCGCCACTTTAGAAACAGCACTGTTAATAAGAACCCAACAGTGAATGGTCAAAATTAAATTTTAGTATAATGCAATACCTGTTGTGGTATTAGCCAACAGATTCATTATTTTTGAAGAGAAGGTCGCCAGTATTTTGTGTAGCATATGGCGTTGTGTTTAATTATTTTATTTTACGTTTCGGTCACATTTGAGTTGAAATTATTTCAAGGAAATTTTAATTACTTCATAATAAGGAATAAGTTTTTTAACAATGTATTAAAATTTTTATTTTATATTTGTCTTTCGATAATAATAAAACAACATAAAATAATTAGTTTTAGTAACTAAATATTTTTATAACAGCAAACAGAAAAAGTAAAATAATGGAAAAACAAGATAAAACCATTATGAAACTCATTAAAGAATTGCGACTCAAAAGAAAGATGAAAACACCGTTTTATTTTAATGTGATACCTACTAAACTTCTAGTTGTCAAGTCTCACATCAATTCCCACAAACACAAATTCATATTTTCAAATCGTTTTACGTTTTATTATTATCCGTCTTTCCTTTCATATTTACGACGAACCATAACTTCCGTTCGGTTGGTTTGATAGCTACTCCCAATTTTGCTCGGCTGTTAATTCCTTGATGCTGAGCCTTAATTGGAAACCATTCTCTTTTTGATGAAATATTTAGGAATGTTATGTCTTTGGAAATGATTCGGATTAAGGGTGTTTACGTTTTAAGTATTAAAGTACGTACGGTTATATGAACGAAAACGTTAAAATTTAATATAAAGGAAACAATTGCGATTCTAGATTCTAGCGTTTGTTATTCTACTGTTATAGTTGTTGATATTAAAAATAAGAGTTAATATGGTGGTAGTATAGCATAGAATTTAATATTTTTACAGACATTGCGTTCAAAAAAATACAGATATGAATATAATAATATTGTCATTTACTCTTGTGACTTGACAAACCGGACCCTCACCTAGTTTTGCAAATACTTATAACCTTGGCCTACATTTCGTCTAGTGGATCCCTACGAATTGATGTTAAAACCCCCCAGAATTACGTTTAGAGTTCAATGTAGCTGTAATGGAGGAAGAACAAAGGAAACACCGAGATTAATTTTGAATACTGTTTATTTAACATCTATTCTTTTGTACAGCCGAACATTTAGATTATGTGCCATTTTTAGGCTTAACATTATGTTTATGTAGGCTTTCTAATGTGTCATTTTGTTTGTCTCCTAATATACAATCACACGTTTCCACGGAACTAATGAATTACGCATTGTCTAATAAAAGAGTACAACAGTAGCACGAGGAGTGTTGTGAGATATAAAATATTGTGTTGAATTGAGAACCTCTTCCTTTTTGAAGTCGGTTAAATTTAATATTTCTAATATGTGTAATCCGGAGTGTAGATTTTCCTCACCGTGCGTCACTCCTTTCTCTAATATTCCAACGCCGTAATTTACCGACATACTCAGTCGTGTATGGACCACACTAAACGGTCGATCAGAGAACACCTGATATAAAGGGGGATGCCCGTCAGGCCCACTTTTGGGGTATCTCAGTAGAGATCCATCCAAGCCTCTAACAAGGTTTAATTTACATAGCCGCAAGGGAAATACCATTTTTAAGCCCTTACTATTGAGGTCCCTGGCGGTCTATGGTGACCTAAGGCGTCTTTTTTGGCACGATGCTCTTTTGCTCTGTCGATTGACAAATCAGTGTTATTAATCACAGTTCTGAGGATACGTTAGCCAGTCCACAAACACAATTTCACCTATTTATTCTAAATAAATAACAAACATACCGACTACTTCCGCGTAATGTCCCGCTAAAGATATGTGGATATGTACAAATAAATACGACCCTCCTCAATATTCATGATTCTACCCGCCGCTGTACATATCTCCTTTTTCCCGAAAATTCGATACACAAAACTAAAATTCCATACGGCTAAAATGACACATTTGTCTACCCAATTTTGGTTTACAAAGAACGACAGAAAACATATTTTTTAAACCGCAAACTAACTTTAAAATATATACAAATCCAGGCATTTACCCTACTAATTTACATCTGTTTGCCATTTAAAAGTAAAACCGAAAGTGCTTTTTATCTTTACTGAAAGGGGCAGGTACTGCTTACAGACAACCGAAACTTTACAATTCGGCCCTTTGGCCATAAAACTAAATGACCTAATTTATTACTGGAGAGCATTGACCGACTTTGCAACAATTAATATTTATGACAACAACATCACTATCGATTCTCTAATGCCCGTATGCACCGTACACGTTTAATCCAGATCAACGGCTTAATCGCGTTTAGTACCATAGCTAAAGATGGTACTAAGCGCGGTTAAACCCTTGATCTGGATTAAACGTGTACGGTGCATACGGGCGTAAATAACATAATTTAGCACAATATAAAAACCTTATAATTTTTCCCACAATAAACGTTTACCAATGAATACCAAAAATATGACAATAACGCACAGACGCGAATTTTCCCGCTAATAAATATAAAACTAATCAAGTGATACCTGTAACCTATTAATGTTTGTCTAAATTCTCTCCCGGAATATCTGAATATTAATTACTAGATTTATTACTTTAATAGTGCGTTATCGTTTTAATTCTTCGTAAAAGAAACCTTACAGAAAGAAAAGTATACCGCTGATAAAAGTGTCTACCTGGCGCAAGTTCGTCGGGTCAGCCAGAAGGGTGACGAAATCCACTACGAACGTCGCCTATAGAGTAGTACTTTTAATCATTTAATAACATTTTATAATGTTGAACCGAAGATACAAAATATCTGGCGTTTAGCTATACTAGCGAGGTATCACCAGTATTAGTTACGGCAATATTTTAGTCGCTCGTTAGATACAACCTTACAAAACAGTTCTAGGAGCGAAATCTGGTTCTACTCGACGTATATCTGCTTGGTCAACCTGACTAATATCTCCTTTTACTTATATATAAAATAAAAGAGAAAGGTGGTCGGCCTAAGGTCAACTGGATACCTATGCAGAAGCCGTCGTTTATAGAAACTAATTTCTCTACTCCGTCGATATCTTTTATTTCAGTTCTCAAAATATAACAAAAGCGCGGCCACCGTAAGGGTAGCGATATCTCTTTTTAATTATATTTGACGAATATAAAGAAAAAGAAGTCACCGTGGCGGCAACATGGATATTTGCGTATTTTTGTTAACTTGACTCGGTGAAGAAGAAAAAGTTAATAATCTTCTGCCCACTAAAACCCACGCTTTTATACTTAAATTTCCCATATATGCCAATGTATCGGAAAAAGAACGACTATGCGTTCGGGCATAAAGATCTTAAAGCGTTGTATTAATTCCTGAATATAGCCCTTATGTTTTTACATCTGTTTTGTTCTAGCGAACTTTCTAGTCTATCGTCAAATCCGTTTCCCAGAAGTAATTTAAACGGCGCCTACGAGGTGGGATACGCTGGGATGTTGTTTAAATTCGAAAATAAAAATTTGAATATAATATGTAATATATAAGATATATTTAAATTAATTATCAACCCCCGTTGTCGGATTTCACTCTATACCCCAAAAATTCCTTATAATGTAGGGTTTCAGATTTGGTTTCTTTCGTGCATTTCTTGTAATTATATAAATTTGTTGGAAATGTGTTTTATTTTTCCAGATTCGTCCATTGTAGCAATTTTAGTGATTCTTGTTTGCAACAATTTTCAAAATATTCAAAATAATTCGTTTAATTATTGTTTTATATCTCTTATCCATGCTATATCAAATGTAAAATATGTAAAATATGTTTGAGGAGTTTTCAGAAGAACTATGAAATGATCTGGAAATCAGAGACCAAATCAAATGATGAAACAATAAAAGAATTATCTAACATTGGCACAAGTTGCAGCTTATTGCCTTTTATTTTCAGACGAATGTCATCTCTATGTTGTTAAGTCGCCATTTTTTATTTGTGTTCTTTCATGCTTTGCTTCAGTTTAGTAGCTCGGATTGTATTAGATTACATATCATGTAGAAATGGTATTGAAATGTAGACACGTTTAAAAGCGATCCGCAAAATTAGCTATTTATAAGTAGTAAAAAGTGCAACAAAATTTTGAAATTTTGAGTGTATAAAGTGTTCAGGGGTAGTATTCTCGAATCACGAATACCGACATTCGCATACGTGTTTCACAATGTGTCTCACTTTGTTGAACGAAAACCAAGTGAGACAAATCATAAATCTCGCATGCGAATCTATATTCGTGACTCGAGAATACTACCCCAAGATTCTGCATCTAATGATGAAATCAAACTGTGAGTAACCAATTTAGTTATAAAGAAATTCGCATAATAATATAAAATGCAAATACATTTCTTATCGGAAGCTCATTAGTCAAATATAAAAAGTTCAGATTATCTTCATATGGATACTGATTAGAACCTATCATTTTAAATTAATACGAGACGTTGCCAAAGTGATTTTTATTTCTGGAAAATTTATTTAAAACAAAAAAAAAAAATAACGAAATGTCAAACCACGAGATGACGTTGAATATTATATAGGAAGAAATTGTAAAAAGCAGGACCGAAAATAAATTACTATTAGAAGCAACCGAAACTAGATTGCTATTGAAAATAGAGGAACAAAACAACAAAATAAGAAAACTAGAGAGGGAAAATCAAACCCTTAAGGTAGAAGTAGAAGATCTTAAACGAGAAAATAAACAAAATTCAATAATAATATTTGGTTTAAATCTTAACAAAAAGCCAACAGCTGAATCTGTATGTTTAGACCTTGAAAATTTACTTAAAGTAAAAATACAACCTCTAGAATTAAATAATTTTTATCAACTTGGGAAAGAAACAAACAGTCCTCTAAAAGTAGAATTTTGTACTTATTGGAAAAAAGGGAAATATTAAACAAATGCGCTAAACTAAAAGGAAAAAATATCTCAATATCTAACGATCAAACACTACAACAGAGAGAAGAATCTAAAATCTTAAGAAAACACCTCATCCTTGCCAGACAAGAAAATAAGGATTGCTACATCAAGGGAAATACGCTATATGTAAATAACAATCCATATAGTGTAGAAGATCTAGTAAGTCAGAACAACACACCCAATCTGAGTAGCAGTGCGCCAACATCCCCATCGCCGATAGGAAAAATAACTAAAATTCCAGCACAAGAAAAAATTCCACCAAAAGAATCTGTTCCTAATAAAACAAATACCCGCCTCCAAAGTCGAAAAACCTCATCATCAAAATAATATTTTAATACTGAAATTTAAATTTTATTTTTAATATTGTTTTATTGAACTCTTTTATTCAAAATCTGTTTTACTTACATATCTCTTAGATAAATATTAAAAACCTTTTATATTAAAACTTATTTTAAATTGTTTGTGCCGTAAATTAAAGTAGTTTACTTAAAATTAAAACTATTAAATAATGGATCAATACATAAGAGAATTTGATATCCCAGAAATATAAACTTTTTAACTAGATGATATATTTCAATGTAAGGAGGTATTAAAAATAAATGAAAACAATAAAAAATTTACAATAATTCACAATAATATACGTAGTATCAATAAAAATCTCGATGAATTTAAAATACTCTTGAACAATATGGAGAAGCCCGTAGATTGCATAGTACTCACAGAAACAAGAAAATTACCTGATCCAAACTTGTTTCAAATCCCAGGATATAATTTGATTTACAATGAAGGTAATCTTAATCAAAACGATGGTGTTATAGCTTATATCAATATAAAATACGATTTTCAATATAAAATAGTAAAAATACAAAATTTTAATTTTCTACAAATTATTGTAAATTTTAATCGTCAAAATAAAATAAATATAACTGGTTGCTACAGACCGTCGGGTTCAAACGTACAAAATTTTTTAATAGCATTACAAAATTACTATGGCCAGCACGCTAATAGCTTTGAAAATTACAACTTTTTCGTAGGAGATATAAATATAAATTTATTACAGGATAGTAAGGACAAATTAGAATACATTAACATCCTAAGTGAACACAAGTATCTCTCAACAATTAATAAAGCAACCACAATATATAAATCATGTTTAGATCACATATTCATTAAAACAAAATTTAGTACAGAAAATATATTACCTTTTATAATTACAAACGATGTAACGGATCATTACACAACTATATTACAGATTATGTTTTCATATAAACAAGAAAAGAACGAACAGATTATTCAAGTTAGATAGTTTGGGCAAGAATAAAAATAATCAAACGTTAATGTTTTCAGCTTTATTTTTGACTTTTTTAAACATAATGTCATCAACTCCGACAACTCGATTACCTATACTCTATATAATGAATATACAGGGATTGCTAAAACTAATGGGCAATATCAACACCCCCCTTCAATCCTGTAATACATTAAAAAATATATAAACAAATTTAACATATTTCAATAACACCAATTTTATTTCTAAAATACTCAAACCTTTTAACAGGTAAAGCTTTAGTCAGAATATCTGCCTCTTGCTCATTTGTAGGTACATACATAACTTTTATCATTCCTTCAGCTATAATATTTCTTATAAAATGATGCCTTACATCAATGTGTTTTGTTCTTTTAGTTTCTAGAGTTTTTGCCATTTTTATGCATGATTGATTATCTTCAAATATTGTGATTGGATCAATTTTGATATTCATGCTTTCTAATAGTTGTTTCAAAAAAATACACTCTGTAACGCAACTAGATAAGGCAACATATTCAGATTCTGAACTAGATAATGCCACTATACTTTGTTTTTTAGACTTCCAATAAATAGTTTTATCATTTAGCTTTAGAACGAATCCACTTATACTTTTTCTGTCATTCTGGTTACTAGCAAAATCAGCATCTACGTAAGCTTTAGCAGTTAAATTAGTTATAACATTATTTTTTGAAAATTTTAGACCAAAATTTATTGTGTGTTTCAAATATCGTAATGTATTTTTCAAATGTTTCCAGTGAGTAAGATTATTACAATTTTGAAATTGGCTAAAATATGTGATAGCAAAACAAATATCAGGCCTAGAGCCTAACATGATATACATCAGGCTCCCAATTAGCTCTTTATATGGAACAACTATACTTGAATCATTTTCAGCTACCAAATTTAACTTAGGTTCCATGGGTAATGAAAATTCTTTACAATTTACCATATCAAATTGATTTATTACTTTTTCAATAAGCCTTTTTTGTGATATAAATAAATTATTGGCCTTTTTTTCAATTTCTAAACCTAAAAATAACATTTTCTTTTCATTTGACATATCTTTCATTTCAAATTCCAAAGCGAGTTCCCTCTTAATAGAGGATAATTCCTCACAATCATTTGAAATAAGGATTATGTCATCAACCCAGATTAACAAATATGTTTGTAACTTTATAAACAAACAAGGATCTATTTCAGATCTTTTAAATTTTATTTTTATCAAATAATTAATAAGTCGCTCATACCAACATCTTGGACTATTACGTAAACCATAAAGAGATTTTTTTAGTTTACAAACATATTCGTTGTCTGTGTTACTAGAATCTTTTAAAATTAAACCATCTGGTAAATACATATATACAGGAATTGCCAAATGTCCATTTAAAAATGCAGATTTCACATCCATTTGATTCAAAAAACAATCATACTCAACAGCCAACGCAAGCATAACTCTCACACTTACCATGCGTGCCACAGGTGCATAAACATCTTCCTCTGCATTAACATCTTGCTTGAATCCTCTGGCTACTAACCTGGCTTTCTTTTTTTCCTTACCCTGTATTTCTTTTTGTGTGAAAACCCACTTGGAATCTATAATTGTTTCGTTGATTGGATGTGGAACTATGTCCCAAGTTTCATTGTGCTCCAAGTTTGCTAGTTCTTCTTGTATTGCTTCTCTCCAGCCTTTACTTTGAATAGCTTCCTCATAACTCGAAGGATTTTCTATTGGTAAACAACCTGTAGACAATGCTGCCATAAAATTCATTTCATAGTCTTCAAATCTTGTTGGCAATCTCTTTTCTCTTAAACTTTGTCTTAGATTTGTAGATTCTTCTGTCCCTATGTTCCGAACAGGATCAACTTGACTTTTTTTATCTTCTTCAGGATTATCAAAACCGAGTGGTAGATATTGTGGGTTCTCTACCAAATTCTTTTGAAATTTATATTTCTCATCAAATACCACACTTCGTGCTGAAACAATTTTAAATTTGTTTGGATCCCACATACGATAACCATTAGATACATAACCAACCATTATCAAAGGAATGCTTCGCTGATCTAATTTTCCTCGGGTCTCTTTTGGTACGTGAACATGACCTGTACAACCAAAAACTCTCATGTTTTCAGTGTTTATCTTATGATTGTACCACACCTCTGCTGGAATCATATTTGTTGAAGAAGTTGGTAATCTGTTAATAATGTAGACAGCACAACGAACAGCTTCTCCCCACAACATTTTAGGCATTTGAGCATCTATGAGCAGACAGCGAGTCATATTCATAATGGTACGATTCAATCTTTCACTTACACCATTCTGCTCCGGATTCCTTGCTACTGTGTATTGGACTTCAATTCCTTTCTCTCTGCAAAACATTTGGAACTCGTGTGAACTGTACTCTCCGCCATTATCACAACGCAGTTTGGATATTTTCATTTGAAACTTAGCATTTACGATTGCTTCATACTCTTTAAACTTAACGAATACTTCACTTTTATTCTTTAACAGATATACATGAGCAAAATGGGAAAAATGGTCTATAAAGAGTACATAAAACTTATATCCATCATGAGTGGCTGGTGTAAAGGGACCTGCTACATCTGACGACACAATTTCTAGTATCCTTTTTGACTTTCTTTCTTCAGGGATACATTTAAAGGTTGCACGGGTCTGTTTACCCTTTAAGCATACATCACATAAACTTTGTGCGGGATAATGAAAAGAATGGCCCATTCGTCGATGTATCAAATCTTTTTCTTCTGATATATTTGCATACATGTTTCTATTTAAAAATGACACTATATACAAATTTCCCATAATTCGACCTTCGACAAGTATTTTTGACTTCTTGTCCAATATTCTTACGCAATTATCTGCAAATATAACGCTCAGTCCTTCATTCTCAAGTTTTTTAACAGATAGTAGATTATATTCCAATTCATTGCATTGCAGCACATTCTTTATTTTGATTTTTAAACCGTTTTGATTTTGGACTGATAGATTGCCCTTTTTATGAGCTTTCAATTGTATTCCCCTTTTTGCAACGTTTATTGATAGATCCACATTTTCTTCCTCTATCAAATATTTTCCAGTTTCTGCATTCACTAGATGATTTGAAGCACCAGAATCGACTATAAATGACAATACTTCATTTTCCGTTACTTTGTCAACCTTGACAGCAATTTGGTCACCGTTATCATTAGTTTGTTTAAAAACTTGCTCTGTTATAAAAGCTACCTCTTCTTCATTTTCTTCTGCTACATGAGTTTGAGCATTACTATTTTTATTTATTAGCATACGACATTCACTTCGCTTGTGACCTTGTTTTCCGCAGTTATAGCATTTATATCGAAAAACACCTTTTCTAAATGGATTGCTTCTGCCTCGATTCTTGAAGAAATTTCTGCCTCTTTCGCTTCCACTTGCAAAAGCAACTGGATTGACAATGACGTTATCTGTGGATATTAAGCTTGCTTTCATCTGACGACTTTCTTCTTGCAGCAACTTATTTTTTACAAACTGGAAAGTCATGTCATTCGGATTTTGAGTGAATATCACGTCTATAGTTGTAGCGACAGCTTGGTAGGACTCTGGCATTGAAGCTAATAGTTGTGATATTTCCTCACTAGTATCGATAATTCCTCCACAGCTTCTTAATTCTGATACGGTCTTTTCGAAATTTGTAATAAATTCTCTGAGCGAGCCTATTTTGTACTGCATGTTTCTTAACTTACGCTGGAGTTCAACTTGTGCAGAAAGACCTCTTTTTGTATAAGTATTTTTTAAAATGTCATACATTTCTTTTGCATTTTTAGCATCTCTCAGCGTTTCCAAAATATCATCAGTCACCCACTGCACTATAATATTCCGTGCTTTGATGTCTCTCTTTATAAATTCACCTTGTTTTCTCACCGTTTCATTTGCTTCTTCCAGAACATCTAAGACATTATACTGTTCCAAGACTAACTTTACTCTGAACTCCCATGTAGTAAAGCCAGTTCCATCAAACGGTTTTAGATTAGCAACTTGTACAGCTGAAGCCATTGTACTTCCAGTGACACTTCCAGAGAATACTCCTGTGCACCAAGTTTCTCCCCAAACCAACAATTTTTATTACAGATAGGATTTATACCAGCAATACTATTATTCCATTACTGGGCCCATAACCTATTCAAGTTAGATAGTTTGGGCAAGAATAAAAATAATCAAACGTTAATGTTTTCAGCTTTATTTTTGACTTTTTTAAACATAATGTCATCAACTCCGACAACTCGATTACCTATACTCTATATAATGAATATACAGGGATTGCTAAAACTAATGGGCAATATCAACACAGATAAAAACTAAAACATATACAAATTATAAAAAACTCTCTAACTATATGAACTCTGTCTGGTGGGATGCTGTATATTCTCAAGCCGATCCAGAATCTGCAACAAATACTTTTATTAAAATTATTAAGGACGCTTTAAAACAAAGTACAATAACTAAAAAAATTAAACGAAAAAATACTAAATTATCCCCTTGGCTAACAAACGGTATTTTACAGTCTATTAATACTAAAAATAGAATGTTTAAAGAAACTTTAAATAATCCCGGCAATGAAATTCTAAAAAATCAGTATAAAAGATACCGTAATAGTTTAATAAATCTTATTTCAAAAACAAAGTTTGAATTCTATAAAAAACAAATTAAAACTAATTCTGGTGATTCCAAAAAAATGTGGGAAATTATAAACAAATTAACAGGTAAGGACAAGAAAAATGAAAAAATTAGTAAAATAATTGATATTGAAGGAAAACACCTAACAAATCCAAAAGATATATGTAATGAATTTAATCAACAATTTATCAAAATGGGAAAGAATCTGGCAGAAAAAATTACAAAAACTTACTACCAAGATCAAAAGCAACCACCAGTGAATTCTATGATCTTGTCTCCTACTGAAGAGAACGAAATCATTAAAGTTATCGCTAAGTTAAAAAATAAAAAAGCAGTAGGAACCGACGAAATACAAGCAGAAATCCTAAAACAAATTACAAAAGAAATTGCGGGCCGACTCAAACACATTATAAATATATGCTTTGAAAAAGGTGTATTTCCTGATACTTTAAAAGAAACAATTGTAACACCGATCTACAAAAAAGGCGATAAAACTTTAGTTAATAACTACCGACCAGTATCTTTGACAACTTATATATCTAAGATCTTCGAAAAGATAATAAAAATTAGACTCACTTCATATATGTCTAAGTACAAAATATTGTCTCCAAAACAGTATGGTTTTAGAGAAAATACTTCAACAGAAGATGCCATCCTAGCGTTAATTGAAAAAATATACAAAGCTCTAGATAAAGGTAGACAATGTATGTATGTATTTATGGATCTTACAAAAGCTTTTGATACTGTAAGTCATGAGCTACTCTTACAGTCTCTTAAAGATATGGGAATAAGAGGAAACGCCAAAAAAATATTTAAAAGCTACCTCACAAATAGAAGGCAGATTGTTAGAGTTGCTAATAAAACGAGTAACTCTGAAATACTAGAGTATGGTGTTCCTCAGGGTACTGTTCTTGGGCCTATACTCTTTAATTCATATATAAACGGACTCTTCTCAGTACAAAGCTGCGGTGAAATAATTGGATTTGCTGATGACACAGTAATATTTTATGAGGGACAAGACTGGAATACTCTAAAAACAGTTGCTGAAAATGATTTCGCTTCTATTAAACAATTCTTAGACTCAAAATTACTGACCTAAATCTAGAAAAAACAAAATACTTACCCATCAGTTGCAATGCAGGTGGTTTACCAAAATTTCAAAGTTTAAAGATCACTAGCAATGGAAAAGTGTATAATATTTTATCCGAAAAAGAATATAAGTATCTTGGCGTGTATATTGATAGACATTTAAAATGGGATTGTCACATAAATTATACAATTAAAAAGCTACAAATTATTCTCTATAAATTTAAATTTTTAAAAAAACATTTGCCCCTAGAACAACTTCGAACTTTATACTATTCTCTTGTAGAAAGTCATATACGTTATGGTATTGTAGCATGGGGTAGTGCTCTGCATAGTCACATTAATAACATAGAAATAATCCAACGCAGATTTTTGATATTAATAATGAATAAAAATTTTAGATACTCATCAGATATACTTTACGAAGAAAGCAAAATATTAGATATAAGACAAATGTACTTTGTTTCCACCAATCTAAAATATTACCCTACTAGACTCACAGCTACAATACCATCTCATACTTACCTAACCCGAAATAGATTAAACCATGTTGTACCCTTGGTGGAAAGATCTTTAACTCAAAGGTCTTTTTCATATCTAGGGCCTAAGATGTATAATCACTTACCAGAGGAAGTGCAATTCAAGGTTACTTTCCATTTGTTCAAGAAATATTTAAAAATAGTTACTTTCAATACCCCAAGAAAATATATTTCAGATCTAATTGAAAATAAAACCTAAAAAGTACTCACTATTTATGAAGGATTGATGTTTTCGTATTATAATTTATCAAGTAATATTTATATCAGACAATTCGATGGTATGATTCATTTCTCTTTCCTTATTATTTTTTTTTAGTATTTATTATTATTAATATTATTATTATTATTATTATTATTAGTAATTATTATTATTATTATTAGTATTTTTATATGTATGTTATGTATTACTCAAAATTTATTCATTTCTCTTTTTTTTTCTGTATCAAATGTGTTTTATAGGTACTATTTTAATGAATAAATTATTATTATTATTATTACTTATGTATTTCTAATCTTTTTATATTTTTAACAATTTTGGTTTAATTATTATCTTCTTATATAATATCGCATCCTAGATATTAAAACGTTGTCATTCTTATAGATAATTTTGATTCTGTCTTTGTCGGTCATGACCTACAAAACGAACATTTTTCTGAATCACATTTTACTATATACATGTAAATATACCGCAATCATACGTATAACCATTATCTTTTAGGTTACAGCTTAATAAGACGAAACTTTTAATAAACCCACAATTAAAAACTTTATGTCCTATAATTTAAAAGTGTTAAAGCTTTAAAAAACGTAATAGGAGACTGCTATAGAAATACAACAATGTTAATAAAAAAAAGTCGTACATAAAACGTTAAAGTTCGAATAAATGGGAATTACGGTGACAGGACCGTAATAATTTACTTTATTTATTATATGGAATATAAAAGCTTAAAACTTTTCTGGAATTTTGAGTTACAGAATAAATTTTTTTGCAGAATACATGGAGGCTAAAGAATTTTGGATCTCCTTAAGCAAAATTAGCAGTCTGCTCCAAAAGTACCAGATAATAGTGCTCCTCAGTATCCGTTGGAAGATCTGCCTCTCAAATTTGACGATGGAGTCTTATTTGAAGGAGATTTTATGAGTGTGTGTAACAATATTCATCTCTAACAAAAGCGTCATTAGTTTAGAGTACCAAATGATTTTAAAATTCGACTATTGCGCATGATGATATTTCCATGGATAAGCAGAGATTGAATTTGATTGAAAAAGCAACTCTTATCGATAATTACCTTCACTTGACGTTACGCTGGTTTTTGGTAACTCAATTTATCAAATCAAATTTTACAATTCAACTATATAACTGAGAACATAAAGTTTTAACGTTTATCATAAAACTGAAACTCTGCTTCATATTCCCTGGCTGCAGTCAGTGTCTCACTCAGCGTCCTGTGGTGTTGTAGCCGAAGAGCGTGCTGCATTTCCACATCTTGTAGTCCATCAATGAATGCCTTTATGGCATTATAATCGTCACTCCCTTTTAATAATTACAATATTTAATTAGTTCAAATATTCCAATATATTCTAATACTTTTTGAGTGCCCCTCGTATTTGGAAATATGGATAATATGTTAATTCGGGAAAATTATCTCTGTATGAGACATTCTATGGCTCAACCAATGGTGCGCCATCTCTACAAATCAATAATTACTGTCAGAGGTTGTGCGCACGCCTGGTCATCTCTCGATGTGGTCGTTTCACATTTCACACATGCGGTCGGTTTCTGAATTTCTTTTTAATCTTGCAACCAAATGAATCAGTTGATTAGTGCTTTTGTTTAAGTGTTTCCGAACTAACTAACGTAACAGGATCATTTTTTTTTATAATGATTAGTAGAAATTAATTTTAGTATGTGTGAAATTATCTGTGAGTTATTTTATTTATTTATTTTCGAGATTTCCGCGTAATATGAGAACCACATGGTACACAGTGTATAAAATGTACAAAATGGCTGCCATTAATTTTATATTTTTTTTTTTAGTTATTTTAAAAAATCTTTCCATTCTTCATGTATTTTAATTTAAATACTATTGCAAATCTCTATTATTGTTGTAAACTTGAAATGTTCAATTTAAAAATGTTTAAATAGTACGCTTCTATGGTTGACTTGTAGGCTGACCACATGTTTTTTTTAAGCAATGAAAAGATACGTTTTTTTGTTGTTGTAACTGACACGTTTTTTCTTTCTTAAAAATTAAGAAACTGGCTCTGTACAGACAGTAAGGAATTGGCCTTTATAACTAAGAACTCGTAGTATACAGAATATGTCTAAAGTCATCGTAGGATGAGCTAATCTAGAACTGCAGAATATGTCTAAGTCATCGTAGGCTGACCTACAGTTCAGAGAGCGACACGGACCAGTTCGACCGTTGAAATCCGGAAACACACAAGATAAGTGTCGGCTAGGACCACACACACAATTTTTGAGTCAAAGTTATACTAGTCAATTTTAATTTTAAACGTATTATCTAGTAAAGCGTAAAATTTGTTAAAATCAATAAGTTTCATTTTTCTTTCTTATTGTTAACTATCACTCATTAATTAATTTATTTTAAATTAAAGCCGACAAATTTGTTAAAATCAATAAATTTCATTTTTCTTTCTTATTTGTTAATATCACTCATTAACTAATTTAGTTTAAATTAAAGCCGATTAATTGTTTTGAAATTTAAGTTCTTTTATTTTCCTTACTTTCAACTGACAAGTTAATGGCAAATTTACTTTTATTGTACATCTAAAGGTATGGCGCCCAAATTCTTTTAATTGAATTCTTTTAAGTCTTTTTAATTAAAGACCTTGTCATTGACTTGAAGGTAAATTCTAAACGAATCCCACTGACCCATTTTGATCTGAGCTAGGCCTGAGGCTTGTAAGAATTCTTATTATAAGGATTTTTACAATGAGACCCAGGTAAGGGTTAAAAAGTTAACGTATCATCTGATGCAAAATATGTTTTTATAACATAACTTTTATAACGTAACTTTGTAACTTAACAGTTTTATAGAAAATAGTTGGGTACCTGTGGATAGGCCAGATGCAGCAATCTTTTTATATCGGCCTTAAATTGCTATAGACTCTCATTATGTTTCTAACCACATACTTTTAGCTGGCTTTGGATACCTGTTTTAAATGCTGCTGGGCCATATCTTATTTCCAAAGCTTGGACAAAAGACAAACAACCGGGTTCCTCTCAAGAAAGTAACGGTAAAACGGTTGGTTCACATTATCAACGAAGTAACCATCTCTTTATTGGCCCAGCTATTTGCTCTAGCTGCAGTTTCAAATTAAGTCGATACATCCCATGTCGTCTGGCTGTCAAAAGTGGTTGGCTTGAGGGTTTGTCTAAAATGATTTTGTGTAATTGGGGATGGAATTTGGCTTGGTTCAGCTATAGATGAAGACCAGGTAGTGCTTTTAGCTTCAATGTTGCTTACCGAAGTTTGGTTATGAATTCTTCTTTTTATCTCAAATATTTTAGTTTTAATTGGCCTTTCTAACTCTACTCTAGCCTTTTCCTGCTCCTATAAATTAATTTTTAAATTCTGTTCCTGATGTTTTAAATTGATTTTCAAATTCTCTTGTTGTTGCTCTAGATTATTTTTTAAATTGGGTTGCTACTGTTCTAAATTAGATCTAAAATGTTCTTATTGTTGTGCTAAAAGATCTACTCTTATGTTGAGCTGACCAACCTCTTGCTTGAAGGTTTTCTGGATTTGTAGTAAACCATTCCTAATTTCAACCGCTTCTTTTCTATGCCATTTCTTCTTCTCTTCTTCGTTCTTTATAAGCCTTTCCTTTTTCTCCTTTGCTTCTTTCCTGTACCTTTCCCTTTCTCTTCTTCATTCCTACGCCTTTCCTTCTCCTCCTATTCTTTCTTGCTGCGCATTTCCTTTTCTTCTTCCATCTTCAAAAACCATGCTGGGGACCTGATGTATCTATGCTTATGTTATGTTGATAATGGGGTGTTAATACACTGCGACCTAAAAGATCTATTGTGCCCCCTTCTGTCGCCACTGCACTAAGGAAATGTCTCAATGCCTATAGCGACCCTTCCAATCCTATTTTCTCAAGGAAGTGTAGGATTTGAAGTGGCTTCAAGTTAGGTAAGTCTCCCTCTTCTATTTGATATCCTCCTAGATATAGTGCCCTTGGATTCTGGAGTGCTACACATTCAGTTAGGATGTGAATGGAGGTTTCGTCCTCCTCACAGAATCTGCACTCACTATCCTCTACTACTCTCAGTTTACTTAGGTGTCCTTTTAGTCGGCAGTGCCCGATAAGGATCCCTGTTACAATACGTAGCCTGTTCTTGCTCAGGCAGATGCAGGCTTCCGATCTTTTTTGGTTATATTCACCCAGAAGTATCTTGGCCTGTCTCAGCCCCAAGAGATTGTTCCAATTATCGGTTCTTCTACTACCCAATTCTTTTTTAATCTCTTCTAATATTATGTTACTGCTGATACCGCAGAACGGCTCAGGTCCTACAAAGGGTGTTTGAGCCCCTTTCCTTGCAAGACTATCTGCAATCTCGTTACCCTGTACCCCGTTATGTCCCGGGACCCAAGTGAGAGTAACTCTATTTTTCTTGCCTAGCTCATTCAATTGTTCTAGGCATCTCCATACCATTTTTGAGCTGACTACGTAAGAACTCAGCGCTTTGATGGCTGCTTGACTATCGGACATGATGATAATCTCTTGTCTATGATAGTTTCTCTCGATGTTAAACTGGATATACTTCTCGATGGCGTGAATTTCCGCCTGGAAGATGCTTGGGTATTTTCCCAAGCTTTCGGAGTGCTTGGTTCTCGGCCCATACACTCCTATTCCAGTTCCTTCTATGGTTTTGGAACCGTCCGTGTACCACTGAATAGCACGTCTTTCGGTTGCAAGCGCGATGGATTCTTGGCTCCATTCTTTCTTGCAGCCCAGCTCTGTGGTTTTGAAGTTTTTCACAAAACTGTACTTCTTTTGCATTTCATCCTGGGGCATGTCCCAGGTATCTTTAGTCCTGAAGCAAGTAGACTTTCGTCTGATTACTCCGCTCCTTATCATTCTATATCGTGTCCTTTTTGCCACATTCTCTATCATCAAATGTAGAGGGGTGAGGTTTAAGATCACCTCCATTGCGGCCGTAGGACAGATTCTCATTGCACCAGTAATGCAAACACAGGCTAGTCTTTGTACTTTTGAGATATTAGCTCTCGTAGTAACTAAACTAGTTCTGTTACTCCAGGCTATAGCCCCGTAAGTGATGATTGGTCTCACTATTGCAGTATACATCCATCGCAGTATGTTTGGGTTACATCCCCATCGTTTACCCGCCATGTTTCTGCATACCATTAGGGCTTTTGTGGCCTTATTTACTACTTCCTTCTCATGTGTGTTCCAGAGAAGTTTGTTGTCCAGGGTTAGGCCTAGATATTTGACTTCATTTTTCCATTCTATATCTATCCCGTCTAATTTAACGGTTTTGAGATTAAGTTTTCTTTTCCTTGAAAAGGCTACTAGTGTTGTTTTTGTAGGGTTTATACTAAGTCCCACTTCACGGCACCATCTTTTGGTATGTTTTAGTCCTCTTTGGACTATATCGCACAGGATATTACTAAACTTGCCACTATCAAATATGACTATGTCGTCGGCATAACCTTGACAGGGTATGCCGAGGTCAGTCAATCTGCATAGAAGTTCGTCTACGATTAGGCTCCACATTAGTGGGGATAGAACTCCTCCTTGTGGACATCCTCTGGTTGTGCAGATGGGGATGGTGTCCTGCCCTATCTGTGTCTCTGCAGTTCTCGAAGATAACAGCTGAGCCATCCATCTGGATGTGATGTTATCTACTCCTCTGTATGCAAGTGCTCTTTTTACAGATTCGTGTGGCGTGTTGTCAAAAGCTCCTTCTATGTCTAGAAAGGCACACACGACCGTTTCTTTGTTTGTCAGTGCATCCTGGATTACATCAGTCAACTGTACCAAGGCAGTTTCTGTAGATCTTCCTGCTCGGTACGCATGTTGGCTGTGGTGGAGTGGCACCCTCTCCAGGACTTCTGTTCTGATATAGTTATCAACAGTCTTCTCCATTGTTTTTAATACAAAGGATGTGAGGCTAATTGGACGGAAAGATTTTGGATGTGTGGTATCCTTTTTCCCTACTTTTGGAATAAAGGTGACTCTGGCCCTTCTCCATGCTTCTGGTATATATCCCAGCTCCAGACTGCTCCGGGATAGCCGGATTATGTGTGGTAGTAATTCCTCCTGTGCCTGCTGAAGCAGGGCAGGAAATATTCCATCCACACCTGGAGACTTAAACGGTTTAAAAGTGTTTACGGCCCACCTTAACCGATTTCTGCTGCATATATGCTTGGCCACTACAGCGGCCTCTCTTGTTTCGTACTCAGTTTATTTGTATTTACTATGAAATTTAATTTTTTTATCTCACTGCTGGCACCAATATTATGCTGGTTTTTGGTAACTTAATTCATTTCGACACATTTTTTACAATTCAACTATATAACTGATAACATGAACATATAACATCTATCACAAAACTGAAACTTAAACCACAGTTTATAGCTAAAGAATCAGTTCACTTACTCTGCGTCGGACTTTTGATCTCAATGTTCCAGTTTATACACAGCGCATCCTGAATTTGTATCCCTGGAGTGGATGTTATTTTGAAACATTCAATTGGTCCAAGTGAGCTAACTAATTCTTTAGCAATAAATTGTTCCACCAGACTGGTTTTGTTCTTTGCTCCCTTGTTTTCTATGGACAGTTTTCCTCGTAATCGGTTATAATGGCCTTACTTGCTTGGTCTACTGCACGATCAAGGCTTTGTTCACCGGTTATTTTCACCATACCCTCTTCGAGATACTCTCCAAGTGAAGTTCAACACCTTTCCCAGTTCGTATCTCTAGGGTTTCTGCATTTGTTTGAAATTAGATCAAATCTAATCCGTCTCTGGTCTGAGCAAGATGGTTCGTCTGACACATACCACTTTGAAATGTTATCACTTGATTTATTCGAGCATAGTCATATTTAGAACGAAAGTTGGTTTGTTACCTATATTAGCAATCACTAAACCTTCAGATAAGTTGAATTGTAATAAAGACTGATCTCTTATATTGATGTCAGTGTTTCCCCAAATAGTATGGTGGGAACTTATGATAGTTGATCCCGAACACGAGCTAAGGGTGGGAGAGCCTCCAACATCTAAATATGAAGATTTTTTAATACCAAACACTAAAGAGCATATTGTTATGGTTAATTCTGATGAACATGTATCTGTACTAGTAGTGGAGGGTCCACTGTGGAGCAGCCTTCGACAGCTCGACAAAACCAGCTACCAGTAGTTTATTCTTTTCGGCAAATGGCAAAAATACCACAAAGCGACTGCCGACACTTGAACTTGAAAAGCCATCAATATGCCAGAAAAATACATTTGAAGAATTACTGTTGGACCTTGTTAATAACAAACACTATAAAAATCAAAGAAAAGAAAAAAGGTTTTCCATACTTCTGGTTAATTAATTTTAATTATTTAATCAATTTATTCAATATATTCAATTTATTTATCTATATCAATTTTATAAATGACGAAATTAAACTGAAGTTTCAAACTGAATTAACTTACTTTCAAAATTCAGTTTAATTTTAGTTTCAGTTTACTTTTTAGCTAACAAGTTGGAGTAATTAACAACATTGTGTTATCTTTTAAATCAACAGTTTAAGTTTGATGGTAATGAAATTTTAAAATATAAAAACTTTTCAATTATTAATTGTATATTTTTATTGCCTAGGTTTTTACCAAGTCTTATTAATGGCCCCAATAGATTGGCCTTAGCATGCAATAACTGAAAATTGGGTAAATCAACGATTTTCCCTAATCAATTAAATGTACATCAATAGATCCAGATGCTCTCTAGACAGCTGTTGCAGTGCTCTTATACAATTTGCTGTTGTAGGGAAACTTAAGTCAATAGGCACTAAAAATATTAATAATTATTTAATAAAAAATATACACAAACAGGTAAAAAATGCAGTAAATGCAACGTGATGGATTAATATGTTTCTTAACAAATCAATACGTGTTCTGCAGTTACCCACTAATGCTACTTTTTCTACAAAACATTTTTTTTAAATTACATTGCAAGGTCACGTTGTAAAACCATGCCTTATTTACCCCCGAGGACTTTACCATCTTAAATTTATTAAAACATGTTTCTAGATGGTGGAAATTTGAAACATACAGTACTTAATCTGCCGGATGTGAAAAATATAACTAAGAAAACCCAGTAGTAAACGTATCATTTTTTATACAGGTGTGTCAACAATAGCGCAAAGGTGTTAAATAGTTATCTGATTTTTTTATATACCCGAAAGCAATTTACACTAAAACCAGTTGCATCGCATAACCTCTTATTTAGGTGGACCCTTGTGTCGAATTTGCAAAGGCCAGGTAGAAAAACATCGGCAAACTTGTTTGGGATACTACCAATTTTGTCTTCACACCATTTCTGTTTTCATTGATAGTCTTATCATTTGCTAAAATCGAGATTCATTCATGCATGTGCTGAAAGACGTTCTTAGATAGTATCTTGATGGCTGAATATAGTCATTTGTGTATTTGGTGGGTCGTTTTAGTAGTGACAAGGTGTACTTATCAAAAACGGGAATAATGGGTTTTTGTAATGGTGGACGGGCATGTATTATTCTTTAAAGTAGTTACTGAAAATAGGGATACAACGTACGTAGTATAATTATAAATTACATGCAACGAAAAATGTTGATAAATAATAATAAAATTGTTGGACGCGGCCGACATTTTTATCTCATAGTGCTAGGGTTTATTTTCTTTTTGGTTGGAGTGTAAGACGGTATTTTATTTATTAACTTCAGGAAGTGATCTTTATGGTTTCTTAATGTATATCTTTACATATTATGTAATTTACATTAAATAGCTGACATAATTAACTGAGAATATGGAAATTTAGATGATTTTTGCAATTTTTACGTGTTCTATTTTTGAAATCTGTTGGATAGTAAGTAAGGTATATTGCAGTAAAATGTAAAAAACAGTGATCTATTTACAAACGTTCAATAATTTTTTATTGGTTCCAATGGTTCCATCAGTGACATTTTTGTGACCATTTTAGCTATGGTTTTAATTTAAAGCATTTCTGTCGATACTGATGCCACTAGTTAGTTTAAATAATAAGAAATATGTTTCTTATGACAAATAAAATTCTACACCGACAGCACAAATTGTTTTAAAAAATTCGGCTTCGGGTATGAATCTCTTTCCAAGTTTGTAAGCCTTGTTAAAAAGATTTAGTACAATCGGTATACTGTCAATAAAATTGTATAGCTTAAATTAAAAAGTAATTATTTGTCAAAAGGTAAATGTTAAAAGAAAATTTTATATGAAGTTTAAAACCCAGCTAGCACAAAAATATCCCATATATGTTAATAAGCTGCAATTTTCGATGCAATGTAATATTAATGCAATCGCCAAGTGCTTGCAACTAATATACTTTTATAGTACATCACATAGAGGTTACAAAGTGAAGTTTAAAAAACATCGTGATCGCGGTTTTATAGTACTTTTCTCCAGATGTTTTATAGATGTTGTAATGTAAGTTAGAACTAAACTATATTTTTAAAAATAATTATATAAAATAATTTCCTCTTTTCTTGCTAAATGCGACTAACGTTGAGAAATTATAAAAACTATTTTTTTAAATTTAAAATAAATATTATAGTTGGAGAGAATATATTGTTGTATATGTAAAATAAGTAGTATAAAACCAAATAACAATTTGTATAAATTTAATATTAAAACACCCCAAGTAACATTTTTAAATTTATCAAAGTATACAAGGTAACCATAAAACCCTTTTTTAAGACACTGATAAAACTTTTGGATCCGCGAGATAGCCTTAGAGCTGCTATAAAACTGTTTTAAGAGTAAAAGGGAGAATCCTATAACGGTTCTTAGGAGTATTTTTAAAACAATATCTTAAGACTAATAAGACTTAAGACAAAGTCCGTAAGAGTATATTAAGAATTTTATTAAACCATTTTTAAATCATTTTTAAGATTATGATAATAAGTGGGATAGGCATAAAAACTTTACAAAACTAATCAGTTTTAAGAGAATTAAATTTTACACTGTTTTAGCTTTATTCTGTTTTATCATACTCTCTGACAGAATGATTTTGCAAAAATGTTGGGATGACTGCCATATTAGAAATTAATTAATATATAGTGTATGTTTAATTTATTTAGTTACACTTGTTATTTCTTTAATTTTCAAACACACACCAAAGTACTGTTAAAAGTGGGCAAGGTGGGTCGTAATAAATGATGGGCCTTACAATACATGAAATATACGTCAAAAAGGATTATTATATGGATTATAATCTATTTACCGAAAGTTATTTAATAAAAAATAACATTGTAAATATCGAATATATAGCACTATAAAATGATTACATTTGTCTTCAATATGTTTATAACAGTTGTTATTTTTCAAATTATTTCATGGAAGTGACTATTTAACCGCCAATATAAAACCTATTGTAGATTTGTCTTTGCATGGATACTTGTCATCGTCAGAAAACCATTTTCAATTGTGCATACTACCTACTAGACTATCAGAAACAAACTTTGTGTTTAATCATAAATTACTTTAGGCGAGGCAAGAATTGTATAACACTATATCATAGTATATTCCAATATAAATTACATTTATATACCCTAAAAGGAATTAGCTGTAGATATATTTGACAAATTTGACATTATGTGGTTAAACGCAGTAAACGCAATCATAATCATAATTTATTTGAATATCCTTTAGGTACAGGTCTGGTAGACAGGTACTATTTTACATGATATGTGGTTAAACAGCCACTGCCATATTTAAAATGGAGGATTTCCTCATTGTGTTCTATCTATACCAAAAAACTTATAGTTTATAAAACTTATAAAGCAAAAATAAAATACTTTTTAGGACTTTCCAGTTTTAAAAAGCTCCTGCTACACTTTTTAAAGAGTTTCATAAAACAAAAGTTAAAACGAAAACCTCAATAAAACATTTATAAGTTCAATCAGACGGGCATAACCTAATCTCACTCTTGAGCTTCTTATTTACTCTACGAACAAGTCATTCAAAATATAAAAATTAGTAATAATATATTAACCATTTTTCTCTTTCACTGATCATTTCCAGAATATTAGAAGCCTAGGAATGTTTTGATATTTGTTAAACAATAGAACACAATGAACTTAATAAACACTGAGGAGAACGAGAAACATATACATTTTTTTTCATTATCTATGGAAATTACCACTTTTCTTTATTTTGAACAATTTATCTTTCAACGTCAACATAATGTGATTGGGTTGAAAAGCTAGTTTATGCTTTAAAACAAACTTTAGTTCTTATTAAAACTATGTAGTTTTAAAAGAGCCCTGTGGTTCATTAGATTAAATAAATTATAAGAGTTATGTTATAAAATTATAGAAAATGTACCTAAAAGGTTCTGGGATCAATTTAATTTAAAGTATAATCCTAAAACACTTTTTAAAACTAAGTTTTAGCACCTACTTAAGATAACTGCAAAAAAGTATGCCTTTTTAACACCAAACACACCTTAGGAGTATCTTAAAACTAAATAGTTCTAAAATTACTTATTAATTATTTACGTCTTACATGACAGCGATAAAGCATAGTTTACTTTAGGATAAACTAGTTTTCTTAAAAAGATTTAATGGAATCTATGAAACCAAGTAATAAGTTCAATTTATCCTGCAGTCCTAGTAGCAAAAAAATATTTGTAATAAAATAATTGTTAATTTTTATGCTTTTACAAAATCCTAATAAAACATAAATAAAACTTTATTCTCTTAAAAATGTTACTTGGGACTCTTAAAATCAAGTAACAATACCACAAAGGTAAAGAGGTAGGTATTAAGAACATAGGTATATCGCAAAGTAACGCAATTACACATGTGTGGTGCCATAAGTTACCTATAAATCACTGAATAATAGGGCAAAAGTAGGCATAAAGGGTAAAAAAGAAATATCTCCAAGGTTCACTGGAATCTAAAACACTGAACAATATAAGAAAGAAAGAATATAATTACGTTCACAAAGGTTCACTAGAAGCTAGAATGGTGAGCGATTGTACAAAAGTAGTTAAAAAGTAGTTAAAAAGTAGTTAAAAAGTAATTAAAAAATAGTTGAAAAGTAGTTAAATAGTAGTTAAAAAGTAATTAAAAAGTAGTTAAAGAGTATTTAAAAAGTAGTTAAAACTTAGTTTCGTTTTAAAGTAGTTAAAAAGTAGTTAAAAAGTAGTTAAAAAGTAGTTAAAAAGTAGTTAAAAAGTAGTTAAAAAGTAGTTAAAAAGTAGTTAAAAAGTAGTTAAAAAGTAGTTAAAAAGTAGTTAAAAAGTAGTTAAAAAGTAGTTAAAAAGTAGTTAAAAAGTAGTTAAAAAGTAGTTAAAAAGTAGTTAAAAAGTAGTTAAAAAGTAGTTAAAAAGTAGTTAAAAAGTAGTTAAAAAGTAGTTAAAAAGTAGTTAAAAAGTAGTTAAAAAGTAGTTAAAAAGTAGTTAAAAAGTAGTTAAAAAGTAGTTAAAAAGTAGTTAAAAAGTAGTTAAAAAGTAGTTAAAAAGTAGTTAAAAAGTAGTTAAAAAGTAGTTAAAAAGTAGTTAAAAAGTAGTTAAAAAGTAGTTAAAAAGTAGTTAAAAAGTAGTTAAAAAGTAGTTAAAAAGTAGTTAAAAAGTAGTTAAAAAGTAGTTAAAAAGTAGTTAAAAAGTAGTTAAAAAGTAGATAAAAAGTAGTTAAAAATTAGTTTAAAAGTAGTTTAACAGTAGTTAAAAAGTATTTTAACAGTAGTTAAAAAATAGTTATAAAAAGAACGTTAGTTAAAAATTATTAAAAAACAGTCAAAAGGTATATTTATACAAATAGAATTTAAAAAATTGCCCATTTAAATGAATGTACTTATTTTTATTTGATTTTTACTAATTTTGTTGTTTTAACTAAATAAACTGGAATGAAGATACATAATGCTTGGCATTCTATATTACTCTACAGTTTAGCAGACCCTCTCCCCTTAAACTCTCATTTATATTCAATTTTATTTTTAGAATCAATAAGCTTCATTCCCTTATAAAGCTGGATTTTTCTAAAGTTCAATTTAATATCGTTTTTTTTATTTTTGAGTTAGGATTTTGTTCAATATTTCAGCCCTTTCTCCCCCATTTTTATTAAGATTTTTTTCAGAATTAATAGGCTTTATTTCCCTATAATGATAGATTTTTAACTAAAAATTTCATGTTGATATCGGTTTTGGTGTTCGATTTATATTTTTTTTATTTCAACCCCGCTTAACATTCATTTTATTAATATTTTTTTTTAATCAATAGGCTTTTTCCCATTGCAGAGCTTCATTTTTTTAAATATTTCAAGTTAATAATGATTTTTGTTTATAATTTATTATAATTTTTTAAATTTTGACCAATTCCCCATTTCTAATCAGATTTTTTTATTTAAATTAATAAGCTTCGTCCCATTGCAGAGCATGATTTTTCCAAAAATGTCAATTTAATTTTTTTTTCGTTTTTGATTTATTATTTTTTTTTAAATTTTAACCACCTCGACCCCTCATTTTTATACAGAATATTTTTAAAAATTAATAGACTTTAATCCATTGTGGAGCTTGATTTGCCTGAAAATCAAGTTGATATTATTTTCCGTTTTTATTTTATGATTTTTTCTTAATTTTCAATCCCCGTTCAATAATAATTAGATTTTTTTCCATATCAATAGGCTTCATCCCCTTATAGAGATTCATATGTAAAAATTTTAAGTTGATATTGTTTTTCGTATTAATTTATGATTTTTTTTTAATTTTAACCCTCATTTTTATTTAGATTTTTTGTCAAAATCAATAGATTTCGTACCCTCATAGAGATTGATTTTTTCTGAAAATTTCAATTTGACGTTTTTTATTTCTTGAGTTAGGATTTTTTTATTATTTTAGCCCCCTTTATCCTCCATTTTTATTCAGATTTTTTTAGAACGGACGGATATTCCTAAAAGTTGTTTAGAATTTGATGAGATAGATTATGGCACAAAAATTTTTAAATTTGGATTAATATTAAATATTTTGGTTTCTTGAAAGTAAACCTTTTATAATTCTCTTCACAGAGTATTGTGTTAGTGAGTATAATAATGTACTTAATAAACTTTGTTTGAATCTAACAAATTCGATGCTTAAAAATATACACAACTTTTTATAAAAAACAATTTGTTTTTTGGGACAGTATTCTTTGTTATTTCTCGCAACTTTTTTTCTGGAACTGATAAAATTTCCAAGTACATCAAGCCTGTTGAAGAAGAGAATGAACTGTTTAAATCTTAATTCTTTCTAAAGCCACCCTTGTGAAAGAAAGAAAAGTGAAAAAAATCGGTTGAGGTTCGATTAACTAAAATGCAATTTTAGAAATGGGCCATGTTCACATGTAAGATATGCTGTTTTATAAATTATATTATAACAATTAGTCGCTATACAAGTTATTCTAAATAATCAGTTCGTTAAAAAAGCCAAAAGTTTTTAAATTAAGCCCAATTGAAATTTAAAATTTGAAATTATACGTCATCGACTTGTGTCGAAGTTTTTTTGTTATACAAAACCAAACCAACGAACAAACCGACACACAGAATGTCGAAGTGAACGCACATCTAAGTGACATTAAAATTGACACCACCCTAACCTATCATTTTGTCAGCTGGATTTATAAAAGTTGAATCAAGTGTTTTACCTATTGTAAACCAAAATATGATTACCGAGATGATTACTGCATTTTTTAACAATACTCAGTTTACAAATGACAGAAAGGTAAGACTTTATTTATAATTTGTTTTAATAGTAGGTATTTACAGTTTATATGGAGCAATACACCTTATAGTAAAACATATTTATCTCAGGTCATTAGGATTATCGAAATTATGTTTACCTCAAAAAATAAAACTAAATAACATCTAAAAATGTATTTAGAAGGGTAGAGTACAAGTATTTACTGTAATACGGTTTTTATTTGGTTGAAAATTACCTACTTGCTACATATCGTTGTAAATAATATTGTAATTTAAGTACATTTTTGTATATGCACAACTGCTTTTTGTAATGGTACATACACTCTTTTACATTTATTATACACATGTCTAATGTTTACATGGATAAATCTATGATAATATTTCTAAATTGAGATGATAAGAACACAAATATGTTTATGTTTTATGAAATAATTTGGAACACAGAAAAATAATAAAAATTAGTGAAAATATCTGATTATTAGGCCAAATATTTTTAGAGTAAGGCTCTTCAAAATACTAGAAAATTAATCACTTTATTAAATAATGTTTTATTTTTAGATCTGCCAAGCAAGAATATGCACAGTAAAGTGAAAAATTACACCTAAACATAAAGTAGGCAAAAACCTTATGATGTGGTTGTTGTAATTAACAAAAATTTTTAGTGCACAATGCTTAGGATATGCTGCATCTCAAGGTTTGTAATATTTATTATGCTTTTTTGTTTCGCAGTAATTGTTAAAATAATCTAGAAATAGATTTTGTTAGTGAACCTAGTAATAATTATGATACCAAAGAATGCTGCAGAGCACCTATGAAATTTGGAGTTAAAACATATGCCATATTTTTAGGCTATTTTTATACCCTTTTCAAAAATTTTATGCGCCTCGTTTTCTGCAAAACTCAAAATGCTCTGATAGCTTCGAACGAAATCAGCAGAGCACCTCTGTTTTATGAAGTTTTTCTGTAAAAACAGCAACACCATATTTTTATGCACTTAAAATATTATATTTTTAAAAAATACATGGTGCTTGCTAACCTTCGAAAGAAGCCAGCAGAGCAATTCGATTTTTTAAAGCTTTTTTCTAAAAACCACACCCCATTTTTAGGATATTTTTAGACTCTTGAAATATTGTAAAACGTTACTAAAAAATTGCTATTTTTAAATAATACAGGGTGCTTTTTTGGAACAAAGTCAGCACGACACTTCAGTTTTTTAATTTGTTTTTTTATATATAAGAACTACTTATGTCACATGTTTAGGCTATTTTAAAATCCTAAAAATATGGTAAGTATATTTGTTTTCAGAAAAAAAACTTTAAAGTCAGCAAGGAATTGTGAATTTTTTTAAAAATGCCAAATTTCGAATATTTTATAATATTTTTGAAGCCAAAAAAATGGTGTGGTTTAAAAAAAACTGGAATGCTCTGCTGGATTCGTTTGAAGCTAACAAAGCTTTCGGCAATTTTTTATTTTATAATACTCAATAGCCTAAAATGAGACATAGCTGTTTAAATAAAAACTTGTACTTTTAAAAATAGCAGTTTTTTTCGAAAAGCTCTATAATATTTCAAAAATGTGAAAATGTGGTGAGATTGTTTTTTTTTAAGTTTTGAAAATCCGAGGTTCTTTACTGGATTTGTTTAGAGCTAGTAAAGTTCTGCTCGTCTTGTTACATAAAATAAGGCATGTTGTAGCTGGTTATATAGTTATTTTGTAAGTAACTGCATATCTAACCCTTTTATTTTTTTCAGGTGGTTGTAAACATGTAGCTTTTTTGCTGTGGCTTCATAGAAGAAGTGAAGAACCAACTGTAACATCTACTCAGTGTTATTGGAAAAGCTCTAATTTATCAAAATGCGCAAATATTGATGTAGACTTGGCTGGATTGTTAAAGAAACCTCTTCATCCACTACAGGAAAATAAATCAGTACTTTTATATTCTTTCATATTCTTAGGATTTGCATATATATTTCTTATTTGTAAATACATTGTTTTTTACTTCATTTTCTCATTTTTATTAAAGGCTTAATTAATAAAATTTTCACAGATGTAAACAATAATTGAAGAGTTTTTATTAAAAATCACCAATGTTAATATTAATACTTTAAGTCAATATTATTCTTTCTCCTTTTTTAAAGCTACTATCAATAAAGGTATTACTTTAGCTTGACCTAGGATCAATTTTTAATTTTGTGCTATATTTGGTTTGACAGAGAAAAAATTATAACCCTTTGACATTGGTTGTTTTTACTTAGATTTTCATAAAAAATTAACAGAACTGCAAACCTGTTTTACTATCGTAATAACGAATAGCAACACTGTTGTCATTTTCGTAAAAGATTGATAAGAAGCCACACTTTCTGGTTTTTTGAAAAAGGTGGCAAGAATTGTGATATTTTTAAATTTATCACCAGTAATACCACATGTAGTTACCCGATTTATTGGAATATATGCATTAATATCAAAAATGTATGATGCTGTTGAACATACGAAACCGGCGATTGGAGTATTCTTGGATCTTGCAAAGGCGTTCGATACTGTAGATCACAGTCAGTTATTGGATGCATTGGAGGATTCAGGAATACGTGGAACAGCTCTAAAAATGTTTAAATCTTATCTTCAAAATCGTACACAACATGTAAAAATAGATGATTGCATAAGCTCAGCGCAAGTTGTGAAATGTGGAGTTCCGCAAGGGACAGTGCTAGGGCCGATTCTTTTTATCCTATACTTGAATAACTTACTTACCTTAAGCGATACTGGAACCATATACAGTTTTGCCGATGATACGGTACTATTTTACACTGCTGAGACTTGGTCTGATCTGAAACAGAAAATAGAAGACGATATGAAAACTATTATTGATTGGTTTAATTTTCATCTTTTAACAATTAATTATGAGAAAACGATGTTTCTACCTGTTTGCAGTTACAAAAATGGAATGCCTACCTACAATGAATTAAAAATATATAATGAACATACCAAAAAAACCATAAAAATTAAACTTAATATAGATATAAAATACTTTGGTATAACGATAGATTGTCACTTACGATGGGATTACCATATAAATAACGCCACTTAAACATTAAGATCCTTTCTGGGACGATTTAAATATTTGTCGAATGTTCTAGATTTACCATATTTAAAAATGTTATACTATTCACTTGTAGCATTTAGATTATCATATGGAATTTTGGCTTAGGGCGGAACTGTAGATGTATACCTAGAAAAATTACAAACGCTTCAGAAATATTTTTTAAAAATAATATTAGGAAAAGAAAAAACTTACCCTTCTGACCAGCTTTTTCGAGACGCATTAGTGTTGGATATTCGTCAGACATTTTTTCTTAAAACTCTAATTTTCTTATTTAAACACAAACAAAATTTTAATGAAATATCTCATCTCTATACTACCAGAGCTAAGAAAAATAATTATCTTCAAGTTCCAACTACACAAAAAACAATTGGCCAAAGAAACTTTAAGTTTTTAGCACCCCGTTTTTATAATTTTTTACCAGAACATTGTAAAAATTCGTACACGTCAAACCATTTTAAGAAATCAGTTAAGTTTTTTCTAACATATAATAATAGACAATTAATTTCCCACTTTTTTCAATTTGTTAATTAATATGTTATTTTCCTATTGTATTATTTCCCTATTATGTTATTTTACTATTATGTTATTTTACTATTATGTTATTTTACTATTATGTTATTTTACATTATTTATCAAATTGTTGATTTCATATTTATTATTTATAATATTGTATTCTATTATATAGCAAATAAGTTGCAAAAATAATATTACTGTTAATTTGTGTGATAACAATATAAATATAAGTTTTAAAGTATCTTGAATCATAAATAATATTAAGACAATACACAGTAATAATTACTACGTTCTAACTTATACCACGGACAGCCCTCCGGCTTTGTGGTACACCAGTTTCTTGGTAGGTGATTGTACTGTAAAAAAACAAAAAATATAAATTTAAAATGTATTGTAAAAATTACTGTTCTTACTAATAAACATTATTATTATTATTATTATTATTATTATTATATAGACTTTGCTACCACATTCAACTGAACTTGGTTGTTTTTAATATTTATCACTGTGACAGGCTTTTTTGTTAAAATGTTTCATTTTAAACTGCTGTAAATAGGTGCCTTTGGTTTGGTAGTTTTAGTCCCAAAAAATCTATGCATATACAGGTACTCAATCCACTTTGATTAGCTCGAAAAGTTAAAATTTTAAAAAATTACATTGGCTGTTTAAAAATCCTTCATTATAATCTCTAAAATGTGATAATTAGGTAAATTAAATTAAAAAACAAATAAAAATAGTTTATTAAATTAATATTTACTCTTACAAAATAGGTTCTTGTAAGTTAACAATACCACAAGCAATTATGCAGATATTACTAAGTAAATGTACTTGCTTAAAATTCACACAGGAATGTGGTTTTAACATGTGAAATTCCCTAACCCTTCTTATATCTCTTTCCACATGTATTCTTAGAGATGCTATTCTTTTACTTAATTGAACATCTTCTGGAGCACTTTTTTCATTCTGTGATACACTAGGTGGCCTTACTAAAGTGCATCCCATGTTTTTAAGTAATTACTGAATATTCTTAAACCCCCTATCTGCCATTATATGGGATCCAGGAAGCAGTTTGTTTAAATACACCTAAGAATTTATAGTAGCCTCATTTTGAATTTCCTGAAGGAGACAATTAGCAGAAATTGCTGCTACATCTTGAATATCCGGTGTATTTTTTTAAAAAGATGACGAGAAACATAGCTAGTAGAAGGTTGATATTCTTCTTTCCAAATTTCTAGGAACACTAATAAATATTTTTGAAGATGAATGTGAATCATTATCACATTCTGGAACAGAACACTTTTCCGTAGTCATAATATTTATTTATAAAAAGTACAAAATAAACACTCAAATTCCAAATAAATTATTGATCGAGACACTATGACAGATCACATACAGTGCTGCCGTTTTGCCATTTTCTGAATTATTAAGTGACTTTTAAAACAATGAAACTTTAAATATGGTAAAAGTTTAAACAGAAACAATACTTTCAAAAAACATTTGATATTATATATTTAAAAGATGTTTTACAAGTCTAAAAGTAAGAAGGAGTACACAAACGAACGTACATTACTTCTCGTAAACCTACTAACCGGCAACGTTGTAGCGCTAGCTCCTATTGGTCTATTCCCGGTGACTCTGGCAAATGAATAGATAAAAAAAAATAAAAAAAATGTAGCTTTATTTTTATCTCTATAATTCATAAATAAAAATTCAAAATTTTTGAACATGCCCCATTATGAAAATGAATATTTTCAATTATCTCTACAAAATTATGAAAAATACATCTCCATGTCCACAAAGTAAAAACTAAAAAACTTAACTAAAGAAATATTAAAAAAGACGATAATTAAAAAAAGGAAACCTACTTACTTACGATTGTCGTTTGTTGTGTCTCTTAATCCAATTTTGAACTTTTTTATGTCCAGTTTTATTACTTTAATACGTTGGCATAGAGAGTAGGCAACATTATTTTATAAAAGAAACTCACAAAAAAAGAGATCTAGATATTCTAAAATAAAATAACCTTCTATAAGACACTACGGTATCTTAGTCAGTGATTTATCTGAGGAACTCACAAAACATTTAATTTTTAAGATCCAAATAATATCAATCTTCTATCTCACCCGTTCTTCTCCTTCTATGAGTTACACTGACAGCTGCTCGGGTGAACTTAATCCCAACATTTCATCCGCCCTAATCAGCAAAATATTTCACAAGTTTAAAGAAAGTTTCAAAGCCAAAGCAACTTCTTAATGACTGATATAACTTCTGGATCTCTCACCTTTTCACGATTCCGCGATTTTTAAAAATATGTCTGGACTCCGTTACCGTTTTCTCGAAACTTTTCACGCCAATTTAGAAAGAAATTAAATTGCTTAATGCACGTCGTAAACTTTTATATATAGGAGATATTTTTGTTTTCGAGTGACAAGTACATTTTACTTTTAAGTGCATCCGAGGCTCCAAACGTAGAAAATATTTGATAATAAAAATATTTTTTTTTTCAAAAGTTGACTTTTCGGAAATATTCTCGATTATAATAATAATAATCAATAGGCTACTCTATTACCAATAATTACCATCATAACAACTCGATTTGTAGAGCAATAGCTTTTAAAGGTTATGCTTAAATCATAAATAAGATAATATAAATTCTACCAAAAATAGTAATTACCGTGGCATAGAAATAGTACAAAAATAGAGGCCAGCAGAACTCAAAGTTGAATCAATTCAAAGAGAAACTAAAAAAACGACTATAAGAAGACAACCACAACAATGAAGTACTAGAATTTCTAGACAACAAAGAGCTAGTGCGTAAACTTAAAAGACCATGTAATATTATACCGTCCGTTGACAGGTTCGCTCATAACACTATGTTGTACATTTAAGAGCATTCTATCGACATACAGATACTAAAATCGGAATAACTTTTTTATGAAGCTATAAATTTATTTGCGATTTTCACTAATATACGAGAAAAAAAATCTTTTTTGTGGCTGCGTTGTATATTTTTTTATATCAATTTATTAATTTTTTCTTGTAGTTTTATTGATTTTTATATACAAATTTATACTAGCCACAATTCGGTATAATATTTTAAGATATTTAGCAAAATAAAACAAGAAAAATTAACAGAGGTTAACTTTTAAAGTTGATTTTAAATTAGTGCATAATATTAGTCCGATAAGTGCTGCCCTCTCTGCTCTCGCTTCGGACACACCAAAATATATTGCACTTGCATCCGTCGTTGCATTAGAATCTCCTAAAAAGTTTTATAGACAATTGTAATGGGGAATTTAAAAAAGACAATTGCTGGGTCCTCTGCAATTAAATGCAAGGCGGAAAAGTAAAAAAAAAAAGTTGGGCGAATAAACGATAAGTAAATTTGACACAATATTTTTAAATATTAATAACCTTTTAATTCGGCTTAGTAGTGAATTGAATAAGCATATTTACATATTATCTTTATGAATATTAGTAATGCGAGTAATATAGGCAATAACTGCGAGGGTTGTAAGTGAATAACAGGATGTTAACGAAACATGGCACATAACTTCTACAATATTATTGGTTTAGATGAGATTGAGTAACACGAAAGTTTACAAATAAATTTGGTAAAAAAAATGATTAATTTAATTTGAATTATTATTTAAAACGAGAGCTTATTCGGGCTTGTTTTTGAGCCAAGCATGCCACAATCTTTATTTAAGAAATTTTTTAGTACCCATGCTAAAAAATCGTTGATTTTTTTTTTAAATTAACAATGTTGGTGCTCATTTATAGCTTTTGATTCAAAAATTGAACACGGCAATCTTAATTTAAGAATGACAGGATTCAAATAAAGAATATTTGAATGAGAATGAGAGTCATGCTGAATTTAAAATACTTGAATAAGAACAATTTCTTGACCGTAGCAGAATTTTATATTAATAAAAATTTCCTTGGTTTATTCGGTTTTTTTTTTTTTCAATTCTTTAGCACAGCACCGAAACATATGGAGGTTCCAAAGGAGCATAGATTTAACCTTCACCTACACGTACATTTTTTTTTTCTTTTAAAAATAGTCAAAAATAAACTTTAAAAGTGGAGTACTACTGGAAAGTGGCGCCTCCTCTGTTAGATTTTTAAGAAATTAATATTTGTGAATGAAAACAATTTATAATATATTTTACTGATGATTTACGAGGGATGAATAAATTTTACGTATTTGTACACCTTATTTTTTACGTAATTTATTTCTGTAATACTAAGATTGGCATATATATTGTATGCAATTTTACGGATTATTTTTTTAATTTTACTAAAAGAAATTTTATGTAAGTACGGATAAAGACAACCCATACCTCTCTGGAGTCACTTTCAATATATAAATCAGTCTCTTTTGAAAACAAATCTAAGTTAAGAAACGAAAAGAAATAGAAATTTAAAAAAATACTAGACGAGAACAATATATTTAATTTTTGCCTACAGGAGCATTTATTTTTATTACAATAAGAATAGAAATATGTTAAAAGCTTTTTCGTCTTGAGGGCGACACCAACAAAATAAATATGTTTTTCTACTATTTAGTAAAAAACAGCACGTAAGTGATTTGAATTCATGTTGTTATTTTTAACATACAGTCAGTTCGCTCAATTATATTAAATTAATTTTATCATGTATCTATTAAAAAAATATATATTCGAAATTGAAATGTACACACTGAGATGTGAATTATAAATAAGTTTATGTTTAACTTTTATATCGCACTGTTTTTTTTTTTTGTTTAATGAATACCTCTTCGAGTCAACAATAATTATTAATTCCAGCATGTTAAAATATCTCTTCAATCCATTAAAGTAATGTAAATCATTTTACTTGCTTTCGCGCATGACTTTGATCTCTCGCACCCTTTGAGGCGCGCGGCAAGAAAAAATTTTCTTAAAAGTTAGCCAATATCTATAAATGAGAAAAAACGATTGTGACAAGCTGATTGTGCATTGTGGCACAATAAAAGAGGGAAACGAGTCACTGCTTTAAAATTTGGAGTTTGTAAAAAATCTCTTAAAATCTTTTATTTATTTCTAAAGCCACCCGATATGGCATGGACCATAAATTTAGAGCAAAATAAGATTTGGAAATTTATTTGCAAGTAAAAGTTTTTAAATGTGGACATTTTATTGAATTCGAATTTGATTATGTTGCTGCCAATATGGAGGAATTAAAAAAACAAAACTCTATAAGAGAGTTAAAATGTCCATATGGAGCTGAAGTGCTGACTGTAAAAGAAGAAATATGCAGTAGTGAAATAACTTTTTGGAGAAAGGACAATACCATTAAGGAGAACCACTATTGGTAACACAAATGGATTTTTGCATTTTGTAATTTTGTGCTTTTGGACTTCTGGAGGAATAAAAGTGGAGAAAATATCTTATAATGACAGCTTTTGGGAAGAAAATATACAAAATAAATTTAAAAATTTTTATATGTAATATGCCTTGCCGGAACTTGTTAAAACAGCGGAGCTAATAGAGACATGGAAGTACGGGACAGAATACTAAATAATTCGTGAGAAATTTTGTTTAATTAATATTAACATAACACAAGGAATTTTAAAATATTTTGAATATTTTTATTAATTTAAAAATATCATTTTATTTATTTCTAAAACATGGTAGTAGGCGATCCATTTAAGATATGATTAATGTCTTACACTATCTTAAATTTAGGATTTTACCAGTGGCAGTGGTAATTGATGATATATAATTATTATTATACCAAATGTTTTAAAAGGCTACACCAACTAGTGGACCAAGCTTTTAAGTCCCCAAATAATAGTTTTAAGATTTTGATTCGGATTAGAAGTTTTACTATACAGGGTTCTGTGTCAAACCCAAGTCATGTATTGATATTGTAATACGTAGATGAGTAACTATCATCAAGAGAAATTGAAAATTCACACATGAATCTTTGTAACGACGTTATTTATAACTTTATTAACTTCATACGGTTAAAAATTTTAGTTACCTTATTTAATTTTAAATATAAGTTAATTTTCATTTTAACTTAGAAATTTTCGAAAAGTTGTTCAGTTGTTGCAACTTAACTTAACGTTAAGATTAAAATATGAATTGATTTATGGAGCTTAACTGAAAAACTGGAACTAATGCTTTCATTCCAAACAAGTATTACGGTCAATAAAAGAAATTTCGAACTGTGTTATCTTCAAGTCCTTATTTAAAACCTTTAAATTTAATATTATCATTATACAAGAGTTATCTTTACAAATTGATACAAATATCAAACATAAGTTTGTTGACATAAACGTTATTTCCATAATATAAATAAATATATCTCTGTTAAAGAATAGTCATAATTTATTTAAGGAGGTCCTTTCGCCACACCTCTCGCCTCAAATGTTAAAAAAAAGTAATTAGATTATGACTAAAATTAATTTTTTTCTAATAGTTGAAGTCCTTATTGATCTAATACTGAACTTTTAACTATACCTTACCTTGCAAATTTTTGAGAATTTTTTTTTAAATGTGAGTATTTGTACAGTGCCTCACGAGAAAGTAAGTCCTCAGCAACAATTCTCGAATTATACTATTATTTATTGATTAGATTGAGTAGAAAATAACTAAAAATAAGGTTTTTGAAATATTTAGATTTTGTTTTATACAATAAAATATATATAGTAAACCGTGGAACTTATTAAGAAATTATTATTAAAAAATCACAAAAAATTTTCAAGTAACCTAGTTGAAAATTTTTTGTGATTTTTTAATAATAATTTCTCAATAAATTCTACGGTAACCTATATATTTTATTGTAAAAAACAAAACCTAAATATTTCGAAAACCTTATTTTTAGTTTTTTTCTACTCCATCTAATCAATAAATAATAGTAAAATTAATTATAATTCGAAAATTGTTGTTGAAGTCTTACTTTCTCATAAGACACACATTTAAAAATAAAAATTTCTCAAAAATTAGCACGGTAAGGTATAGTTAAAAGTTCACTATAAGATAAATAAGGACATCTACTATTAGAAAAAAATTAATTTTAGTCATAATCTAATATTTTTTATTTAACATTGGTGGCGAAAGGACCTCCTTAATCTATTTATTTAAATACGTTTTTTTTTGTCTGGATGATATTGAATACTTTTTCTATATAACTTCTTATACCCGAGACATTGTGAAATAAAAAAACAGACAATTAATAAAAGCGTACTCACAATTTTTTAGGTATAGAAGTTTCAATGCTTTACTGTTTCCCAACTTACGAAAATACTAAAGAATATTTAAAAAAATAATAAAAAGCCAATTAAAGAATGTGTTAATATCTACAGAAAAACTTGTGTATTTCTTTTTTGGAAACAAAGAGTAGTCGAAAATTGTGAAAATTACAACATATTTTTATTTCACAAAAATAATAAGTCTGTTTTTGATTTTTATGTAAATCGTATCATTTTCAAGGCAATAAAACAGAAGAAAACCGATTTCAAAGAGGTCTATTAGTTTTTATAGAAAATGGAAAGAGAAAGAACGCTTTTTAATCGAGTTAAAATTCTTTACTAATTTCGCTGTTTCTCTTCAACGATGTCCGGTCTCCGTCTTGTTTAAAATCGATAACTATAAGTGGATTAAGGTATTTTGTACCGTGTTAAAAAATTTAAGAAAAATGTTGAAAAATATTTTTTTTTTTATAAAAATTAGTAAACTTTGACAAACATAATAATATACAGTATTCTAAAAGATAAATCACATTTATGTGTTGATACAAAAATTTTATTTATTTTTTTAAAATAATTTGGATTGTCCTCTAAAATATATATAGTGGCTCGCAAAAAGTCTGCTTTTTATATGTTACTTTTTTCAGAAAATGTTATTCCTAATAAAACTTGGTGTTTAATTAAACCTAAAACTTTATTTATTTAAAAAATTCTGTATCATAAATATAAATTTGGCCGCACAGTGAACTAGGTACTCTTCTAGGAACCGAACCCACAGTTTTACATATAAGATTAATTTAAGAAGATGTATGTAACTCTACATAGTAGTTTTTAGTTAATACAAGTAATATAGATTATTATATCCTTTTTAACCTACTTCAAAAAAGGAGGAGGTTCTCAATTCGTCGCAATATATTTTTTTTATGATTAGCGATAATTCTTTAACACAATGACCGATTTAAATGATTCTATTTTTGCTGAAAAGGGGATACTTCCGGGATGGTCCCATATAAATTTGGTTAAAATATAATAATTGGGTCCATGAGAAAATCCTCAAACTTTTCATTTTTTATGTATGTTTAGCGATAATTCTTTACCACCTTGTCCGATTTCTATAATTATTTTCGTTAGTAAGAGGGTACCTCAGGCGTGGTCCCATATAAATTTGGTTAAGATGTGGTGATGGGATCTGCACGATTTTAAAGTTTAAAATTACTTTCAATACTTGTTACGTAAATTAAAAGTTTAATAATTTGGTGCTTTCTTGATGCGTCGTTTTATGATTTCACTTTGTATATGTTTAAGTACAGATAATTATTATTACTGGCAGTTTATTTTAAATCAATAAAATATTGTTTTGTTGATCCAAAAAAAGGCAAACAAAAAAGCCATGTCACATTCAGTGTAATAATAAAAATTAGATATATAAATATAGAATATTATGTACCAACAGACTAAAGTTTCACTATCAATCCCGTTTTTTTGTCGTAAAAGACTTTTAAATCAAACAAATTAATACACAATAAATAGTTTTAAAAATTAACTAACGGTAAAAAGTATGGGTTAAGAAGGTTAAAAGGGTTAAAAATGTATTTATAATAAAATTACTAAATTACTAGTTAATTTAAATAACCGCTAAATAAACATTGACCAACCTTTTTCGTGTTATTATTTTTTCTGAGAGATACTGAAAATATAATAAAAGATAATGAACAAACAACAAGATATGAAAAAACCAACAGCTGTGTGGTAGGAAACGTGTATAAAACGAAACATACGGTTTATATCTGAAAGTACAGAGAACAAGTAGGAGCTAGCAGCAATTTTGTAGGACCATTAAAAGCACAAATTGCGCTGAAAACGTGACACATAATGTGTTGATACTGTTTATATACTTTAATAAAAAGCTTTAATAAAGTTCAGGGCTCAAACATACGTGCTGGGTATATAGCCTCCAGAATCAGATCGATAATAACCCTTTTTAATGCCGAAGCAAAATTAAAGGCCAACGTAAAAAAATAGGTATATTTTACGCCAGCTAAGTACAAAAAAAGATTATTTATTTATTCATTTTATTATTTATTTATTCAATAATAACTGTTAAAGCTATAGTTCTGCGCAATTGGAAAAATAAATAAATATTAAAGTTCTTTTTACCGTAGTTTGTTATTGATTCATAAAAGTAAAAGATTCTGTAAATACCTATATGATTATATCGTTACATCATTCTCTATAAAAGACAATGGAAAAATTATAGAACTATTATTAAAATATCTTTAAAAACAATAAAGGGTTTTTCTTTTATTTCATAAAATTTTCTTAATGGGTGGGTGAAGAAGATCAATACTGCTTTACATATTTTTAAAGTTTGAAGAGGCCATAGTAAAAAACGATAAAAACTCTTTCTGACACTTAGTGTGCAGTGCCAGTGACCAAGGAGGTCGTTAAAAAAATGTGGTAATGGTCCATTAATTTCATTGGGGTTTTGGATTCCGCGTTTTAGATGCCCGTAAATGCTACCCTGGTATTTATGGGGCTGAAGCCCTATTTGATATAATGAATTAGGGTTGCTTTCTGTTGTAGGTTATTTGTATGTAAGTACGTAACTTCGTGCGATGTGTTCACTAAAATTATGGTTTCTATTAATTTAGCAATATAATTTTGTTGTTATTATATAACTACATACATTAGATTAAATTTTATTATTTACTGTGTTTAAATTGTATATAATTTTCTTTTCAATATTTCTTTTTTATTCCAATAATTCATTGTTATTTGTAAAATAAATTCATTTTCAATTGCAGAAGTCTAATAAGAGCCTGAAATAATTATGTGCCATTAAAGCAGTGGTGGCCTGTCGCCTAGTCTACAAAGCTATTTTTGAAAAGCATATACAAAATTTATCAAAACTTTATGTGATCCAATTTGATTTTCTAATGTGGATGTACTTTCTATGTTGCTAGAAGGTGAGCTATTTTTCGTTTTTAAAATTCTTTCTATTACACGGAAAAAAAATTGTAGAACAAATTTCTACAATTGTAGATTTTTTCTCTACAATAAATAGTACATATAGGGACAGGGACAATTTGTAGTAAAAATTTCCAAATATTTGTGGAGAATGTATTGTAGAGTTATTATCTACAATATTTAGTAAAAAGATCCAAATGCATCATAAGAATTGTTCTGCAAATTGTTATAATTTTTGCTATTCATTGTATGAATTTATATTAAAAATGTATTGCGTTTTATGAAAATAAATACGAAAATTTTACACAATAAATAGTAAAAATTCATACAAATTGTAGTAATTTTTAATAAAATTTGTAGTAGTATTCCATAATTATTATAATTATAACCTAGAAAAAAATGTTCCTTAATAAAATATTCAATTTATTGTTTTAATATAAAAGATACAAATTCTTAATTACATTATGTAATAAATAACAGTTATAATAGCGCCCTCAGTCTCAGTTGGCTTTTCTGCACCTGAAAAATATGAAATAAAAATTAATACCAATTGAATTGTTCATACCCTTAAAACGGGGATATTTATCACCTTTACACTGATTTGGATATTAAATGACTAAGTCAGAAAACTAACAAAAATGAGAAAGTAGGTATGTCACAATTAAGACAAAAAAACATCATTGAACTTGGCACAAAATTCGATCGTTGGGCACAACTTTCGATCGTTGGCCACAACTATTTTTTTAAAATAATCTACTAAGGTTATTTAAATTAGTTATCTAAAGGTAAATTATTCAAAAACAATAATAAATGTACTTACCACCAATAGAATTTATTATTAAAATTTTCTCAAACGCATCGGTGCTTATAATATAAAAATGTGTTATAGGTACTCGTATATCTACCATGCTTTGTTATGTGAACATGGCGAACGGCTACTGCTGTCTGGCCGTTTATGATCCACGTCAGAAAACGTTGGCCAATAGCAGAATTCTGTTTTGTTCACATGTCTTAGAATTTCTACAATATTATAGAATATTTTTGAAGAAGGGATGTAAAGTATTACTATTTTTTGTAGAGAAAATTACTATTTTTTGTAGAGATAATTATTAATATTTGTACAAATTTTTACAGAAGTTAGTAGTAGTAATTACGATAATTGTAATAAATTTCTACTTCTACAAACAATAGTAAAATATACTAAACATTGTGGACTTCTTTCCTATTGTTGCAGCATTTTATTCAACAATTCAATTGCTACAATAATTAATAGTTTTTAACTATAAATTGTAGTAAAATTTTCTACAAATTGTAGTATTTTTCTACAAGTCTACTACCACAACATTGTAGTAAAATTTTCTAGTCACATTTTTTTCCATGTAGAATATAAACTAGGTATATAAAATATTGATATACATATTAAAAAATCAATTATTGAATTAAAATTTTTGAATGCAGATCTGTCTAGGCTAGATAATCGAAATTAGTGTGAGCTCAAGTGATTTTTTTAAATAATTTTTTTCAGTTATTATTGACTCAAAGTACTGTACCCATCATATAAATAGAATATTAATAAATAAACTGTAATAGAGCAATTTAAAAGAATATTTTAATAAAGCATTTTGCTGATAATTAAAATAAAATTATTTATTTCTACTATCGACGCTATTAAATTACAACGGTTCAAATAATTTCAAATAATTGCCAACAAGTTAAAATAAAAAAATGTATTTCATGCAATAATTTTCTCTTGTTTTTGTTTAATATTTATATACAAAATGTAATAGCGCTGCTGTCGGTTAGTAAAAAAAGTTATGATTGACATTTTTAATTAGTACTGTAACCTACCGCATTCAGGTACTTTAATAATTAATTAATTCCATTTATTAAATATAATATTACATTCTTATTAAATTCAAAATCCTTCTTTTAACGAAAAATCTCCCATTAATTAAATATTATTTACGACACTTAATAACCGATAACCTATAACCATGTCCGTAAGAGATCCAATTTTATTGCAAGTGTCAGGGAACCAGCCCAAGAAATACTTAACGCACTTATCTTAAGTGCGTTTGAATAGTAACGTTTTTAATACACAAAATTTTCAAAGCAAGTAATAAATCACTAAAACACACAGAGGCGACACAAAAACGGTTATAAGAATCTGTATTCAAATGGGCTCGGATTTATTTATTTTTTAAAATTTGCTGTGCAAGCATTCATTTTATTATTTTACATTCAAGCAATCATTTTATAATTTGTCTGTACCAGATAATCTGTACCTTTCTCAAAACACTCTTCCTAAACAACGTCTATCCTACAATACCTCAACGTCTCGACACCCAACGTCCCGCCGTCCTACTTCTATACTTTTCCACGCTATCACTTCTAACACCACTTCCTACCATTATATTCATCCCGACGCTCAACGTCCAGACGCCCTTCTTCCCTACCTTTCTAAGTCTCGAACGCACCATCTAAGTATTTCCTACCTTACATTCATTCCGACGGCCAACGTTCCATCGCTCTACTTCTCGACGCTTGCTGCCATTAAATATGTCCTTTATAATATCCTTGTCGACACCCATCGTCACGTCCCGCACCACCTAAATATTTCTACCGTATATCAATCCCAATGCAGTATCGCATAACTGTCCCAATGCAGTACCTTATTAAATACCTTCTTCTCCACCACGACGCTAGGCGCCTCGACGCAAGGCGATGCTCAACGCTGCCACGTACCTAAATCGACGCCGTTACAACGCTAGATGAAATAAGTACATAATCTAATGTCTGTATTTTCAATGGTGAGTCAAAAGATTTATGTAACTTTCTTTGAGATACCACCGGGATCGTTTAGACGAGTCCCTGACATTAACTTCAAATATAAATTTAAAAAATAAACCATATGGCATAGAATTTATAAAAATCAATATTAAGAATACACAGGGTTGAGTTTAAGTTAATTCAATAGTAATATAAAAATCATTATTAAGAAATATACAGGGTTTTATTAAGTTATTTTAATAGAAATTATAATAATCAATATTAAAAAATATACAGGGTTGTATTAAGTCACTTCAATAGAAATTATAAAAATCAATATTTTAGAAATATACAGGGATGTGCTATCTTGGATAAATTGTACACACCGAGATGTTAAAATTTAACAGTAATTTAACCAACTGGTGACTACACTGTTCGTTAGATCAAGCGGATACCTATATGCTAAGCCACCCATTCTACAAGGTTTGAAACAAAGTATATGTGAAATCAGCATAGTAAGATATCCAATTTGCGAATAGGCGCTGTTCGTTACTTCCGTTGGGCATCATCTCTATACTCGTCGAAATATTTATCTAAGAGGGTGTATATCTAGAATAGAATCAAATCAACATAGTAGTCAACCAACTGGCGAATTGGCGCTGTTCGTTAACTCCATTGGTAATCAACCCAAATAAAATATATTATGACGGAATTTGGTTAACAAAAAAAAAACACTATGTTTGTTTTTGAAAATATAAATTAAAATCAATGGTTCTGGAAAAAAAGTAAATTTTGAAGTTTTAGAAAATTAGAAATTTATTGATTGTCAGAGGGGATGAAAACTGTCAGAGGGGGAGTGGAATTTAAAAAAAAAACGGATTATTGAATGTAAAGTTACAGAAAAATAAGTATGGATTATTGAAATGTATTGAAATTTGTTACATGAATAATATAATAATAATAATAATAATAATAATGTTTATTCACATGAGTAATTTTAAATACATAAAAAAGCAATACAATTCATCAAGAAGGGAATAAACAAAAAAAAATCACAGAAGTAGTGCAACTACTTATAAGTGAAAAATAATAAAAACACATGTTTAGATAAACAAATATATAGATATACAATTAATTAATATTCTATGTAAATTTAAAACTATATAATAACTTATTCTAAAGACACATAATATATGTCCACACAACAATAAGACATATTCAGGTAAGTAGTCGGTATTTGTGATTAATGGTCCCAATCGGGAAAATATTGGTAATTTTAGGTTTCAAAATATTTTTTTAAATGAGGTATGTCACAATTCGGATGAGTAGTTAGTCACAATTTGGGTAAGTAGTCACAATTCGGTTAAGTAGTCACACAATTCGGGTAAGTAGTCACAATTCGGGTAAGTAGTCTCAATTAGTTTTTTTTTTTTTTTTTTTTTTTTTTTTTTTTTTTTTTTTTTTTTTTTTTTTTTTTTTTTTTTATATAGGATTTATTATATTATTAACCAATTTACTAAATGTTATTCTATCCTCATTTAGAATCCACCTTTTTACTTTGGCTTTAAATGAATAATGACGCGATATTTCAGTTTTTATATTATTCGGTAAAATGGCATAAATTCTAGGTGCTAGGTAGTTTGTGTGTCTTTGTCCTATTGTTTTATCAGCTCTTGGAAGTAATAGACCGTCATTATTTCTTGTGTTATACGAATGTTGGTGTGGCTTTAATTTAATTTTACCTTTTTGTATAAACATCAGAATTTTTAAACAATACATTTGTCTAAGATCTATAATATGCAATTCTTTGTATAACAAATCACTGTGATATGTAAGGTTTTTTTCATATATTATACGTAAGACCCATTTTTGAACAACATTTGCCTGGTTTAGATAAATATCACTTACACCACCCCAACCTAGTATACCATATGACATTATCGATTCTATCAAAGAATGATACATTAATTTTAGGTTTTCCAGATTTAAAAAGTCTTTTAAATATTTAAATTTTGATAGTAATCCCCTTACTTTTTGCACGATTTGTTTTAATTGTATATCCCATTTCAAATGTCGATCCACCGTAATACCTAGATATTTTACTGAATTTGCTTCCGAAATTTCACAATTTAAGCCCACATTCAAAGGTCCTAAAGCAGCCCAGAAGAGTACGATGTAAACGGTAAATAACATGTCTTTGAATAGTTTAGGGTGAGTTTGTTATGAGCTAGCCAATCTGAAATCTTTGGATAGTCATTTTCTATTTTCTCTTTTAGATTTTGCCAAGTGGAAGATTTGTACATAATAACAGTATCATCTGCGAAGCTCAAAAACTCACCCTTTGAATTGAGTTCTAGCATACTGTTAATGTATAAGGTAAATAAAACCGGACCCAAAACAGTACCCTGTGGCACGCCATAAGTTACTTTTTCTGGTTCACTAAAAATACCATCAAGTTCAACTTTTTGTACACGATTTGATAAATAACTTTTCAAAATTTCCCATGTTTTCCCTCTTATTCCATATCTCTCCATTTTTTCTAGCAGTTTTTTATGATGAACTGTGTCGAAGGCTTTAGAAAGGTCTAGGAATATAGCTATGGTCGGTATTTTTTTATCCAGGCATTCGTAAACATAGGAAGTTAATGTATGTATCGCATCCTCTGTAGATCGCCCCTCTCTAAAGCCATATTGACGATTTGAAAGTATTTTGTATTTATGTAGAAAATTACATATCCGAGTTTTTAATAACTTTTCTAAAACTTTTGTTACGTTTGAAATTAATGTAATAGGTCGGTAATTTTCTATGTCTTGCTTATTCCCCTTTTTATGTAGTGGTCGGATTGTGCCATTTTTTAGAGCCTCTGGAAAACACCCCGTGTCGAAACAGACGTTTATTAAATATTTTAGAGGAGTTGCAATTTCACAAGCAATTTCTTTTAATGTTTCCGAACGAATATTATCAATACCCGGAGATTTTTTTGATTTTAAATTTAAAATGGCTCCAATTATCTCTTTTTCAGTCGTTTGTCTCAGATACATTGTGTTTTCAAGAAATTCTTTATTTTCATTATAGTTGTTAATAATGGGGATTTTGTTTGCATATTTTTCTCCTACTGTACTATAATGTTTATTAAAAGCATTTGCAATATCAAATTTGTTATTTAAGTAGGTGCCGTCTGATAGTTTGATAGAATCTATTTTTGTTTTAGTTTTTGGTTTACCACAAATTCGATTTACGCAGTCCCATAGTGATTTTGAAGAGTTTTTATTTTTATTTATTTCTTTTGTACAATATTGCTTTTTGGCATATTTGATTTGGTTGTTTATAGTATTACGCAGTTGTCGATATCTCTCTTTTATTTGAGGGTCATTAGGATTGTGCAATGACATTTTGTATAGGTTATTTTTTTCTTTTATAGAAGCAGATAAACTGGGATTTAACCACTTCTTCTTATATGTTTTATTTTGTTTAATTTTAACAATTTTTGTATTTTTTTGAATGTAATATAATAGCTTATTAACAAAATTGCATGTTATAGTGTTTGCATTAGTTTCTTCATACAACTCTTCCCAACCTTCCGTGGACAAATCTGATTTTAGGGTATTATAATTTATATATGATTTGGTTGTTTTGTTATTTTGATGTGGAAGATTTTCATTTGTGCTGAATGTAAGCCCTATTGGATTGTGATCAGTAATGTTATACCTAAAGATATAGGAGTTTAAGTCTAATTTATCCGAATTCGCTCTGTCCAGTACAAAAAAGTGATCCAGACAAGTACGACTCGGTAGCCTGGTATAATCATTAATGTATGATACGTATCCAGAGCAGTTTAAAATATTTTTATACTCTTCAATAAAGGTCGCATCCTCTAAGAGATTTATATTAATATCACCTGTTAATATATTTATTTCTTGAGTAATTTTAGTTTTCAAATAATGATAGAGATCAATGTTAAATATATTTGGACAACTGCTGGGTGATCGATAAATCGCTGTGACATCAATTTTTTTGGTAGGTAAAGATATAATAACATTTAATGCGTTGGATTCTCCGATATTTATAGAATCAGTAGTATAATTAAGATTTTCTTTTATGTATATAACCACACCATCATTCTGATTGAAAGCACCTTTATTATAAATACAGACATAACCCTCTATATTGAATAAATTTAAGTCATGTATTTGTCGAGTTTCAGTAAAGATAATTAAGTCAAAAGTTACTGTCAATTGATCGAGAAAGAGCAATGTTTCCTCTATATTTCGCTTCAAACTACGAATATTCATATGCACAATTTTAAAATCATTGTTTTTAACATTTTGCTTGAATTCATTACAATTATAAATTATCTTTGCCGATATTGGATCATTATCATATTCTCTCATAAAAGAGTCCATTATAATATTAACTTTGGACTACCTAATTTATTCCCATTAAAACCAGTTAAAAATCAGAAATTTCGTTTTGATCAAAAATTTCAGTATAATATATTCAATAACGAACAAAAAATATTTATCAAAAAAAGAACAATATCCAATTTAAAAGTAGTTAAAATAGACGATAAAACGATATAAAATAAATGAATAAAATAAATGTTTGAACTTATCCTACAACTAATAACGAATAATTGTTTATACAGGGGTCGTTTGGAAAGCACTCTGTTAAATTTAAATTTAATGTTTCAATGAAGACACGACAGATTTAGGAGTTCCACTAGAAGACTTTAATGCAAGCCTTGCACTTTTTTTAGCCTGTTCATTCTTCAGAGTTTTCGCGTTTCGCGTGATTGTTTCTTTTTGGATGGTCTTCTGTTGATTGTCCTTTACTTCTTTAACTTGGCAGAATAAAGCAGAAAATATAAAAAGAAGGTATATAAGTTTTATTTATAACAGCATAAAGCAGAAATTGAAAGCAGAGATAAGCAGAAATAAGTAGAGATAAGCAGAGACAAGCAGATACAAGCAGATACAAGCAGATACAAGCAGATACAAGCAGAGACAAGCAGAGACAAGCAGAAATAAGTAGAGATAAGCAGAGACAAGCAGATACAAGCAGATACAAGCAGAGACAAGCAGAGACAAACAGAGACAGCAGATACAAGCAGAGACAAGCTGAGACGCTAGAGGACAGCACACAAGAATTAATAAGGCAGGCGGTAGAACAAGAGCAGTGTAAGTAGAGGGAAGTGCAGACAGGGCTGAGAAGAAGAAGAAGATGACAATAAAATAATATAATTTCTAAATTAATATTTTTTATTTAAATTTTTAGTCTAAATTACGATACAGTGTTATCAAATCAAACATAGAGGGAATAGTTAAATTGATATTTGGAAGTGAAAAGTTATAGAAATTTCGTAGGTGAGTTTAATTTTTTTTTATTTTTCTTTTCTTTTGATTATCGAAATTATTGATAGTGAGTAATACAAGTGAATGAACCCAACCCAAAATTCTGATACAAATATTCATCATCTAATAAAAAAATTTAGATAATTACTGAGCTAGCTATACTGGGTTAAATTAAACATCTAAATTCTTATATTCATATCAATATATTAATAGCAAATGAAAGTGGTCTGCGTTTGAACAGAACTCAAGTGAGATCTCAGTAAATAGTAACAATTGTAATATACTTTGCTAATTATTGCATCACATTTTAAGTATGAAAAATAAAAAGGGTTTAAATATGAATTTGTATGTTTTATTTATCAATTTGCACCAAACTTTGCATCGAATTCTGGATAACCTTAATTAACATTATCACAACGTGGGTATATAAATTACACAGCTGTTTTGGTGTCAAGGTTTTTTGAGCTGATTCTATATCAATTTGATGTCTTGAATTCAAATAACGTATTCATTTTTATCTAGGAGCTCAAATTTTTAAGATGTACAATATTAGATAATAAGTTACATTATTTTAACTCAAATCCGTAAGTGTAGTAAACAAAAGTAGATACGAAATTTTTATTTTAGTTATACAAAATACAATGTTATGTCGTACTTACAAACAAAAAAAATATTAAAGAAATCAAATAGTCACTCAACACTTCGGAAACTTCTTTTCCGCGACATTCTTGAATGTTTTTTTAGACAGTCCCTTGGTAGCGGTCTCCATAACTTTAATATCTTGATGAAATCTTTCACCTTGTTCCTCACTCATGTCTCCTAAATTTTCTGGACAACGGACAATGGTTGTGTAATTAGTGTATTTTAATACTCATATTGCACCCTAAGGATTTGAAATTATTAAGCATCTTGTTAACCATTTCAACATAGTTTTGAGCTTTATGTTTGCCTAGGAAATTTTCTACAACTGCAACAAATGATGTCCAAGCTTCTCGTTCAACTTGATTTATTGAATTTATGAAGGCAGGATCCTTAATTAATTGTCTTATTTGTGGGCCGTCAACTATCCCTGCCTTGAGTTTTTCTGTGCTGAACTGATGCATTTTTATTCCTTTATATGCAAAAAATTACCCATTCTTATCAAGTTACAAATTGCTTAATTAAGCTCAACTTTATATGTAATGGAGAAAGTATGATTTTTTCTCTTTCAACCAAAGCGTCGTTAATGACATTCTTTTCCCCAATGTCCATGTTTTCTCTTTGAGGCCAATCTTTCCTAACCCAGTGGTGTGTTTTGTCCCTACTATCCCAGAGGCACAAGAAACATGGATATTTCGTGTAACCACTTTGCTGCTCAAGAAGAAAGTTTACCATTTTTAAGTCTAGACAAATCATCCATTGATGTTCGTGATACTTTATCTTCTGCAAGACCAAAGCTACAATATTATATTTTTCTTTCAGTTTCGTTGAGTAAGCTAGTGGTATTAAACCATATTTATTCCCATTATGTAGAAAGACACATTTTAAACTTCGCTTTGAACTGTCAATAAATAGGCGCCAATCATCTGAAATATATTCAGAAAGTCCCATTTCTTTCATGAGTTCATTAATTTCGTGACAAAATACAAGATTGTCTTCTTAAGAAAAGAATGGTAGCAGATATTTTTCTCTTGTACAGTAAAAGGTAATTTTGGTTCCTTATTCCAATAAATTTTTGTCGTTTAACCTAGAAGCTAGTACTTCAGAAGCTTTTTTCAATAAATTGAGATCCCTGGTGAGATCATTTAATTCATTTTGATTAAAGCGTTAAGGAACTGATGACGTCTCCTCATAGTCACTGTTTCATTAGCATCAGAACTTCTATTAGCATCAGAACAGCGATCAGAGGGAAAATAAATAAATATCTGGTAGCTGATGAAATTTTGGAATCGGTATTTTATCTGAGTGCGGGATAGGGCGTATTGCCGAGTCTACATTGGGATAAGTCCACTTACAACGGTTATTTCGATTGATTCCTTTAGTATTTACTAATCAGAAATAACAATCATTGAAGTGTTTTTTTGGTTCTCTCCAAACCATTGGTACGCCAAATTTTAGACATTTTCTTTTCCCGGTAGTCCACTGCCGAAAATACTCTGTACAAGTTTTACATATGAGATGCGGGGCCCACTTTTTGTCCCGATCACTAAGGTTAACTCCAAAATAGTCAGTAATAGTTTGTCTCTTTTTTTAAAACATGTATTCTCCGCATATATAGCAAAACACAACTTCTTCTTGAACTGGAACCTGAACTCATTTTAATTCTGTTCAATAACACAAAAACACTCTTTTCTTAACATAAAATAAAACGCCGAATTCGATCTACTCTCATTAGTAAGAACGCACAAACTGACGAGACTTACCCGAGTTAGGGGATTAAAAGGGTCAGGTCAGGTACCTGATAGTCAATGGTTCCACTATTTATAGATTTATCTGGAATTTACTCAATTACAGACTGACAATAAAACCATTGTACCTAAATTAATAAATATATAATAATTTTAGAACTCTCATAAATAAATATACTGAATAAAAACCACATTGGTAGATAAGTTAATGTATCTAAAAAAGTAGAGCTGATAAAGAAAAACGGATTGCAGGTACAGATTTAGCGTCCCAAATATAGTTAAAATCAGCTCTAAAATCCCTCTACTACTAGAGGCAAAAGGCCAAATACAGTAAGTATAAACTAAAATGACATAAACTTGTTAGGTAAATAATAACATTTCAGAAAGTAAAACAACGATCAAATGGGGTACGGGGGGAAGGCCGTTACAGTACTTAGTAATTGGTTAGTAAAAATAAATAAAAGATTTCCTAATCTGACATTAGAAGTTGATATATTCATACAGGAAATATTTAAATCTGCCAGTCCAAGTCGTGATCAGCTTAGGTTAATTTTAAATAGTACCTTTTTCTGGGAAAAAAAACCTAAACAATGTATCGCATCGTTATTATTGTTCTATTTTCAGAAATCTAAATTAATTAGGGGTAAGATCAAAAATATTAATTATTATACATCGCAAACCTTACCATGCGGCATCTACTCGAACCAGTTTCAACGTAGTATAATGCAAAACATACAGACTAAAATAGGTAAAGAATTTTAAAGATTCAAAAAGACAATAAGGTTGAATAAAATATTATCATTATATATTAAAAATTAAAAATTAAAGATCAAAGATTAAAACACAACACTAAGTAATTGCTTTATAAATTTATGAAAGGGGGTGTTAAATATCTCAAGATCATTTTGAGTGTTGGCTAATCTTAACATTCTTGGAATACACCTGCTAAAAGTATGGTTTACACTATAAAAAGGTACATAAAATGTTTGTTGCTGTCGAGTTGAGCGGGTTGGAACATTATGATATATTTTTGTTAGAAGTTCAGTACAGCTGCATATATCATTGATAGTTTTGAAAAGTAATGTCAGGTCTCTCTGCTTTCTCCTAGTTTCCAAAGAGGGGATGTTTAGAAAATTATCTATCAAACCATATTCGCAAAGGACACCGAATTTGTAGGCTATGTATCTAAGAAACCTATGTTGCACATTTTCTATATTTCTGCTGTGCGTTATGTAATGTGGAGACCAGACAGAAGAGCAATAATCTAGCTGAGGTCGGACTAGTAAACAATAAAGGACTTTAATTGCAGTTGTGTCAGTAAAATCATGTGTCAGCCTTTTGATAAAACCTAACGTTTTTATGGATTTATGGATAGTCCTAGGTATGTGTTGATTGAAACTTAAAGTGGGATCTAGAATAACTCCAAGGTCTTTAATTTGATTAACAAACTTCAAGATATGACCATTTAAGTTATAATCAAAAGTAGTAGTTGGTACATGGGATCGATAAAAGCGCATGACATAGCATTTAAAAAACACCAGTTTGATAGATTATCAAGGTCAGACTAAAACCAGAGGGTATCCTAAATGGTTTTAATAAAGAGGAAAACTTTCAAATCATCTACAAACAATAGTGCTTTGCCATACTGAAAACAATGAATGATGTCATTTATAAATAAGTTGAATAATAAGGGACCAAGGTGTGATCCTTGAGGAACACCTGAGGTAACTTGAAATGAGTTAGAATAGTGATGGTGTACTCAAACCATTTGAGTTCTGCTCGTAAGATAGCTACTAATCCATTGCAATACGACCCCATTTATTCCATATTTATCGAGTTTTTGAAGTAAGAGAGAATAGTTGATCCTGTCAGAAGCCTTAGAAAAGTGAGTGTACACAGAATCAATCTGGCAACCCTTTTTCAAAGCTTTGGACAGGAAGTCGACGTAGGCCAGATTTAATTCAGTCAAATTCCCAGCACAAAAACCATATTGGTGATCCGTTATGATGCCAGAGCAGTCATAGCTAAGGTAGTCTATTATAATGTTCTCAAAAACCTTAGGTATATACTGATAATAAATAAAGGTCGGTAATTTTTGACGTCTGACTTGCTACTCAATTTGTCCATTGGGGTGACATAAGACAGTTTCCAATAATCTGGAAAACCACCCGTGGCGATAGATTTATTGAAAATATAGAAGAGAAAGCGAGACAATACGAAGCTGCAATTTCTGAGTAGGATCTGAGGAATAATGTCAGGACCTCGACATTTCTTTATGATTAGATAATGTTTCGTAAATGGTCGAAATAGGAATGTGGTAAGAGGAAACATTAAGTTTTAATTCAATATCGTTAAAATTTGATTTAGATTTTGATTGATTGATTTGATACTTTACTGCCACAAGAACCAAAAGAGTCTTCAAGGTTCATATTATCATGTAAGGTGCTATTAGATATTTTGGTACTTACAAAATTCCAAAAGGCTTTAACATTACTTTTAACAAAAGTTTCAACAGAATGTATGTTATTTGAATAGCATTCTCTGGATATAATCCTGCATTGTGATCTTAACTGACTGAATATTTTATAATTTTGGGGAGTCCTGTTTAGCTTGTAAATCATATGTGCAACCTTTTTATCGTTGATCAAGCTTCTGAGTTGAAAAGAATACCAATGTGGGAATCTGTTTATAACAAATTTCTTTAAGAGAACAAATAACTCAATTACCGAGTACAAAGCTTCATAAAGAGAAAGAATCATTTCTGAAAGTTCTTTTTCTTGAAGAAGCCTATTCCCAATCCATCGCCTTCAAACATTGGCGTATACCCTCAAAATTGGTGTGGCGAAAATCATAATAATAGTATTCTCTAGGAGAATCACTTGAGTTTGTCTTACATTGAATTGAAGTGTCAAGAGGAGGACGATAAACATCAGATGAAATCAATAAATCAACGGCTACCATCACTGTAAGTTTCACCGGTGACAAAACAAGGTCGAGGATAACTCCTCTTAGGTTGAGCACTTTGTTGGACTATTCAAGACGATCTTGATAGCACCTTCTTCCGATAGTGATGAACTGGCATGAGCTCACCAGCTTGCTAATGTCTCAATAACTCGCTTCTGACAGTTTCCAGAGTTTTCCTTTGGTAAGGAGTTTGATCCAGATGTATAAAAATCTTTTTATCGCGGCTGATATTGTGTTTGTTTTTTATAATGGCGTGTACGTCACGAGTTGATTTCAACACAACTTTAAGGGGTCGATGTCTATTTTTATTAGTCTTTCCAAAGCGGAAATTTTTGGTATCGGTAATGTCAGAGATATTAGCACCAGCAGCCTTTGACATTATTTGGCTCAGGTAGGTTAAATATTAGCAAGTTGTCGGCTCTGTTTTGACGTTCGTGAAGTTTGGTAATATTGTTCTCACTAATCATCGGGATGTCGTTCGTTCTATCTTTGAGCTTTTTGACTTCATGTTTCAATAAATTTACTTCTGATCTAAGGCTATGAATTTGTCTCAGTAATGTCGGTACACTTTTAAATATCTGGGAACAATCCCCGCAAAAATAAACCAGAGTTCTTTTTTGTAAAACAATAGCGCGCAGTACGGAAGCCCCCACGCCGTTGCTACCCTCTGAGGGGTGCATTGAGACATGACAACTGTCACAAGCAATTAGCTTATTTTTCATCAGCGCAGGTTACACAATTACTAAAGTGAACAAGCTTTGAACCAATCAGTAAAATTTCGCTGTGAGCTACCAGACTATTTGTAATTAAAAGTCTGTAATTGTTGCTGATCGATTCGTTCAAATTTTGCTGTAAGCTGCCAGACTATTAGCAAATGAATAAAAGTCGATATTAAGAGAAGTATTTACTTGGCTGTAGAGCGGAGCATGCAAGGGTTTCGTAGTACCCCCACTTTTAAAGTTTATTTTTGACTTATTCTGAAGGAAAAAATATGTACGTGTAGGTAAAGGATACATCTATGCTCCTCTAGAAACACTTTTTTAAAATTTAAAACAGTTTTTTCTAAAAAAAAATACAAAACTTGACTTGTTTTACCCATTTTCTCAATTTTTTTTTGGAAAAAACTAAATTGAATTTTGAAAAAGTGGTTCCAGAGGAGCATATATTTAACCTTTACCTACGCACACATATTTTTTTATTTTAAAAATAGTCAAAAATAAACTTTAAAAGTGGGGTACTACGAAACCCTTACATTGCAAGATTTTTCGTCTGGAAAGTGGCGCCTCTATTAGATTTTTAAGAAATTAATATTTGTGAATGAAAACAATTTATAATATATTTTACTGATGTTTTACGAGGGATGAATAAATTTTACGTATTTGTACACCTTATTTTTTACGTAATTTATTTCTGTAATACTAAGATTGGCATATATATTATATGCAAGGGTTTCATAGTACACCAATTTTACGGATTATTTTTTAATTTTACTAAAAAAATTTTTATGTAAGTACAGGTAAAGGCTTAACCCACACCTCTCTGGATTTACTTTCAAAATATGAATCAGTCTCTTTTGAAAAAATCTAAGAAAAGAAACGAAAAGAAATAGAAATGTTAAAAAATGATAGAAGAGAACAACATATTTAATTTTTTCCTACAGGAGCATTTATTTTTATTACAAGAAAAATAGAAATATGTTAAAAGCTTTTTTATCTAGAAGGTGTTACCAACAACATATATATCTTTTTCTACTATTTAGTTATTTATTTTTTACATACAGTAATTTCGCTCAATTATATTAAATTAATTTTATCATTTATTTATTAAAAAAAATACATATATACGAAATTGGAAGGTATACACTGAGATGTGAATTATATGTTTTTATTTAATGAATACTTCTTCGAGTCAACAATAATTATTAATTCCAGCATGTTAATATCTCTTCAATCCGTTAAAGTAATGAAAATATTTTTTCTTGCTTTCGCGCATGGCTTTGATTGGTCGCACCCTTTGAGGCGCGTTGCAAGAGAACATTTTCTAAAAAGTTAGCCAATGTCTATAAATGAGAAAAACGATTTATTGCATTGTGGCACAATAGAAGTCACTGCTTAAAAATTTGGAGAAAGTAAAAAATCTCGTAAAATCTTTTATTTATTTCTAAAGCCACCCGATATGGCATGGACAATAAATTCAAAACAAAATAAGATTTGGAAATTTATTTGCAAGTAAAAGGTTTTAAATGTGGACATTTTATTGAATTCGAATTTGATTATGTTGCTGTCAGTCTGGATGGAATTAAAAAAAAAAAAAACAAAACTCTATGATAGATTTAAAATGTCCATATGGAGCTGAAGTGCGGACTGTAGCAGAAGAAATATGCAGTAGAAAAATAACTTTTTGGAAAAAGAACAATTCCATTAAGGAGAACCACTATTGGTATTTTCAAATTCAGGGCTAGCTGCACATAACACAAATGGATTTTTGCATTTTGTGCTTTTGGACTTCTGGAGGAATAGAAGTGGAGAAAATATCTCATAGATACATGGAAGTACGAGACAGAATATTAAATAATTCGTGAGAAATTTTGTTGAACGTTTATTAACATAACGCAAGGAATCAATCTTAAATTATTTTGAATATTTTTATTAATTTAAGAATTAAATTTTATTTATTTCTAAAACATGGTAGTAGGCGATCCATTTAAGATATGATTAATGTCGTATTATTATATTACACTATTTTAAATTTAGGATTTTACCAGTGACAGTGGTAATTGATGATAGGTATATAATTATTATTACACCAAATGTTTTAAAAGGCTACACCAACTAGTGGACCACGCTTTTAAGTCCCCAAATAATAGTTTCAAGATTTTGATTCGGATTAGAAGTTTTAGTATACAGGGTTTTGTGTCAAAGCCAAGTCATGTAGGTATTGTTATTGTAATACGTAGATGAGTAACTATCATCAATAGAAATTTAAAATTCAAACATAAATCTTTGTAACGACGTTATTTATAACTTTATTAACTTCATAACGGTCAAAAATGTTAGTTAACTTATTTAATTTTAAATATAAATTGATTTTAATTTTAACTTAGAAATTTTCGAAAAGTTCACTATATTGTTTAGTTGTTGCAACTTTACTGCGCTTAAGTAGCGTTCAGATTAAAATATAAATTTATGGAACTTAACTGAAAAACAGAAACTAATGCTTTCATTCCAAAAAAAGTATTATGGCCAATAAAAAGAATTTTGAATTGTGATATCTGCAAGTCCTTATTTAAAACCTTTAAATTTAATATTATCATTTTAAAAGAGTTATTTTTACAAATTGATACAAATATCGAACATAAGTTTGTTGACATAAACATTATTTTCATAATACAAATAAATATATCTCTGTTAAAGAATACTCATAATTTATTTAATATATTTATTTAAACATGTTTTTGTTTTTTGTCTGGATGATATTGAATACTAACTTTTTCTATATAACTTCTTATCGACACATTGTGAGATAAAAAAACAGAAAATTAATTAAAAGCGTACCCACAATTTCAATGCTATACTGTTTCCCAAATTATGAAAATACTAAAGAATATTTAAAAAAAATAAAAAGCCAATTAAACAATGTGTTAATATCTAGAGAAGAACATCGTACTTCTTTTTTAGAAACGAAAAGTAGTCAAATATTGTGAAAATAACAACATATTTTTATTTCACAAAAATAATAAGTCAGTTTTTGTTTTTTATGTAAATTATATCATTTTCAAGGCAATAAAACAGAAGAAAAGTCACCGAATACCGATTTCAAAAAGGTCTATTAGTTTTTATAGGAAATGGAAAGAGAAAGAACGCTTTTTAAACGAGTTAAAATTCTTTACATATTTCGATAACTATAAACGGATTAAGGTATTTTGTACCGTGTTAAAAAATTTAAGAAAATTTTTGAAGAATATTTCTTTTTTTTTAAATTAGTAAACTTTGACAAACATATACAATATTCTAAAAGATAAATCACATTTATGTGATTATACAAAACTTTAATTTATTTTTCTAAAATAATATGGATTGTCCTCTTAAATATATGTAGTGGCTCGCAAAAAGTCTGCTTTTATGTTACTTTTTTCAGAAAATATTATTCCTGATAAAACTTAGTGTTCAATTAAACCTAAAACTTTATTTATTCAAAAAATTCTGTACCATAAATATAAATTTGGCTGCACAATGAACTAGGTACTCTTCTAGGAACCGAACCCACATTTTTACATATAAGATTAATTTAAGATGTATATAACTCCACATAGTAGTTTTTTAGTTATTACAAATAATATAGATTATTATATCCTTTTTAACCTACTTCAAAAAGGAGGAGGTTCTCAATTCGTCTGTATATTTTTTTTATGTATGTTCAGCGATAATTCTTTAACACAATGTCCGATTTAAATGATTCTTTTTTGCTGGAAAGGGGGTACTTCCGGGATGGTCTCATATAAATTTGGTCAAAATCTAATAATTGGTTCAATGGGAAAATCCTCAAACTTTTCATTTTTTATGTATGTTTAGCGATAATTCTTTACCACCTCGTCCGATTTCTATAATTCTTTTCGTTAGTAATGGGGTACCTAAGGGGTGGTCCCATATAAATTTGGTTCAGATGTGGTGATGGCATCTGCACGATTTTAAAGTCGGTTTTTTAAAATTACTTTCAACACATCTTACGTAAATTAAAAATTTAATAATTTGGTGCTTTCTTGATGCGTCGTTTTATGATTTCTTTTTGCATATGTTTAAGTACAGATAATTATTATTATTACTGGCAGTTTATTTTAAATCATTAAAATAATATTTTGTGGATCCAAAAAAGGCAAAAAAGCCATGTCACATTCAGTGTAATAATAAAAATTAGATATATAAATATAGTATATTATGTACCAACAGACTAAACTTTCACTTTCAATCTCGCCTTTTGTCGTAAAAGACTTTTAAATTTTTACCAGTGACGTCCGTGCCGGGTTTGAACTGAATAAAAAAAAAAAAAAAATATGGTGCGCCACTGCTATTTCTAAAAACCAAAATTATCTTTAAAATTCTTATATATTTTGGAACAAATTTGTTTTATGACGTACTTTCGCACGAAGCACCCTTTTCGGGTAAGATAATGAAAACCAGTATATTGAAACTGCTTTTGATATTTTGTTGAAATTTGGTAGGAACCCACCACGAGTGGAAACACTTTTTTTGGGAAAAATTTCATAAAAATATCTAGAGTGATAAGAAACTTATGATAAAATAGTTATTTTTTTTTTCTTAAAACTTTAACACCCAAAGGATTCACACCCTTAAGTATCGGCACTCAATAAATAAATACCCTGTATTAATTGATATTACCTTATTCGAACCAATCGTCTATTTTTTCGTTATTTGTATTTATATTTCACACCTCTATACTCTTAAATGTAATTTATTCTAACTAAACCTATTCACTAAATTAAAATATAAAAATAATGTAAAACCCTCTAATAAATCGAACTGCGTTATAACAATATCTCGCAATGCACCGAGAAAAGCAAATACGATTCTGGTTCCCCTAATTTAGGTAACTCTGACTCTCTCCGTGTTAGGATTTTTCGGTTCCTTTGTCTTAATTTCGCGCGTTAGAGTTTGGAATACGTATCCCTCGTATCTACAGGCAATTGTTAAAATTATGAATGAATGCGGATTTTGTTTAGTCTCGGAAGTAATTTTGTAGTATTTAGGCTCCACCCTAAAGTTGTAATTTTTATACCTACTAAACTACCGTTGCCCCGCAGGTCTTTCAGTTTGTAATGTAAATTTTTGTGGATAGTTTTTGCTTATAATTAATAGAAAAATGCAGAGAATTCATTAACTAATACTAATAATTATTGCATTTCCTACAGAAGTTCGGCAATGGCAGATTTATGACGGGCTTGAAGAAAAATTTACAGGATTTTACCCAGTCAAATAACGACAATTTTAGACATATAATAACCACTTTAAAACATTATCTTTGAGGAGCACTTTTCAGAATTAATATTTCAATTGAAGAACGAAACGAAAAAAACAAAAGATATGAAAATTATTCTACTCTTGTTACTGTTACTTTGACATTATTTTGGTAACGCAACAAGCTCTTTTTTTACTCGCCGCCATTATTGAAACAGGAGAACCATTCCAAATATTGACTTTACCTATTGTTCTGACGACTCGTATTGTTAAAATGTTAATGTAGCTAGAAATAATAACAGTGCTATCTCGATATAATAACTCGATTAGTGTATCCAACTGAGAAAAACACGAATCCGCCTTTCCCTCGCAAGATCCCTGGAAGATATGTTCGCAAATTCTGATCTATAAGCGGCGGAACAGCTGAAACTGTTATTATAGGAAGACAAGCGAGAAACTACTCTGTGATTACAAATTACAACGCGTACATGAGTCTCGTATACAAGCGAAATTACGTACCAAGTCGACAACTACCTGCTAACTTTTTAAATTGGGCTTTGATAAAGCTGAGAATAAACTTTGTTGTACGAGATCGATGAAACTACTGGCCGAAGCATGGGTGTCGTGTATTTTAAACATTTCGTGACACGTACTTTTACTCACTTCAAACCCCTTCACATTGAAAAACTTAAATAGGATAAAAAAAGGATAGATCAAGAAGTTTATTCAACCCCTTAAGTTAGGTCATCTTCGAATAAGTAAGAAAAACTCAAAAATCTTACTACAATTTTGTATTGGAAAATTTAGGCAACTGGTTTAGGCATATGGCTATCGAAAGGCCTGAAAGATAATTATATATTAAAATTATTAAAATAAACAAAGGTGGTCTTGGTACTACATAATAAATGTTGAAGGTTACACCCAAAACGATAATTATTTATTTATTCATCCAAACAGGCCTATTTTGGCCTCATTACATGGATATGCTCATTATACAGGGTGCTATTGAAATACACGTACATATTAAAATGGGGAATAGTATGTAATGACCAAAAACGATTGGCACCAATTTTAACTTCAAATTCTAAAATTTAAATATTGGGGAAAAGTCCCCTTTTCCGACCTACTAGTTTCCATATTTAAAGAAGTAAAATAAATCGAAATTGAACTTACCCATAGAAATTGCACTGTTGCCGTAGCAAAACCAATTAGTTCAAAATAAAGTTTATTACAGTAATTGTTCAAAATGCCGTCCATTATTATTTACACACACTTGCAATCGTCTTTCCAAAGAACTTTGAACATTAGAAATTAGTCTTGGATTTTGTCGTAGTTCCTCGGCTACCGCATTAACTTTATTGGTTAATTGTTCAACACTATTAATAGGTTCATTATAAACCAGTTGTTTCATGTGACCCCACAAAAAGAAATCGCATGGATTTAAGTCCGGAGATCTCGGAGGCCACTTAGTAGGTCCATTTCTGCCTATCCACTTTTGAGGAAATCTAATGTTCAAAAACTGCCGTACGTTTAAATCAAAGTGAGGAGGAGCGCCATCTAGTAGGTACCACATCCGTTGCCTTAATTGTAACGGTATCTCTTCTAGGAGTACTGGCAAAATATCTTCTAAAAAGTGGAGATATCCTGGCCCATTTAATCTGTTCGGGAGAACATAAGGCCCGATTAAATACTGATCTATTATGCCAGCCCAAACATTTATTGAAAATTTTCTTTGATGCCCAGTTTCCCTAATGGCGTCAGGATTTTCATCACTCCAAATATGCGTACTGTGCATATTGAACACGCCATCACGAGTGAATGAAGCCTCGTCAGTATACAATAATATTTTTAGAAAATCAGGAATATCAACACATTTTTGAATCATCCATTCACAAAACTCCACTCTCTTTTCTTCATCACCTGGATATAAGGCCTGGACTTTTTGGATGTGATAAGGATGTAAACCTTGTTCTTTAAGTGTCCGCCACACAACAAATGAGGACACTCCAATTTCAAGACCTAGTCTTCTACAACTTAATTGAGGCCGGTTTTCAACAGCTTCCAATATTTCTTCTTCGGCCGCCAATGTTCTTTGTGTTCTTGTTCTCCCTCGATCTGCATTGACACTCTCAAATTTTCCATGGTCTCTTAGATGCTGAATAGTTGAAATAAACGTACGACAGTCCGGAATTCTCCGATTTGGAAACCGTTCGCGATACAGGATTTGTGCTTGCCGAGAATTTTCTCCAGCTGCCCCATAAACCAGCACTATATCCGTTAGTTCAATATTCGTAAATAGTGGCATCGTAAAAAAATATTTAAAAGTAATCGTAACAACACTTTTTACCAACTTGGAAATGACGCGCTCGTGTTAGCCAGATTGGTAAATCAACTAAAATTTTAATAATCTATAGTTTCAAAAATGTATAGTTTAAAAACAATCATTTATCAAATACTCTAGTTTTTTGATAACGAGGGTAGTAAAAACCAGTCTTCGGAAATAGAAATTAATTCGAAAATCTTGGCAACATGGTTATTTCTTACAAGACTAGTTTTCTTATCATCTGACAAAAACTTGCATATTAATTACTGTTGATGTTTAAAATAGGTAAATAAACCTAATTTATATAGGTCATCCTCAACATATCAGTGAAGTACGTTTGTTTTAGAATTAATTTTCAAAAATTAATAACTCCCTTAATAAGGGGTATTTTTAAAAAATAATATTTTTCTACATTCAGTGGGGATCTGCGCAATACCCAGTTTTAATATGTACGTGTATTTCAATAACACCCTGTATATAATAATTATAAAATTTGTTTTTTAATAGAAAATGTAGAGGCATTAAAAAACCTACGGAAGTTAATAAAAAAGAAGAATAAAATAACATAATAAAAACCTGAATGAGGCATTTAAAAATTAATTTCATTACGAATAACTGTTTCAGAAATATATCAATCTAAGAGAATTAAGATATCAACCTAATTGACACTAGTCTAAGCGTGTTTGCAAGAGGAGCCTGAGATGTTTAAAAATTATTAGGAATGTTGAATACACGAGAGAAGCGAAATTTTTAAATAATTTGCTTTGTAATGGCTCAAATACATAATTACTAAAAAGAAACTGATTTGTATTTATCGATCTGTTTTAGTAATACCATGTTGATGTAATTTGATGTGGAAAATCTATTCTAATACCTTTGTTAAAGAGTATATTATCCCAGTATAAGTATTGTAGCAGTAATGACACTCCCTAGGCGAGAAAAACATGCGCAGCTTTTACTGCGCTGATGTTTTTGAGATATTATCTATCACTTGTCATAAATCCGGTTACAAACTCACTACAATGCGCAGGCAACCCAAATGCAAACTTTTGTTTACATTTTATCATACAGTTCATCAAATTTCTAGAGGCTGAGAGGCATCGGTTGGCGGGGCCGACGGATTTACGCAATGAAAGTACACTCTGCGCATCAAGTATTTCACTATTTTATTCAGACGTAAATGTCAGATGTAAATTTCGCTAAAACATTTCTTTTATTTTCGTTTGTGTTTTTTGCTCATTACAGTTTAATAGAACCTAAGTATGGAGTTTAATAGCAAATTAAGAATCCGCGTGATTAACAGTCAATCTCGCGAAATAATAGCCAATGTTATAGAGTTTATGAGAAGAGAAGGAAACTTTAATTCACCTTCAGTACCATTTAAAAATGTAAATGATCGTTTTGCTGCAGTCACAGGAGTATCTAAAAACACTGTCGTCCGCATTTCTGGAGAGAAAAAAAGAATCGATAAACGTGAGATACCGGAATTTTCATCACCAAGAAAAACCATTAAAAAACCAAAAACAGTTAATGATATAGATGAAGCTGACAAAGGTATTTTAAAAAGAATTATTCTGTTCATGTTAATCTCGGAAAATATTGTTCCAACATTAAAAACAATTCTGACTAAATTTAGAGAAGCTACAGGGTACAAAGGAAGCTACGAAAGTTTAAGAAAAATAATAAAGTCGCTAGGATTTCGTTGGCTGAAAACAAAAACAAACAGAAAAATATTAATGGAAAGGTTTGATATTCAAAGGCTACGTTTAGACTATCTGATTCGTTTAAAAAGTTATCGAGCAGAGGGCCGTCCAATTGTCTACTTAGATGAAACATACATTCATGCCTCCCACACACACCAGAAAGCTTGGAGTGATAATTCAAATGAGGGATTAAAGAAACCAATTAATAAAGGTGATAGACTAATTATTGTCCATGCAGGAGGTGAAATGGGATTTATTCCGAATGCCCGGTTAATTTTCAAATCTGGAACCAAAAGTAGAGACTACCACGATGAAATGAATTTTAATAATTTTTCTAAATGGTTGAAAGAAAAGCTGTTTCCGAACCTCCCTCCAAGAAGCGTCATTATTGTTGATAATGCTCCTTACCATAATGTCCAGGTAAATAAAGCACCAACGTCAACTTCTAAGAAAGCTGACATGCAGGATTGGTTAAGGAATCATAATATTGCTTACGAAGAGGATATGCTCAAAACGCAATTATACAGTTTAGTGCTATTGCATAAGTCACGATTTAAGAGGTATGCAATTGAAGAAATGATAAATGAACATGGTTTTACTTGTTTGCGTTTGCCACCGTATCATCCCGATCTTAATCCGATCGAATTAGTGTGGGCATCATTAAAACAATATGTAGCTAGTAACAACACTACATTTAAGAGGCAAGACGTACAACTGTTGTGTGAAGACTTTTTTGATACGTTTTCTAAAGAGGAGTGGCAATCTCGTTGTAATAATGCTAAAATGAGGGAATCTAAATTTTATAACAGAGAAGTTACTTTAGATGAGGCAACTGATAGATTTATAATTAACTTAAACAGTGACAGTAAGACTGATTTTGAATCTGATATGGAAACTGAAGAAAGTTTTTCGGAAGACCATTAAAATTACATCTGTACCTAAGATCAAAAAAGTATTATCTATTTTTACAACGAAGATGCACAAGAATCAAATTTTATTTTTTTATTATTAGATAGCTATTTTTGTTTCTGAGTTGTGTTCATTTACAGGCTCAATTTTTTTTCGTTTCTCCTTTTTGATTTTATATTTGGTTTCAAGTTGTTTTTGACTTATTTCGACGTAAATCACAACAACACACTTTTTTAATAAAGCAAACAAGTGTTAAGAGGTATATGTACGTGTAAACTACAATTACAAAAAATTGATATGAAACCCATGAAACCACCAACAAAAATGTAAAGCTAGCTTCCGTACTAGAACATGGTGTCATTCGTCGAGATAATGTATCGTTTTGTTTAATAGATCAAGAAATGTAAATATTCCCCTGTTATTTTTTATAAAATTATAAGAGAAATAAATTTTTTTCTAAATAGTATAGTTTATTATTTTGTAGAAAAACAAAATTTCGAAAATTTTAGTAATGTTTCAGAAACAACCGTTATTGATAATAGGTACCATTTTCCTTAATAAGGTAGAAATAAAATATAAACTATTTCCACGATTTACAAAGGCCTACAAAAAAATTATAGGTATTTTCCGCTATCCTATAAAATTTATATTTTCTGACTTAATTTCAAAAGGTTGAAGGAATTCCAAAACACCTTTTATGGCATAATAATTATTTTCAATTCTACATACTATCTTTAGCTGCTTTTAAAAACGTTCTAAGAAAGTCCAATCAGACCAATTTAATCCCTAAACTATTCCACACTTTTAAAATTTAATTACCTAAAAATATTAAAAACTATTTAAAATAACTTGTTTAGCAGACTGTACAATAGCTATCTTAGTCACACGTAGCGCGTTCTCTGTCTGAGCGTCGAACACCTCTAGAAATTTGATGAACTGTAGTTTTTGTAACACATTCACAACTTAAAAATAAATAATTTGTTATTTTGATAGTGGATTTAGATCAAAAATATCACAAATACACTTCAGTGTGTGTTTTATCCTTATTGTTACGTATTATTGCTCGATTTATTGAAGGACATTGGAATAGAGTACTAGCAGTAATCAAGCTAAAAAGAAAATTCATTACATTCGACTGATTTATGTTTAATGTTTTCGTGAAGTATTTGCAACATGCTAGTTACTTAAATGGTTGTAAATTGTAAGAGTATAAGTGATAAAAAAATATCCAGTGCTTTGTGTTTCCTTGTTTTTTTTTTTGTTGGTGTCCAAGCCCCCAGCCAGCATTCCCAGCCAGCAGTAGTAGCAAAAACATTAACATTGTCTACATTCAACCCATTTAGATGTACATGATTAATCAGCTAAAAGCAAAACATAATAATTCTCTGCAAAATTTAAACAACGCTACAAGGAAAATTGCTCATGTATAAATTCAACAATTAAATCAAAATATATTATTTTTAAAGGACTTATAATAACTATTATGTTAATTATAAATATTATAATTTAAATATTTATAACAAAATAATAGTTGTGTATTAATAAACAAGTTGTCACTCCAAAAAATATATTGTTTATTGATTATCAGGTATCAAATTATGTGTACCTATAGAAATTTGTTGAAATATGTTCTATTTCTCCTAATCTTTTTAATAGGTTTTTATTATAATTGTAAATAAAAATCAAAACTTTTTATTTGTCTATTTAACAAACATATGCATATTTTAAGTTGTAAGGATCCGCGTTGCCTCTTATTTTTTTACATTAGACACAAGACCTGTGATGTCACATTAAATCGTAAATATGAAGTAAAGGATTTGGGAGTTGTCTTTCAGTGTAATTTGAAGTTCAATAACCATTTCTAACACATAACTAAAAAAGCAATAAAAGCTTCAAATCAGAAATACAAAAAAATTTAGGATTACCACCAAAATCAGATTACATAATGCCTTAGTAATACCCCATCTTGGGTATGTTTTACAAATATGGATACCCTTGAAAGCCACACACATTGATCATATTGAAAAAGTACAAAAAATATTTTTAAGGTACCTTTATGTCATAAAAATAATCATATCATTATAAGATCTCATATGAAACTGTGCTCGATAGCTTTAAGATTAAATCTCTCTTAAAAAGAAGAAGGCAACAGGCTGTGATATATTTTGTACTTTATTTTAACTAATGTTAAGTAAAAAGATTTTGGTTTGATTGACTATATAAATTTTATTGTGGCAAAGATTAATCTAAGAATCCCAAGTAACAAAATATTATTTAATTTAGATCCAAGTAGTATATTTCCTTTTAACAAGATGATGGCTATTACCAATGAGTTTCTTAGCAAGGTACAAATAAATATCTTTATTGTTAGCCTAAGAAAGTTGATGACTGTATTAAGTTCACTAGATATAAAGGTTTGTTTTGTTTTTGTTTTTTAAATTTCTTGTTACTTAACTCTACATATAACTACTATTAATTTTTTTATAGTATCCAATAAATAAATTATTACACCTTATGGCTGCTTTCAAACAATTCTGTGTGTAGTCACTTAGTTTAAAGTCAATTTTAAATTAGTGAGTATAATAAGAATGTCAAATAGTGATATGTATTGTATTTATGAATTTGCTGTATGTACTAAGTGGCCAATATACATGACTTTGATATTTTTGTTACGAGTGTAAAAACTACGAAAACTATATGTTCCCATTTTTAAATCAATTCAAATTAATTCATAATAAAAAGTAACTATTTTCGTCTGCCATACTTAAACTCATTAACAAAAATAAGTCACTGACTATATATTTGTAAAAAAAAACAACTACGCTAAATATGTCTCCGTTTTAAATTTTTATATTTAAAACTACATACTTTCCTATAGATTTTGCAGTACCTAAATGACGTATAGAATAAATTTCTACAATATACTAGAAAAGTTTAAGAAATAAAGCAAAACCTCTATTTTGTTACTCTAACCTTGTGTGTTGTATATTTCCCTTGACAAACTAACGTTATATTTTGAACTAAAAGTAATTAAACTTTTCACTAAAAATTAATGTTTCAGTTTCAAAACTCAAATATTTTTGACACTCAATTAAAAACAAAAAAAAAATTAGAACGGTTCTGTCCTTTTTACATTTGCGAAGACTACCCTGTTATCGGGTCGATGGTGTAGCGGTCTAACGCGCTTATATTCATTTATTCGCGATTCAAGCTAAGTGATACGCCCTCTGGAGGAAATTTGTAGAAGGTCGGTATAGGTAGGATATCGTTCAGTTTTTCCAGAAGTAGCAAATCTTCGCTACGTCGTACAATTTTAGCTCTTGAAGAAGTGGATAAGACCTTTTATTAAAGAATCAAAATTTGTGTATGGTAATATGTTATCATACTCTATATTTATTTAAGGATTTTTTTATTAAACCGATTTATTATATTGATTTTTTTAAAATTTCAGTTCATTTATTAATTTTATTATAATGTCAATTCATCATTTGGCAACATTGGCGTTCCTGTTCATTGTTTACATTTTAATTTGTATCAATTACAATTCGAGTTTTTTCTTACTTTTTCGCTTTAAATTTGTTTATTTCTTATAGCATGTGATAGTGTTTATATTAAAAATGAAATCTGCGAAAAAGTCCCCAGAAAATTGCAATCTATATGGTGTAAATGTCAAAATCAAAACTGAAGTATTTATTATTTTCCAAGTACAAGTCATAAAATTTTGATTTTTACGATAAATGGATATCTACAAATTCACAATATTGAAATTTTACAAAACTTTGTTTAGAATCAAATTGTAATCTTATTTTTTGACGGTTTTATTACCATTTATATGTATACAAAGTACTAGATGATTCACTTTATAATATAAGAATAAGTCTAGTAAAATTTTTAAATAAGTTCATCAATAATAAACGTGTGATACCTGAAATGTCCTTTAAACCACATAATAAAACATGTCCTGGGTTTAGTGAATACATATTTCTAGATGTTCTTGTAGCAACCAATAGGTGAATATTTCCAACAAATTAAGTCATACACATGGTAAATATTATATTTATTACGAAAGCACGAGACTTAAACTTAAATTAACACTAAATGAATTTCAAAAACACTATTACAATGAGAATATTTTCTAAAAACAGTTAAAAAAATCACATACAAAATCCGCCCAAAACAAAAACATGTAAATAAACAAACATCCTACTTATAGATGACAAATGACAGGCGCGCGAAAATTAAATTCCGAGACTGCTGGGCTTCGGATCCCAGACCGGACCATGTGGATTTTTAATTAAATTGCATGGTTCGGTTTAGGAATTAATGTGTGCCGTATTAAGAGAAATTTAATTTCTATTGATATGACATGCAGATTATAAAATCGCCATGCATTATCGTCTCGATGATGGTGGGTGAGGTTTTCCGGGTTTTCCTCACCTGTAAGTCAAATGGCACCATCAATCATCTTTAAGTCGCCTCGGAGTGCCACGGCAAATAATAATAATAGCCGTCCCTTTTCCCGCACAAGCTCAGATTTTGGGGTTAAAATTCACTCGTAAGGGGGTGAATTAGGGAGATTATTATTATTATTATTATTATCTAATCGATTTTCTTCTTAGATAAACATTTTCTTCTTCAATGTAGTTAAGTTGTTCAACCGTTGTCTCTATAAAGGTATCTCACATCTCGCTTATACCACAGGATAAATAACGATACAGAAAAGAAACATAGGGCTAAAACCAGAACCTAGCAACCAAAGCCACACCTTCTTTATGGTGGAGCATTGTCAAAAGTGAATCGTAGATTTGTTACTTGTTCGAAGTGCAACGGTGCACACTTTTGTAGCAAATGAACGAAGCTGTCACTGCTGTCGCTGTCAATATTTTTTTGCCTGTCGTCTTTTGATTTTTGGTTGGTTTTAGCGAATATTCTAATAACTTTTACGTTTTGTTAGTGGTTTACCTTTAGTTTTTGTTGCTGTTTTTAATTGTGGAGTGTTCATTTAAAACTTTATTGTAGTATTAAGATTAGATTTATAAACAATGCCGCGTCAAAGAGGAGGAGGGTATACTTGTATTTATCGTGGATGTACCTCAAGAACAGGTGACAAAGAAGGATTGTTCACTCTTGTGAAAGGTCCAGTGAGGTATGTATGAAACATTGAGTGTGAAATAGGAATATACTTTTCCATAACATGGTAGTACAATGATTGAAGGTATTTTTCAGACTTGAATTGTGGCTTCAGGCAGAAAATAGAGAGGGATTATTGGGAAAGAGTGTTTAATACTTAAGTAATTATTACAAAATTTGTGAACTGCACTTCCAGGATAAATTCGTTTTATCAGTCAGGAGCAAGAAAACGATTATTTGCAAATGCATTCCCATTAGTATTTCCTCACTCAGAACCTAAGAAAAGAGTCACCGTTCTGCAAGGTAAATAAATAAAATTTAGAGTTAAATGTTACAAAAACTTTGCTACTTGTATCTCTTGTTATTTTTTTACATTACATTTAGTAGTTTAAAAAATAAAATGATAAGTACTAATAATCTTAGAATATTTATTTATTTATTTATTTATTTATTTATTTTTAACCAAACAGACAAAGGCCTTATTACATGGTTAATACAAATCAATACGTATTATCCTATTTAACATTTATTTTATTTTATCAACCCATACATTCCATTTTATAGAACTGCCTCGGAGGTAAACTGCACTATGTCGACATACAACAACCTATGCAAATTAAAATAAAGTAGTTTTATCAGTTAGGCTAGTAAAAAATACAAATATTGTGACAATAAATGGGGTGTCTAAATGCATATCTAGTTGAAATTTAATAATTTAACAACATTCAATCTGCTGTACTAAACAGTTGACTAGAATGACATAGTGCAGTTTACCTCCTAGGCACAGAAATATATTCACATTTTATGAAATTATTTTAAATTTCATCTGGATAAAAAGTGTGACTTAAACATTTAATTCTGACCTTCTTAAAACTAGTTGATCTGATAAAAATTTGTTTTTTCTTTCTTTTTTGGAATTTGTTGTTCATGGCGAAAAAGACAAAGACACCTACCCTCCACTTCAGCAGAAGTAGAATCTTTTGAACAGATACACAGTCAAACATCTGTTCTTCTACCTCTACCTCCATCAGCACAAATTCAAAGGAGTAGTGTATTATCATCAAACACTCCAAGAAAGCAGAGACTGCGACTGAAGATAGCAACGTTAAGGAAACATTTCTTTGTTGCAAAAAAGAAGAAAAATCCAGCCTCCGAATATACATTGAGAGATTTTCATGCTATGTGTAAGCATTTTTTAAAAAAATCCTTTGCAGATATTGTAATTTCGCAGAGCGTATTAGATAGTTGTATATTAGGATGTAGCTATTTTAATAAAACTACTTATCTATGTATTATAAATTAGGCTTCCTCTATAAATGTGTGTAAACAATTTTAATTAATTTAATTTTCAAACACTTAAAACGATTTTGTTATGTTATGAATACTATGTAATAGCTTTAACAAAATATATCATAGGTGTGTGATCCTTTTTTTAGATAATATAAGTCTAATTAAACATGTACGTAATTTGAGTACACAGTTTCTCAACTGTTTTTTTTTTTACCGTTTTTTATAATATATTTATGTACTATTATCAGGTATATTATTGTTTCACTATTGTTTTTAAATTTCATTTTGTTTTATTGGTATTATAAATTATTATTAATAATAAGTATCCTTATTGCATATGTAATAAAAAAGAATCTTAAAATAATTTCATTCAAAAATTATATTTTAATAAAATAAATGCATAGATTGTAAACTTATCAATTGCATAAATACACGTTTTCTATTTTTCTTTTTTTTTTATTTATAAAATCCCTAAAATACGCTTTAGCTAATGATTTTTTAACAATTATCCCAATTGATTTATACTTATGGATCATAAATGACTAGTGAGATTTGTGGCACAATATTAATAGTTCATTATGACAGGGTAAAATAAACTATTGTTAAAATTTTTATAATTTTCATTTTTGAATCCTCTGTCGAAAGTGCTTCAAATAAAAAGATATTTTACTTAAATCAAGAATAGTTTAAAATTCATTCATGCAAATTTTCATAAAATATGACACAATTTTGTAAAAGAGAAATGTAGTTTTCGCAGTGTAGGTTCAGTGAATATCTACGTTCGCGTGTACTGTGAATAGTTACGTTTTCTCAGAGTATCTCTGTGGTGGAACTCAAGGTCAAATATTTCTATCCCTTCAACTTCAAAGTTCCGACCATTACTTTCTTTTCTGTATTGTTCTTTCTTCTATGCTTACACACACGAATTTGAAAAGCAGCAGAACAAAAATTCAACGAACCCGGTATAACCAAGTCCTGAAAACATTAAGTGTCAACTAAAATCTCTACTTTTAAAGAGGAAACGTACCGCCTCAGCGTGCCAGTACTGATTGATATACAGTGCGTCCATAAAGTAACGCATAAATTCATTATTGGCTAAATGAACAATAAAATTAGGAATTCCCAAAACAGGTCGATTTTTGATTTCAATTTACTATTGTTTCAAATCATAATCTAATATACAGGGTGAACCACTTTCGTGTAATGACGTCATCACCATTTTTTTCAAATGGAACCCCCCCTTTTTTTTCAATTTCCAAATTGCCTTTGCTGAACTGATTCCAAAAATGTATAATATGTTGCTTCAAATTGGTACAGGGTGGGCAAAAATGCAAAAAAAAATATGAAAATTGTTTATGGAAAGTAATACGTTACTGAATGTAATAAACAAACTGGTATGTCAAATAAAAAAAACTGGTAAAAGATAATGCCAAACAAAAAGATTTTTATAGTCCAGGGGCTTGGATCACTAATAAAAGCTGTAAGATACAATTATTAAGAATAATGCTGTATGTTCTTGATAGTTTATCAAAGTAGTTGTAATAACAATACGTAATTTCATTTAATGTGTTTATTACGTTTATTCGTTGCATTTTTGCCCACCCTGTACCAATTTGAAGCAACATATTATACATTTTTGGAATCAGCTCAGCAAAGGCAATTTGGAAATTGAAAAAAAAGGGGGGGTTCCATTTGAAAAAAATGGTGATGACGTCATTACACGAAAGTGGTTCACCCTGTATATTAGATTATGATTTGAAACAATAGTAAATTGAAATCAAAAATCGACCTGTTTTGGGAATTCCTAATTTTATTGTTCATTTAGCCAATAATGAATTTATGCGTTACTTTATGGACGCACTGTATACACTGGGATATTATCGAGATTGATTCTATTTTTAGATTTACGAATTGTATATATTGATGTTTTCCAAAACCACAGAGAAATATTTAATTTTATAATTAAATTATAAATTTAAAGCAATGGTATTTTTACCATTCACTGCACCTTCTTATTATATAACTTGTAATGCTATCCATACCAGCTGACCTCTTAGGGTTGCTATGGAATTTTAATTCCGACTTGTTATTAAATTTAATTTTCATTAGTTAGTTTTCACTAGTATTCGGTTCCTTTTATTATATTTTCTATCATTTTATGATCGGGAGTTGTAAGCCCTGACCAGACGTCAAATCGTGCCTCGTGAGTATTGTGAGGTTAGAATCAGACATATACAAAAAAAAATCTGATGTGTCCAACACATGACTTTCCTATCTAGTTATTACAGGCTTCTTTCGGTTATTTTGTACAACCTATTGCAGCATCTCTATAAATGTTTAGAGGATAAACTAAATATATACATTGTCCACATACATCTACCTCGAAACATTTTTCTATAGATATTCATTGAAAATGAAAATACTGAAAAATTTAAATTTAGCACTTTTCCTACAATTTTTCCATTACGGTCCATTTTAAAAAAATCATGTATGAACAAATATTATAGAGATCGATATCGCAAACAACTTTTATTTCAACAATTTTCATAAAAATCTGATGTGTCCAACACATGACTTTCCTATCTAGGTATTACAGGCTTTTTCCGGTTATTTTGTACAATCTATTGCAGCATCTCTATAAATGTTTAGAGGATAAACTAAATATATACATTGTCCACATATATCTACCGCGAAACATTTTTCTATAGATATTCATTGAAAATGAAAATACTGAAAAATTTAAATTTAGCACTTTTCCTACAATTTTTCCATTACGGTCCATTTTAAAAAAATCATGTATAAACAAATATTATAGAGATCGATATCGCAAACAACTTTTATTTCAACAATTTTCATAAAAATCAGAATTTTGCACATTTTGTCAAATTTTTCGAATACGGACCATTTCAGGAAATTTTTGCATAAAGCAAAAATTATAGATAATAATATTAGAAGTAACTTTTATTTGAACAATTTTTTTCTTCAAACATAAATAACAGATATATTCCATAAAATATAAAAACGGCTTCCCATAAAGTACCCCCCCAGATGTTCCGACTTTGTCCAAAATCTAATCATTTCACGTCAGGCCGAAATAAAACTTAAGTTTAAAATTTAATGTTTTTTTCTTTATCCATTTTTGAGTTTTCTTCAAATTTCGAAATTTACACATTTTCTCAAATATCTCGAATACGGTCCATTTTAGAGAAATTATATATAGGATAAAAATTATAGAGAATTATATTACAAACAACTTTTGTTTGAACAATTTTTATAAAAAAAAATATTTTTTTACATTTTGTCAAATTTCGCGAATACGGACCATTTTAGGAAAATTTTGTATATAACAAAAATTATAGATAATAAAATAAGAAGTAACTTTCATTCAAATTTTCTTCCCCAAACGTAAATAACAGATATATTCCATAAAATATAAAAATGACCACCTATAAAGTACCCCCTCAGATGTTCCGACTCTGCCCAAAATCTAATTAGCTCATTAGACGTTGGAACAAAGCTTAAGTTTGAAATTTGGTGTTTTTCCGTGTATCGGTTCATGAGTTATGCGTTATACAGACACACACACACACACACACACACACACACACACACACACACACACACACACAGACACACACACACACACACAGACACACACACACACACACACACACACACAGACACACACACACACACACACACACACACACACACACACACACACACACACACACACACACAGACATCATCGCGAAAATAGTCAAAACGGATTCAGGGGACCTCAAAACGTAAAAATCCGTCGAAAACTCGAGGTCGAAAAAAATCATGATTCCTATACTTTCCTTATATCTGTATACAGATAGGAAAGTAAAAATGAGCTCTTCGTGTAATTGTTACCAAGATAATTCTACTTATGATTCGGGTAGTTGCCCCTCAAGTACGTACTCTTGGTTCACAGGTAAGGATTTGAAATATATATAGTATAAATTAAATTAACCTATAAAACTAATTTATACACAGAAAAGATACCCGCTATGAGGGCCAAACCCTACTTTAAAATCGATAAAATATATTTAGAAGAGATTAGTAGGCTACTAACATTTAAGTAATCCAATGTTTCAAACAAACAACTGATATTCACTATCTACATTTTAAAGAGACAGTGTATTAACTAGATGGTCCGAATGAAAATCAGCCTGGATATATTGTGGGCCTAATAATATGGAAAGGTCCTACCTTAGTATTCCTTAATTTATATTGTCGCGTTGACTTTTGATATCCTTACAATCATCCGTTGATCCTGTGGCTACTCAATGGGTTCTCGTATACAAATCCACTTGTTTGGGAAAACTCGTTCAATATACAGAGTAGCTGTTAAAGATGGAACCAAACCTATAGTGCTTAAACGGTTCAACATACAAAACCCAAAATTTCAGAATTTCAACTAAATATATTTGCATATATTTTAGCCCAAAAATTATTTTTTTTTATAATTACAAAATTTTAAGCATGGCCGCCATCTTGATTTTTTAAATAGCAACATAGGTCATGTGATATACCATTTAAAAGGGTTTAACAGCCTGATTACAAAAATGTATCACTCATGGGGTCTAAACACAACAGAAAGGATATTATTAATAGGGAGCGTAGGAGGCTGTGAATATCCTTTCTATTGTGTTTAGATCCCATGTGTGATACATTTTTGTAATCAGGGTGTTAAACCCTTTCAAATAATATATATCACATGACCTATATTGCTATTTAAAAAAATTAAGATAGCGGCCATGCTTAAAATTTTGTAATTATAAAAAAAATTATTTTTGGGCTAAAATATGCGCAAATATATTTAGTTGAAATTCTGAAATTTTGGGTTTTGTATGTTGACTCGTTTAAGCACTATATGTTTGATTCCATCTTTAACAGCTACCCTGTATATTCTAACAATGACTGCTTAATTCGGCGGTGCCCCATCTTATTGATATATCACAAATTTCCATCGATATTTCCGTGTATGTTGGAACTAGAGAATAAATTTATTAAAGTTTTAATGTTTATTCAAAATTACCCTATTTACTGTGCCATGCTTTTATTTAGAACAATATCTGCCCATTTTTTTGTGGATATTGAGTGTGATGTTCTTGCATCCGTTTAAGACTTCATTTTACCCAATATTTACAATTATTTTGGTTGACTTCACTATTTAATGTAAAGGTAAATTCATCAGAAAAAATTTTTTTTGCGGAAAGGGATCCTTAACCATGTTTATATCGCTAAATTACATTGTTCATGCCGGAATCGTTATCTGATAACTCTTTTAGAAAATATATCTTAACTAGATGCCACTTTTCTAGTTTTAACCTTATATGTGTATACATATATAAAACTAAAAGGAACATTATGATCTTGACTAGTTTTCCGAACAGTGTTATGTAGATTATATTCTGTAGCCATATTTAATTTAAAAAGGAAAAACTTGTATTTCGTGCAAAACTTTTTTATTAATGCAAAGCGCTTTCGGCTTATTTGCCATCATCAGTGCTCATCTACAAAAATTGTGGATGTAAACTTACAATTTAAAAAGATTTAAAAATTTATAAAATCTGAATTAGACTTTTAAGTCAAAAGTTAAAATAGTATATATACAATTGTTTGAACGAATTAAAAATTACAAGAAACAGACAAAGTGACAAAAAACCTGGTATTGGGAATAGTGAGTGTGGGATAAGCCCCTACAAATCAAATCTGATCTCCAAAAGCAAGTTAGCTTGTGTGGAATTAAGGAATCATGCCACCCTCACTATTCACAAAATTGAAAAAAGGTTAACAAATTAATTAAAATTTAAAGAAATTTACAATTAGAGGGTGACTGTGGAATATATATTTAAATTTGAATCTATAATGCAATATTTGATATGAAGAAAGTAAAACGCAGAAGGCCAAAGTAAAAAAACTGAAGGTTTTTTTTATATGTTTTATATACATTATAATTATGAAAAAGTCTACCTACTGTCCACAACGTATCCAACAAGTTCCTGGTCATCCTCACTCCCAAAATTATAAATTTCGGGATGTTTACACCTTGCTAAATCATAATTTTATTAATATTAATATTTCCAAATTTAAATTTATCTCATTTTGGTTCAAGTTGTTTAACCGTTTCCACATGACAGTGGTGACAAGCGACACTTGAAGACTTTGACTTGTCAAATGTCAACAGAAGGAGGTGCGTTCACCTCAGTGTGGAACATGTTTCTCCGAGTGTGATTCGAGTGATTGGAGGTTGACGGAGATCAAAATTTGTTATTGGATTTAAAGATTTAATTTATTGTTATTTAAATTTAAATAAATGTTTAATATGAAAGATATTATTATTTTGATGTCAGGACAAAACAAAAATGTCACTCGCGTGATTCAGATGTGTCAACCCGGGCTCTGCAGAACATTCTTTCAGAGAACCCAAGATGGCACAACTGAACCCGCGGTCCCTAAAGGTGAATCTGATGTTTAGTCCTAAAAATTACTAAATCACTCAATAAACGTACTCATGGTTAAAAGAGACAAAATAGAGAACAAAAAAGTTTTAAACAGACAAACAAACAAAATTTGTTATTGAATTTAAAGATTTAATTTATTGTTAGTTAAATTTAGATAAATGTTTAATATAAAAGATATTATTATTTTGATGTCAAGACAAAACAAAAATGTCACTCGCGTGATTCAGATGTGTCAGCCCGGGCTCTGCAGAACATTCTTTCAGAGAACCCAAGATGGCACAACTGAACCCGCGGTCCCTGAAGGTGAATCTGATGTTTAGTCCTAAAAATTACTAAATCACTCAACAAGCGTACTCATGGTTAAAAGAGACAAAATAGAGAACAAAAAAGTTTTAAACAAAGGAGTACCATGGTCCCAAAGGTAGGCTCTGATGGGTGAAATCGAGTTTAGGAGGGGGTGGCTCTCGAAGGCTTGTGATGGGTGACTCGGACCTACATCATCATAGAGGGTTAACTGAGTTGTCTATGGAGTGGTATGAAGTTTCTGTTAAGGTTCACTTGAGTGTTGAGACAGAGTATATTGTTGTCTCTTTCGAGAGTAATTTCAACATCTTCATGAAAATCTAATAGATTGAAATTTTTTGTGTTTAAGTTAACTAATAATTTGGAGTTTTTTGTTGGGCTGAAATTATGTTGATTGAACCTTAAGTGATGTCCGAATGCAGATGTGTCCGGCTTCTTGATGTGCTCGCCTATCCGGACTCCCAGAGATCTACAAGTTCTGCCGATATAACTGGCATCGCAATCGCTGCATTGCAACCTGTATACTCCACTCTTATCTAACAAATTCGTTTTGTCTTTTGTGTTGACTAGATGGGAGTCTAGTTTATTAATTAATAAACTAGACTCCCATCTAGTCAACACAAAAGACAAAACGAATTTGTTAGATAAGATTAATTAATAAACTAGACTCCCATCTAGTCAACACAAAAGACAAAACGAATTTGTTAGATAAGAGTGGAGTATACAGGTTGCAATGCAGCGATTGCGATGCCAGTTATATCGGCAGAACTTGTAGATCTCTGGGAGTCCGGATAGGCGAGCACATCAAGAAGCCGGACACATCTGCATTCGGACATCACTTAAGGTTCAATCAACATAATTTCAGCCCAACAAAAAACTCCAAATTATTAGTTAACTTAAACACAAAAAATTTCAATCTATTAGATTTTCATGAAGATGTTGAAATTACTCTCGAAAGAGACAACAATATACTCTGTCTCAACACTCAAGTGAACCTTAACAGAAACCTTATACCACTCCATAGACAACTCAGTTAACCCTCTATGATGATGTAGGTCCGAGTCACCCATCACAAGCCTTCGAGAGCCACCCCCTCCTAAACTCGATTTCACCCATCAGAGCCTACCTTTGGGACCATGGTACTCCTTTGTTTAAAACTTTTTTGTTCTCTATTTTGTCTCTTTTAACCATGAGTACGCTTGTTGAGTGATTTAGTAATTTTTAGGACTAAACATCAGATTCACCTTCAGGGACCGCGGGTTCAGTTGTGCCATCTTGGGTTCTCTGAAAGAATGTTCTGCAGAGCCCGGGCTGACACATCTGAATCACGCGAGTGACATTTTTGTTTTGTCTTGACATCAAAATAATAATATCTTTTATATTAAACATTTATCTAAATTTAACTAACAATAAATTAAATCTTTAAATTCAATAACAAATTTTGTTTGTTTGTCTGTTTAAAACTTTTTTGTTCTCTATTTTGTCTCTTTTAACCATGAGTACGTTTGTTGAGTGATTTAGTAATTTTTAGGACTAAACATCAGATTCACCTTTAGGGACCGCGGGTTCAGTTGTGCCATCTTGGGTTCTCTGAAAGAATGTTCTGCAGAGCCCGGGTTGACACATCTGAATCACGCGAGTGACATTTTTGTTTTGTCCTGACATCAAAATAATAATATCTTTCATATTAAACATTTATTTAAATTTAAATAACAATAAATTAAATCTTTAAATCCAATAACAAATTTTGATCTCCGTCAACCTCCAATCACTCGAATCACACTCGGAGAAACATGTTCCACACTGAGGTGAACGCACCTCCTTCTGTTGACATTTGACAAGTCAAAGTCTGCAAGTGTCGCTTGTCACCACTGTCATGTGGAAACGGTTAAACAACTTGAACCAAAATGAGATAAATTTAAATTTGGAAATATTAATATTAATAAAATTATGATTTAGCAAGGTGTAAACATCCCGAAATTTATAATTTTGGGAGTGAGGATGACCAGGAACTTGTTGGATACGTTGTGGACAGTAGGTAGACTTTTTCATAATTATAATGTATATAAAACATATAAAAAAAAAACCTTCAGTTTTTTTACTTTGGCCTTCTGCGTTTTACTTTCTTCATATCAAATATTGCATTATAGATTCAAATTTAAATATATATTCCACAGTCACCCTCTAATTGTAAATTTCTTTAAATTTTAATTAATTTGTTAACCTTTTTTCAATTTTGTGAATAGTGAGGGTGGCATGATTCCTTAATTCCACACAAGCTAACTTGCTTTTGGAGATCAGATTTGATTTGTAGGGGCTTATCCCACACTCACTATTCCCAATACCAGGTTTTTTGTCACTTTGTCTGTTTCTTGTAATTTTTAATTCGTTCAAACAATTGTATATATACTATTTTAACTTTTGACTTAAAAGTCTAATTCAGATTTTATAAATTTTTAAATCTTTTTAAATTGTAAGTTTACATCCACAATTTTTGTAGATGAGCACTGATGATGGCAAATAAGCCGAAAGCGCTTTGCATTAATAAAAAAGTTTTGCACGAAATACAAGTTTTTCCTTTTTGAATCTAAACTACGTGCACACAGCTGTCAACCTTTTTTGGTTTTTTTAATATTTAATTTAGTATCCTCGTCAAGCGCTAGGCTTAGGTTATGACAGAACGGATAATATGCTGCCAAAAGGGCTGTTTCTAATTTAAACAATATAAATAAACTGAATTGATAAATAACGTATTTGATACACAAACGTTGACGGTGTACGCGGTTTTCTCTTCAGGTTCCAAGGTATGAACCTTTTAGGCGAAAATTTGGGGAGTAAGAAACTTATTGAATGTATCACATACTGTCTCTACAGAGTGTATTCATACAATTTAGGAGTTGGTACTTTCGTTTATTTTGAAATGACCAAAAAAGAAGCTGACTTAACTGTATAAAAGAACATTTTAGTTCGAGTGAATGTAAAACAATGAACAATACCTTTAGTATTTTGATAAAATAGTTTGAATCTAATTGATTAAAAAATATAAGATTCCTATAAACGTGTAATTCTTATTTTGAGAAAAATAAATATTGTTAATCTCCCGGATTTTCTGTTCAAGAAAATGAGATTGAAACTGAATGATCGCCGCTAGTATATTTATATTTACATTGAAGAGCAGAAGATCCCAATAAAGCTAAAACTGGCCAAAGAGTGACTTTTGAGAAAAATCATCTCTCAGCTGTTTTTCTGTAGATATACTTAAATTGATCTCGTGGCATATAGATCGCAGAGAAGTGGTTTTATTGGTGATAGTATTTTCTGTAACAGTGTGAAAACTCGGCTAAATAAAGGTTTATAACACCAGGTGGAGAAACGCTAGTATCGTTTAAATCTACACCAATGACTCTAAAACAAAACAAGGCTCAGGATGTGGAATATACTCCAGATTGTCAAACTTAAAAATAAAATGGACTGTGAGCAATAGTGCCATTGTAATTCGAACAGAGCTAATGGGGATTCGCATAGCAGCAAAACAAATCACTATAAACAATATTACTAGAAGGAACATGCTCATCTATACAGATAACAGACAAGAACTACTCACCTTGAACAGACCACGAATTTACTTACGGTTAGTACTAGAATTTCAAGAAGCTTTGGTCAAAATATCCATCAACAATGTGGTCACCTTAAGATGAATCGAAAGGCAACCGTCTTGCTGATCCACTAGTCAAGAAAGCAGCCAACCAAATACTTTTTGGACCTGACGCTTCTATTGGCCTGACAAAATCGGTAGTGACATAATTAATAAAAATTAATTACAGAACATTCCCTTGTGAAATTTAAGGAAAGATGGAATGAAACAAGAAACTGCAGAGTTGTTAGGGAGCACTTAAGTTATCCTAAGAACACTGCAGCAAACAAAAATACTTGAATATGACTAGACATAATCTGCGCCTAGTCACAGACATTCTGACTGGTTATTGCCAAGTACGGAAGCATCTCCATATCATAGGGCTGTCAAAATCCGCACTGTGAAGAGGGTGCGAACAAGAAGATAAGACCAACGAGCATTTCCTTTACGATTGCTTGATTCTCTCATTTATTAGAAGATTTGTGTCAGACTAGTATGGGCTAACACCGGTCGATATAAGAGAAGCACCTCTTTGCAACGTAAACTACATTAAATTTGTAGGCTGGCTCACGAGCTAGGAGGTGCCTATCATCTTAGGAAGATGCACAATGGGCCTTCCTCCCACGTTACAGATACAGATCGTTTAAATACATACAGGATCAACTATCAAAGCTACTAAGTCAAATAAAAAAAAAAAACTATACGGCATACTCTATATTTAGAAAGGATAAATAATGTGTAATTTTTTTTTTATCTAATTTAATTCAATTTTTAATAATTTTGTATAGCAGACTCTAGATTCAAAATGTAAAAGCCTGTTCGAGTCGGTTTTTTGCTACTTTCTTCGAAGAAATGGCTGCAGAGAAATGCAGAGACCGTCGTTGCATTGTAGGTTGTGAATCATAGAGGTTTATAGTAAGAGTAGATGTATCAGCATATACAAAAAACCGACAGATAGGGTTAAAAGAGGTTTGTTCCAACAACGATCTTGGAACAATATATAAACCAGTCCGAAGATTATTGTTGACAATCTGTCGATGACTAGTAATTGACAACTTGTCAGGTACTGGTCGGGGATTGGGACTCAACTCGGAAGTCGATTATGTTGGAACACATTTTTTAAATTCAACAGACGCATTATTACAATAATAAACCACAAAATAAAATAAATGATCATGAACAAAAACTATAAAGAGTAAACTCGATTAACAAATACAAATCAGAACTGTCAGAGACAATAGTTACAAATAATATAATTACAATCACGATATGTTCAGTTTATTGCGGCTTTGCACATGTCTTGATAATTCGTTCCTATTCAGACTCAGGAACTGATTTGACAGTACACAAATCGGTTTGTGATTAGTTTTCGTTGTGTTGGAACACTATGTATTTGTACAGTTTCGAGTCGTAAGGTTTGTTGGAACACAAATTCTAGACTGCGCAGAATCCCGACAGTACGCAAACTGATTTGGTTTATGTTGGAACAAACCTATGGTCAACTCGGCTAAGGCAGCTAGGTTAGTGATGGGGGTATTCGAATACCAGAATTGGAATATTTTCGATTCTTAAAACAGTCGGATGATTCCCATTATTTATAAATATTCCGATTATCTCTTCAGATCTCGAATTTCATTGACCTTTGGTGTATTGTGTTCCGGTTTATGAAGAATCAGATGATGATTTATAACAACGAATCGGATGATTTACGACAAGTTTAAGCTTTTTTTTTAGAAGGTCGACAGTATGACGACGAGGATTGTTTTTTTTTGTGTTACATGCTCGATGACCTTTTTTTTAGAATGATGATTGCTTAGAGCATATAAATTAAAATAATCGGTAATATTATTCCGATTATTAGAATCATTCGAATACCAACATTCCGATTATTAGAATTATCCGATTATTATTAAATAATTATTTAACAAAAAAAACTATTATCTTTATAAAACTCTGCACAAAAATCTTCCCCGTCACTGATTCGTCGAAAATAAAGTCACGTTTTTCCAAGAACAAATTTAAGCTTTGCAGAAAATTGATCGGATCTCTACGCCACATTAAAGAGCCAAAACCAACACCAATTATTAAAAAAATAAGAAAAAGTAAAGGTTAAAAAAATTGGCGTAGACCAATTTAGGGCGATAACGACGTTATAACCACGTACCGAAAATTGGTACATATAGTGTGCAGTTTTATTGGCAAACTGTGTTCTTTATCTCCAACGAAAATCGTTTATTGAAATGGTATATGACAGGGACGGTTGTGAAAGATTGGTGCTCAGAGTTGTGATATTTTTTGAATTTTTACATAATATAATGGGATATTTTTGTGATCGCAGAAAGTAAGAACTATTTACATAGAGTTGAACATTATGTAACTGCTTACAAAAGTTTATTTTGTCACCGCTTGTGAAAAGAAAACAAATAAAAATATTTTTTTTATATTAATGTAAATGGTGTGATCCAAAAAAAAATTTTAAAATTGGCATTGGAACAAATAACGTATGTAGGAGAGTATATCTCTTCTTCCTCTTTTTAATTGCTAATTTGAATTTAATATAAGTCCATGCACAGTTTTCACGAATAATAAGACTAAATTTGATACAAGTGAAACAATATTTCATAACAATTACTGGGTTAGTGATAAATAAGAATAATTAAGAATAACATGTGATAAAACTATCAGGTTACTAACTTAGTACTTGAACAGCTGACGAGACTATAACAATGTTAAGGTATTTTAACAATTAATGACAATGTAAAAAAGGGTGTTAAAAATGAAAATTTGACAAAGGTTGAGTAGTTTGAACGAATACTTCAAACCAAAAATAATCAAATTCTTTTACATAATTTGTGGCAAATTACAATCTAATGTTACAAATATTTTAATTTATATATGTAGCAATAAAAGCTAAAACAGATAGAAATATGTGAAAAGTTTTAAGCTGAATGGTGAGACCATATATAAATTAAGGTATTAAATGTTAAAAAGCAATTTGACAATAAAAACATAATATTAATTAATAATATATCAACCAATATGACAGTAAATCTTAATAGTTTGAGAGTGACTTAGCAATTAAATATGAAGAAAATAATTAAATAGTGTGGTACTTACATAGTAAAAAGACAGGACAAATAGCATAAAAAAGGGACATCCGGCTAAGCCGACTATTGAGCTCTTGATGAGGACTTAAATGTTGTTTTAAATTTCGTAAATCCAATTCCAAGATTAGTGTTCCGAGATAAGCGTTCTGTCTACCGTACTAAATGGGGGCGCGTTCTTATACAAATTATGAGAAAAAATTAGGAAAGGCCCCAAGAATGGGAGTCACGGCCAACGTACATGTGTAGCAAGCCCTGTAGCAAAGATAAAGTCAGAGAGCGGTGTCCTGTTGAATCTATCACGAGGGTGTGTAGCGGTGACCAGCAATAAGAAAGGCCTCCAGAATCTGGAGTCTCAACAGAAAGGCACACTGGGAACAACATCCTGATGGTAAAAGTCCATGTATCAGGAGATGTAACTTACATTTTAATTTAACTCGCACTAGCACACTTGTTTTCAAAACGATAAATAATTTCTGTGATAAAGACTTAGAGTTTTTCCTTTTCTTTACGGATACACCACATTTGAGATATGGATAACCTTCTTATCCTTTATTTTTGTAATAATAACAGTAATACTGGAAATTGTATACATCAGAAAATTGAAAGGTTTTAAATAAGCAATAAGTTATTATTTTACAGTGTTGTTCAACATCCCTTAACTCTTAGATGCTGAGCAAGGATTAGATTTTTGTCTTTGATTATTGTATGTGGCTGAAATGCAATCTTGTGACGTATTGATAGGAAACCAATTTTAATCATTAATTTCTATGGGTTCTTTCGAACTAAAAATACAAAAAATATAAATTACAATCGCAAATTTACCAATTATTTTTATTATATAATGGTAATGTTTTTATGTTCACATTATTTAACCTTTTCTTCAATGACAACTCATTAGGCTTAGGCAACATAACATACATTTTCCCGTAAATATTGTTGCCTAAGTTTTATTATTGATTTTTATTGATTATACTACTTTTTTTTAGCTGAAGAAATAAAAATATATAATAATAATTAATTTTTTTACTTGTTTTACAAATTTATATAACTTTATTAAAATCAACATATTTTTTTTTTTAATTAGAAATCCCATTAAAAATTGTATTGTCAGTATACGCAAATATCGTCACTTAGTTCATAAATTAGTTAGCGCTGGTGTCACGCACAGAGCGAATAATGAATGAAAATAGGCTGACTGCGCTTTGCATGATAAGCGTACATCGAGAAATAATCGCAAAAAACTAAAAAGAAATCATGTTTTCTGTTATCGATTATTTTAGGTAGAGGAAGAAAAAATTAAAAATTTGCGTTTTCTTAGTGTTCGTCGACGTGTTTGAGTGAGTTTTTTTGATTTTGTGTTTCTATAAATATTTTATTTTTTTATTATGTATGGCTCTGTCTTCTTGTTCATATTTTTCTTTTATATCACACGTTCTGTTTGTTTTTTAAAAATATGTCTTGAGTTTTTGTTTTTTTTTTATTTTAGTATTGTCTTTTTTGTTGGGTTATTTTATTTATTAGAAACTTTTGTTAATTTGTATTGCTCTTTTATTTTTCATTTTCTCTGTTTTTCAACAAATAAACATTCTAAATTTTTTCAAAATTTTTCCCCTCCCTATAGAATTGTGTAACGACGCCCATGGTTGTGAGTGCTCTACCAAAAAACACTGCAAAAGTATAGTTATTTAAATATTTTTAACAGTTTTTGTGTTATACATAGAAAGTAAGTGTATATTTTTATCATAGACATAAAAATATCATAAACTATAATTTTCTAGACTATGTTTATAGATTTATTTTTTGGAACAACAAGCGAATTTATATTCTAACCTTACTTTTAATGCGTGGGTTACAACGTATTGCACTACCAGGTAATACGTCGTATTCCTCATTTACAAATAACTTGAAGCTGTGTGTGCCTATATGTAGGGGTGCCGTATTTTAAAAACTGCTTTGTCGACTAATACTAATATTCTAAGATCCGAAGTAAGGTCGGTCTTCACCCATCTGTTTAATGGATGAAAGTTTCTTTTTAATAAATAAAATATGTTTAAAAATATACCGCAAAAGGGTTGCCTAAGAAAATAGGGACCAGACTATTTATTTTCTTAAAATGAAAAAACCGACACCCTGTAAAGTATTCTCCAGATGCTTCGACTATGCTCAAACTTTAATCACCTCACCGCAGGATAGATTAAAGCTTAAGTTTAAAATTTGGTGTTTTTCTCTTTATCCGTTTTTGAGTTGTCTTCAAAATTCGAAATTTGCACTTTTCCTCAAATATCTCGAATAAGGTTCATTTTAGGGAAATCATGTATAGAAACAAAATAATAGAGAATGACATTATAAGCCACTTTTATCATGATTCCTATACTTTTTTATCTGTACACAGAAAGGAAAGCAAAAAATGGCCGTGACCGTATTTTCTTAGGCAACCCATTTGCGGTATATTTAAAGACATATTTTGTCTAATAAAAGAAAACTTTTATTCATTAAACAGATGGGTGAAGGTCGACCTTACTTACGGATCCTAGACTATAACAGCTCATCTGATTATGCGGCCGATGTTCTTGTGTCAGAGCTTCAACTGTTCACTTCATACGAATTTGTGATTTCTGGTGAAGGAATTTTACAACATGAAAGCATTATACCAGAGAAGCCAGTATCAGTTAATTCCTTTGAGGAATTTTGTCACAATCAAGATTTGGTTTCTGATAATAGCGTCCTTTCTAATGAAAACCCTTCACTGATTCAGCCAGTAAAACTAACTGATATAAAAGGAATTCCTCCAAGCGACGACCTGGCAAATTTGGAACCAGTAGAGCTTATTCACTTCGATAACGAAATTATAAAAGAAAATCTTCTAAATCACGATTTATTGGAAAATTTAGAGTCAGAAGAGCCTATTTATTTCGCCAACAAACTCACAATAAAAATCCTCCAAATCATGAATTATTAATGGAAAGTTTAGAGCCAGATAACGTGGACAACGCCCATGAAACTGTACTTGGTAATGAAGCTAAAGAAAAAACTGGTGGCAATGGTAAAGGAAGGAAGACCGCAAACCAAAATTAATGGCATACAAATAAAACTAAAAGATTAAGAATAAGTGGCTACACTAGAAGCAAGACAGGAGATATAAATTACAATATTAAAAGACCTGCCCGCAAGCTGGGTGATGTGTATGTGTAGTGGTAAACATAATAAATGTAAAAAAAATCAGAAATTAAGATATTGAAATCGTTTAATCCTTGCGGGGTGGAATCATAAAAATATATTAGGATTTTTCTCTATTCGAATTAATTATAAACAATCTTTAAATACTATCTAGTATTTTAGGCATCAGATGTGAAAATAACTATTAATTTGTTTAATATTTTAGTACAATAATGGTTTTTTAATAAAAATTAGTTAAAGAAAGATATTCTTCGTTGATACTCTGAAGACGGTTCTGATTCCATATAAAATTGCTATGGGTTATTAAGTGTAATTTTCGGACTCGATGAAACATGTAAAAATAATGTGCATGACGGAGGAAATGAGTTTCGATAAGGAGAAATTTGAAATAATTTAAATGCAGTGTATGTTTATACTTAAAACTTGTTGGCAATAATGAGGCTAATTTTTTTCTGTTAATTTTCGTTATTTGCGTAAAGATTGGTCTGTAATAGATGCATTACTTTAATGTTATATTTAAGCAACATATAGCTAATCAGTCGGCAGGTGGGTTTAATTAATAGAACATAATTAAGATTTTGATTTATTGTTAATTACAAAGAAACTCAGTGTCGTGAAGTATGTATTTCTCTTAGGTACAGTCGTTATTAGTCTATGGTATTATAAACTGGGGAGGAATACACGACAACTTTTTTGAATGATGTTCATGTGGTGCAAAAATGGGTTTTGCGTATTATCAATATTTTAGTAACTCCTTGTACAAGGAATTAAAAGTTTTTGATTTGATACAATTATATATTTTTTTAATTTTTTAATTTATAAAAACAACAAAAATTGCTTTGACATCACATGAACGACGAGTAGAATTTGTTAATTTTTCTCGTAGTGAAAAATCTATAGGATAACGTACATGCACCAAGAATGTATATTTTAGTCCCAGAAGAAATAAGAAATATACTATCTTACAATGAATTCAAAAAACATCCAAGAAATTGGATTCTTCAAGAAGACCGAGAAGCATTTAATAATGTTATAAATAATTACCTATCGTAAACTATTATATTCACTATCCATACTTTTAATAGCTACAATGATTTCCCGATTAATTTTTTAAAATTTGCAATTTACTCAAACAATACTAGGACTTTCTCTGGATTATAACCATTTTCTGATAATGACCCTTTTACCAGTTGTGACCATTTTCAATTATTACATTATATAAATAATAAAATTTTATTATTAACAAGTTTCTCAACATTTTATCTAAGGTAAAAAGAAACTGATTTATTGGGCTTATTCATTATTTATTAGGTTATATTACAGAATTAATTTTTGATTCAAAATTTTTAGTAATACCTACCACGTACAAGCTGTCTACAAAAGCTTCTGTGTAGTTCATGTTTATTTGCTTATCTCTAAATGACCCATTTTTACATTGTATTTGTTTTATGTGAATAAACATCATTATTATCAGGAACATCCCAACATAAACCCCCTTGAAATCGTGTCCTAACACATCACTTTTCACCAACGCTAGATCCCGGTAAAGTTAAAAAAAAAATTGTACAAAAATAATAGTTGATCTCATGACATTTAACAAAACAATTTTCTTCTTTAATCATAAATAACAGAAATATTCAAAAAATTACAAAAACAACCTTCTATAAATTACCTCCTTTCTAGATACCCATACTACATTCAAAATCTAATCAGCTCTTTAAGGGCTAGTGATTCCCTATGTTCTAGATATCATAAAAATCGACTATATAGTTTGCGCTATATCGTGCTGACTAAAAAAAAAATTCATTTTGTATTTTTGTTTAAATGTAAATCATATACGGTCTATTTTAGGGACATCATGTATATAACAAAAAATATAATCACATCGCAAAAAATTTTTAACTAGAAAATTTTCTTCTCTGATCACAAATGATAAAAATATAACAAAAAGTAGAGAAATAACCTCCACCTTCTGTAAAAAATGTAGTCAGCTCTTCAGGGGCCCCTGACATCCCTAGATTAGGCTTGTTAGGAGGTTGTGTTGAGTGTATTATTGCTCCTAACAGTTTTACCTCGACTAGTTCTGAACTTTAAAATAACGTCGGAGAGAGGGTCGTGGAATGACAATAATAAGCGGTATTCCAGGAAACTGAGGTGGTTTAATGTCGGTTACTGTGTATTTTCAGCAATTAAAGCAATTTAAAGCAACTAGTGATAACTTAAATATAAAGAAATGCTTTAAAATTCATGCACAATATGATTATTATTCTTCCAATTGGTACCAATCGTTCACAGACTATAAATTATAATATTTACACATGCATCTTAAGAATAGAATAGCAGCCTTTTTAATTATAAAGCAAAATAAAATAATAGTATATACATGCAAAGCGTTCGGAGCACAATAGTGATACTTCCTTTGTAAATAAGCAAAGCCCAAAGCCTCAAGTTAGGTAACCGAAGAGTGAAGAAGAGTGTAGAATAAAGAGCGAAGAATGAAGAGAATATAAGCAGTATTAAGTTAAATAAGAACCGTCTTACTTGTGTCCCAGAGGTCCATGCAGAATGGTGGTGATAGTATACACCCTAGGTGAATGTACCTTATGGAACCAATGCAGCGATTAGGTAAGCAGGTCTATCTTAGGTTAGTTTATTCCAATATAAAACAGTGTATGACCAATTTTTAGGTAACAAATTACCAGCCCAAGATAAGGTGGCCTACAAGAGATAACATATAGTATAAATAAAAGCCCTAGACAAAACAAAATGGATGACAGAAGCCATAGATGACTTACCACGTGGTGTTGGTTGGCCTTTAAGATAATATAAGTAGGTAAAGAAATAAATTTACTAATCCACAGAATGTGATTTCAGACTTCTAAATCTATTTTATTTCCTTAGAGAGATGATTCATTTGCTTTGTTGAGTGCAAAAATCCGAAGTAATAGACGAAAATAATAGCACATGCTACAAGTTGCTAACCCAAAAGCAGAATGACCAGAAGCTTGAAGGACAAAACCAGGCTGACCACTGGTCAGTGATGGTATTCCTGTCGTTTTAAATATTTGTCACTACTGAAACAGACTTTAACTAAAAGAAGAATTAGTTGGTGATCTAAACAGGCTTGTCAGTAGAGGCCTAACCGAAGAAGAAGAAATAGAAAAAACTATAAAGAAATGATTTGGAATATAAACAAATAAAATAATGGACCTTTATATTAACTATTTAATTGGTTGCTAATGTGTTTTATTATATATGAGAAGTAAGTGATGCATTTTTAGTTATCGCTTCTAATAATCATCAGTAATAATCAGTAAATTATAATAGCAAAATAAATAAATATACTAATAAATTAGAACCCGTAACAGACTATCGTCTCCCCCGTGATTCATGTCTTTTAAAATGAAAGTTGGACCAGCGCTTCTACCCCACCACAAAACTAACTAAGAGAGAATTTATTACACTTTAATTACAAATTATTACAATAGGAGTAATATTTTTTTACACCTGCCGTTCCCGAAATATTAAATTGCACATTAATTGCACATTAATTACACATTAATTACACATTAATTCCAAATATAATTAATCTTAATTACACATTAATTACGCATTAATTACAAATATAATTACACATTGATTACACATTAATTACAAATTAATTACACATTAATAACACATTAATAACACATTAATAACACATTAATAACACATTAATAACACATTAATAACACATTAATAACACATTAATAACACATTAATAACACATTAATAACACATTAATAACACAATAATAACACATTAATTACACATTAATTACATATTATTTACACATTATTTACACATTATTTACACATTAATTACACATTAATTACACATTAATTACACATTAATTACACATTAATTACACATTAATTACACATTAATTACATATAAATTACATAGTAATTACACAACAATCACACATTAATTACACATTAATTACACGTTAAATACACATTAATTACACAATAATTACACATTAAATACACAATAATTACATATTAATTGTACAGTAATTACATATTAATTACACATTAATTACATATTAATTACACATATTTTGGATATTTCTTGTTTTCTTTTGTACATTCCTCTTTGTATAACCTGTACATCTGCTTAATATTTAATTTCGTATCCAAACACATTTTTGTATAATCTTTCTTACACTAATGAGAAGCAACTATCGAAAAAAATTTTATATACCGTTTTCAAAAGTCTAGTGCCGCCTCTGGTATTTCTGTGGTACATAACCTCCTCTCTTATCTTTTTCAGTATTACTGGGTAGAACGCGTTTTTTTATGGCGAAGTTAAGAAATCCCATTTTAATATCTAGGGTAATAAACAGCATTGTCCTACATACATTTTTCTAGAGTCTTTAATCTTAAGGTAAAATTTCATGGATTTGGATCTTCTTAAGTTATTTGGCATTGCAGTTGTTCTTCGTTTACAATCTGTAACTTCAATTGAATTATTAACGAAATCTCGCTGTCTGTCAATATTTGAAAGATTACAGTATAGTATATAAATATTAGTCCTTTCTTTCTGGCTAATTCGAGTACTACATTTAATCCCATAATAAAAATACAAAATATAGGTACCTACTCTAAATTACAGATGTTAAAATCGTATTCCTACCTGCAAGAATAATTGCATGGTTCACCTAAAAATCTGCCTGGGACGTGATGTCCTTTTGAGTTGATATAAGGATCTCCAGCATTTTTCTTATTCTTGTGAACTTTTTGTTTTCACGAATTTGAACGTATTCATGGCTAACCTATGACCAGAAAATAGTGCATTTATCAACTAACCTCAGCTGCTGGGATCTGGAATGTAATCTGTATATTTAACAGAATCATCTGAATCTGGAAGGCATCTTTAACAGAGTCATCTGAATCAAATAATGGTTCCTGAATAATTGTTTCTAAAAACATTAATAATATAATTAATAAATTTGAAAACATATATAAAATTTTCAAATTATTCATATATAAATAATTAAATGTTAAATATTCTTAATAAGTTCAGCCACATTGCGATTGATTATTTATACTGTGAACAAAATTAAGGCAATATGTGTTGGTAATTTATTTTTGTAATATTAAAAGGAAACAGCAAAAACCATAAAATTATTCATTAACATGGCTCACAGCGTTGCCTGAATTTGAGTCCTTGAAATACTGCTTGGGTAGTATAAACTAATTGGTAATATATTAAAACTAACATACCTTCAATCTGTTGCAAATTATTTTTGAAAGATAATTCACTGGAGCAGCTAGGTAGCATACTTAATATTTTCTTGCCTCTGGAGGTCCTATTGCATAAAAAAGTAGCTATATTCTGTATAGTTTCACTTATAAACAACCAAACTTACTTAAATCAGTTCTGACTACTTGTTCACACAAAACGCGCAAAAATATTATTAATATTTTTTAGTTCCAAAATTAGCTATTAGATTTTAGACACTTATGGAATTAATAAAATAATTTTTCATAGTTTTAGAAGTAGCTATGTGATCTTAAACACATCTGGAACTAAATAAAATATAATATTAATAGATAGATACTTTGTAACCGACTAATTTTAGCGCCAAATTTAAACGTGTCGGTATGGCTGGTTTTGGAACTGACAAAAACTTTCATCTTTAGCTAGACTGTGTAGATAGCTCAAAAATCAGATTTTTGTAGTTACCCACATTTGAAACCAAACCATCGAAATGTCATCATAAAATGTTTCCGTATATTAATCAGTGAAGGTATTCCAAATTCTTATCGTAACATAGATGTTTTGTGTTATTCTAGTCAGGCCAATAACGATATTTTTTACGATAAAGCTTTGTAAAATTTTCCTACCAAATACCACCCGAGATTAAATGATTAGAAACCGACAATTTAAATTTTATGTAAAATTACAAATAAAGATAATTGTTAAGGATTCAATATCTTAAGGTGTTCTTCTGTATAATTTTGTATATTGAATAAATTACGATTGCACGAGTTGCTCATATTAAAAAAAATATAGCAGTTCTGGATCAATATAATAAGTGCAAGGGAATAATGTTAATAAAATCATGATATACTCTAATTTAGTATGGTAAATCAAATTTTATTCTCCTTATTGCATGGCGAAATTACCATATGCGCATTCAGGGTAAAGTAACATGAATTACCATGTATGCAGATGATGTAAAAGTATCAGTCGTTATAAAAAAACGTAACTTGTTGAAAGTGCATTTTAAGGTAAAGGGCCCGAGGAGTGAGGATTACTAGAGCACTTAATATATAGAATGTATCACAACCATACTCTAGCACAAATAACTAGTTAGAATCAAAGTAAAATTTTATAGAAGCATGGTATGATCAGGAATGTTATAAATGGATGAAATGAGATGATTCGGTAAAAAGGGATACGGCAATTGCGAACACAGAGAAAGTAAAGTCCGATTAAGATAGGTGACAAACAAAAATATTAAAATATCGAAAGAAGAAATGTGGCGTTATAGGCTCTTCTAAAATGACATGAATATGGAGTTATCATCACCTAATTATCATTTGATGGACTATACAACTTTGATATTGACACTGCAACTCCATATTTCTTGCATTCGCCATAGATAAAAGTATATTTTTTATAATTTTAGATGCATGTCACATACTTAAGTTGGCTTGAAATAACTGGGATAATCTTACTATAATTGTCGAAACTAATGGCGAAATTATTGTCTTTAATTATATAAAATTGTTGCATTATATTTAACAAACAGAAGGTTACGTTTGGGTAGCAAATTAAGAGTGGCCCATATGGATTTGAGAAAGACATGAAGGTTTGTACACTTAAACGAATTTAGAAATTACAAATACTAAGTAACATTACTATTAATTCTGTAAGGACATTTGAGAAACTGTTCGATTTACTAAATTCTCGAAATCTTTTTAGATTTCAATGGAAAATGCCTTTGTTTCAAAAAACGGAGACTATATGGATGTCTGGAATATAAGCTGCAATAGAATATATAAAGAAACTTAAAACCTTTGACAGCAGTTATGTTATTCAGTGACCGAAGAAGAATAGTGGTGTTCTAGACTGTATTTTATAAAGTTTGTAATAGGTTTATATGAAAAATATGTAAACTGTCTGTTAATATATAAACTTAGTACAGATCACTGAGAGCTATTTTTCTGCAGTATATGGAATAGTATTAGTTTAATTGTATGATGTAATTACATTTTATTTCTAGGGCTTGGTATGGATGGAACAATAATCCTTTATCTGTATAAAATTTCCATTCATATAGACTACGATTACTTTTGTACCATGACATTAAGAATCTTAATGGCTGTTGTATTCTTTAGGACCTCATCAACATTTTACAAATGACACTAAAAAGTACAACAACAGTACCTATAGTTTATTACCACTTTCTTACTAAATATAACTGAGAGAAACTTCAGAAGATTCAAAATTCTTGTATAAGATGTACTTGTAATATTCCTTATAGAAATCATGTTTCTCCATACATTCGCAGGTTAAATAAATAGCTAAATTCAGGAAAGGGTAAAATATCTATTTTTAATTTTTTTTTAATTTTAATGTTTAAAATTCCACAATATCTTACTAAAAAGATCAACTTTACACAATGTAAATTTAAGAGTGAAAACTTTTATAACACCAATACATAGAACTTCAAAATTCCAAGGTTGTTTCAGATACGTAGCACCATTATTGTTGAATTCAGAATTTAATAATTTGAATTTTAATCATTTTGTTGACTATGAGGCAAGCTCTTATTTAAAGACAATGATTTAATTTAAAATATTAAAATTGTGAACATTTTTCTGTTATAGTGAGGATCATTTGAAAAACGGCTCAGCCGAATTCATTCATTTTAAGATACTAATGTATTTATAGTTGCTCAATAAACATTATTTATTTAAATATAGTGATGTTCACATTGTCAAAAAATGTACAGTATGTTAAGCCGACGCATCAGGCGTAATAAAGATGATACATTTAATTGTATTTGGATGTGAGAGCGATAAAGATAGTAATTGATTTTACGATACCCTTTCGATGGCAAGCATGAGCTGTTGCGGTCCACACTCATTCATATTATTCTATTTCTCTCTATTCAATGGCATTGTGTTCCATACCGTTTTCCTGGAGCCAGGATGGAAAAGTTAAATTACTGTATGTTAGAAAATAATTATACAGAATGTAATTAGGTGGTTAGATATTTCAGAAAACATTGTTTATATTGCAAAAAATTATAAAATATTCTGCTGGCCAAGATTCACTTTCTAGCGCAACAGTTAATAAAAATTATTGAAAATTATTTTTAGAAAAAAATGGGGTAATATAACAGTTCCAGCTGTAAGTACTAGTGTAAAACTGTCGAATTATCTTTAAAAAAAGTATTTTTAATCACATAATCAATTACCTGCTAAAAATGTTCATTTTCAATTAGTTTAAAATGAAAACTTGTTTCGAGAAATCAATAATCACAATTATGAGTATCTACCCTTATTTATAGGAAACTCACATATCATGATTAATAAAAACCTTAAAGACATTGTTCATACACCAATGAAAATTTAAGAAACTAAATTTGTATTTTTTGTTCCTTATTAACTTTTATTCAATAGATTTTTTTATATATAATTTATTGGTGCCATTTTCTAATGTAATATAAATGTTTTAAGTTTATTAACATAATGTTATCATAATATATTTACTGTAGTATTTATTACACAAGACAAAAAGTAAAACCCTTCGCACTTGGCAAAATCGAAGCTTTGTTACTACTTATTCTCTCACAACCTCCGTCCATGTAAGCGGGTGAATTTACCGCTATTTCAGATTCCTTTAGTGACCGAAATCGAGAATATCTATTCCTTGCTGATGAGTCCTAATAAGGAAAAAACCGGTCCAAGAATAACGTTATCCATGGTAAGCAAGATCAAAGTTTGAATATTGAAATATGAATTTTTTTAACTTTGTTGTTTTCTTTGGATATAATTCAATGTCTGCTGCGGAATTAGCCAAAGAAGTAGTTGTTTTTCGAAGGGAAACGTTAAAGTTTGGATTTATTTCCCTTTTTTAATAAAATATTTGACTACATGTTTCTTATAATAGTTTTAAATTTACTATATTCTTTAGTAGGAATATGCCCATAATCTCTTATTTATTTTGATTGATGATTCTTAATGTATGCTCAAGTGCATGCCATAGTACTTTGGAACGATATTACAAATATATTTGAATTACTTAGTTTTGAAGTATTTTAATAAAATACTTTCAAGATCTGAGCAATCAATATTCCCATGTAATAATTACATACAAAATGATAGTTTTTAATGTAAAAGTTCTGTTTAAATCACGTGATTCCAGATTTATTTGCTACAAAATATATGACGGCCTTGGATTGTTGTATTCATTTCATATAAAATGGTATTTTAAATATATTCTGTTTTTATTTAATTTAAAATAAAGTTTCAAAAAAGACTATGATGTTTTTTTTATTTTTAGAAATCTCTTAAAATCCATAAAAAAGAAAATTAAAATTCTATTACGAATTTTTAAGGTTATTAGTTCTACTGTGTAAGTAAATCCTTAATATTTTCGAATTATGTTTAAATGTGTAGTCCTATCCTGTACACTTCAATATACAATCAATGCGGAAGTGCGTGGGTCGCTTTTTTTTTAAAGATGGCCGCCTTCAATTCTACGTGCCTGATGAAAATGACATTTCCTATCTCCTTTATCGATGTCTGTGATGTCAACTAAATAACCTAACCAAACTATTTTACGTCACGCTTTTCACGGACCAAGCAGATTTTTTATTTACTACTATGAAGACTAGAGATAAGGAGGCGAATCTGCATGTTTAAAATACGGTCCCAAAAATCACACGTCAATTAAACTTTTATAATTAACCGCATGGGCGCTGGTACGGTTAACGTAGTTCAAAATACATGGCTTCTTATGGGAATTATACATAATTTTATCAAAATAATAAAAATAAACTTATTTATAGCTAAATAAAGCACAGAACATACTGTTGTTTTTATTTCTAAATAAGTCTTACATATTTTAATTGATACATTATTTACTATTTATTCCTATTTAAGTAAAATGCAAAATATTGATGAAAAGTGTTGAAATTTGTTGGGTAGGGCTAATTATTTTAATTAAAGCTAAATAAGGCTGAGGGCATACTAAGACACGGTTTAAATGAAAATATTTAGTCAGGGATTTTACAAAATTTTATGAAAATAATAAAAATCAAATTGTTTATTGCTAACTAAAGCACAGAAAATACTGTTGATTTTAATTATTGTAAATAAGTCTTTGTTTTAATTGCTAACTAAAGTACAGAAAATACTGTTGGTATTAATTATAAATGAGTCTCGATGTTAAACATTATTTACTATTCATTATTTAATTTTATCTAAATAAAATGAAAATTAGGTATGACCAAATTTGAAAAGGTTTGTTAAATGGTGAAATTTGGTTAGAACAGTTTTGTCGTAATTTTGTATTCGACAACTACAATTTCATCATCCCGGTGAATAGTTTCTTCAGCAATAGGTTCTAGTATTTTCTTCCTTTTTTTATTCTAACAAATTCAGTTCGGTTCAATGGTGGTTTCGTCTTTTCCTAATACTGGACAAGTATGAAGGGTGATTCGGGAATATACATGGTATTGCTTCGTTCTTTATTCTCGGCCTTTCCCTTTTTATTTTGTTAACAGTACCATTAGTTAAAATAGTCTCATCAAATTTTAAAATATCATCTTCTAAAAAATGTAGCTCGCAAACAGGATCATAACTAGACAGTACTTTATCAGCCCAAAGAATCACATGCTGCCATTGTTCTAAACGTTTAAGATCCTATAAAAAATATTTGAAATGACTAAATTGGAGTTTAATAAAGAAAAACAACAGTGGTAACTCTTCATCTAACATCAAAAAACATAAAAAAAGCAAATTTTCTTTTCTAATAAGTTAAATTTAATGTGTAATTATTGTTGTTTGTGAGTCAGGATTTATGACTTTATTATTTTTATTATAGAATTTTGTAATTAAATAAACTACACTCCGTAAGACTATTTCTTTTACAACAAATATATATTATTTAGAAAGAAATAGATTATTTTACTTACACTAGGAGCTTTAAAAAGACTTGGATTTTTATCTCCTTGTGTTTTCTTTAATTTTATATCGGATTTATATCCCGTTTTTCAACCCGCAACGAAGCAAATCCTGCTTTGCCGTTTTGTGTTACTTATCGTTACTTGTAGTCAGGTTCTTTATTTCAGCTTATTTTAATTCTTTTCACTAAATTTTACAAAAATCACTTTAATTCCCATTGACTTGAATAGAAAATAGACGTCGTTATTTTACCATCCGCCAACTACAGTAGTTTTTTGGAACTTCATAAAAATAGGGACGGAAATTTGAAATTTGACCAAGGCCGATTTGCCTCCTTGCATATTTACTACAGACCGAACGATTCTATTAATCCATAAGAAATCATGTTAGCTGTGGTCTTAGGATAGCCATAGTAGTTTGATCGCGATAATATACTGCGGCCGTATTAGGTACGCACGGTCCCTTAGAAAACACTGTTGTGTACCAATATGGTACGCATGGGGCTTAACGTGTTAATAAAAAAAATTATAAATTTATGACTACTTGCAACGATCTATGTATTTGTTAAAATATACTTTATCTATCATTTGACAAACCCTCACTTTATGCCCCAAATTCTGCTACTTTTTAAATGATTTATTTTTTTATACATAATATTGTGAATAGTTTGTTATTAAATGGATAACAACAATGAATTTTACAAAATAAATTTTGCAATAAATATTATTGCCATCTGCCTCTCTGTCGTTTCTCGTCATCATCTTCTCGGGTCGGAGCGAACGGCGAATGGTTGACGTTCGATTTCGGAAGTCGGAAAGTGGATTCGACGGAATCGGCGAGGAATCGGAAATAATGTTGACTTTGTTATCGAAAACTAGTTAAACAACGACCCTCAATCTCCATCATTTCATACCGGTTTGACTTTCGAAAGCCACATTTCCGGAAAATTTTGCTCCCTACGGACCGACTCAGGTTCTCTATCACCTCATTTTAAAATCTAGGCAACTGTGGTTTGAGGTTGTTGGACTGGGTCGCACTGTTAAGTGGGTAAAAGGGATATTCATAGACAAAGTAAATCATATTTTTTTCATTGAAGTTTAAGATGACCTTTTTTTAACCGTTCAGCTAAAAACTTCATCTTTAAAGAACATGGCCACCGTTCAAAATTTTTAAACACAAAATCTCTTCTAATTATAATAAATAGTCTGATTTCATAAATCTTTACAGTAAAAGAATTGGAAGAGGCTAAATTAAATGATCAAAATGAAATTACTCCTCTGGATTTTTGTTTTGAATTAACACGACAATAAAACTGAAAAAGAAAACAAAACTGCTTTATAAATAAAATTTCTTGCAACAAAATATTGACAAAACACAAATTACAGGAAGCAACTATAAATCTAATAAAGAAGAACAAAACTGCTATCTTAAGGAGAAGTAGAAATATCGCATCACTGAGAGAAACGTTTGTTTAATGTTAAGAAACCTTAATATTTAACACATGGTAGGTTTGGATATGGCCGAACTTACTTAAGTTCACTATAACCACGTTCATAAGTTAAAAATAGACACCGATATATTAATATTAAACTTATTTACTGGTTTAAAATTAAAATAGATTTATTAACATAAATCAAATATGTTAAATGTTAACAAATATATGTTTTAACGTTATATTTTAATTGTTCAATACAATATTTGTATCATAGTTATGAAATGTGGACTTTTACTATTAAACGTTATTTGTAAATATTAAAATGTGATTGTTAACAGTTAATAAACCTATGTTTTGTATTATATTTCATTATTTAATAAAGCAGGATTCTACATTTCCAAGACATCTTTGTATCTTAGTTATCAAATCTTATATTTTGTTATTAAAAATATTAATTGTAAATGTTAAAATTTGTTTGTTAACAGTTAAGAACAGTATAGTTTAATATTATATTTTAATTGTTTTATAAAATAATATTCGATTTCCTAGACATCTTTTTATTTTAGTTATCAAATGTTTTATGTTATTATTAAACATAATATTTGTAAATGTTAAAATTTGTTTCTATCTGTTAATTGATGATTTTGAATCTAGTAATTTATATTTGTTAGTATTTAGCCTAAATATATTAGGGATATGAAATCAAAGGTATACATACAGAAGATATATTTTATTAAATTGAAAAGTTAACAATACATGCTTATAAATTTCAACAAACATGAACAAATTAAGAAAACTAATATTAAATGTAGCGGCCAATAGGTGGTACAATGGTACCTCAGGCTGAAATTTTATAACGTGAGTGGCAGGTCCATCAGGAAGTGTTATCTACAAGGATCTCGTTTAAAACCCCTACAAACGTGACGTCAAACAACTCAAAATTAAGCAATTTGTGTTTCGTGACGCACGATCGAATCTCGGTCAAACCCAATACATTTTTTTTTCTTGGAAAAACTATGAAAATTAAAAAAAAATACTTTTTAGGAGACGGTCATGAAAAATAACATCTTTAAAGTGTCACTTTTTGGGCCGCATTTATTTTACGGCAGCTTTTTATAAGCATAGGTTTATTAAACTTATCGTTAGTAATGTTATACAAATTTAATTAGTTACCGATAAAATTTTATTCGATTAATAAAAATTTAAAACAATTCTTGCATTTAAGCCTCTTTTTAAAAACAAGAATGTGAAAAAAATATTGGTTCTACTTGATGAGATAGTCGCATAAAAAATGTTGTGTACACCTCAACCGTATAATCTTTTTTGACCTAACTAGAAGTTGCTTGGTCTCGGCAGCAACTTCTGATTCGGCCAGAAAATATCAAGTTTATGGCCTTTGTACACAAATAACTATTCTATTGTTTGATTAAGAATAATTTTCTTACCGTAGTAGAATTTTATATAAATAAAAAGTTTATTCGGACGGCTTTATTGTTTTTATAAAGTTTAAGTACCTACGGGCACTACATATGTTTCGAAAATACTGTTCTATCTTCTGGTGCCAGTTATTAAATATTGACTGGCACCAGAAGATGGAAAAGTGTTTCCGAACCATGTAGTGACTGTAGGAACATACATTTTATAAAAACAATAAGCTTTCGGAAAAGACGCTTTACTTAGTTGAGTTGAAACATGGCAAATATCCCATAAATAAAATGTTTTTCATTATTTGACTTTAATTAATTACAATATTCACAAAAATAATACGTACCTATTATTAGAATTAAATAAATAAATATGATTAGTTAGTAGGATAAAAAATCCTGATGTCAGTTTCTCAGTTTTATGATAGACGTTATACGTTAATGTTAATCAGTTGGATAGTTATTGTTAAAGTTGAATTGAGTTATTGTAAAGTTGAATTGAAATAAATTGTCATACCAAAAATCAGTGTAACAATATAAACACACTGCAAGTTGTTGAGAATAAATATGTTCTAATCCTGATTTTAATTGTCAATAATGCAACTAACAATACAAAAAGATTAAATTGGTTGCCTAAATGTCAGTAACGTTTAACCAAATCACAATTTTAGTCAAATTAAAAAAAAAATTGTATGTAACACGTTACGAAATATTTCAAGCACTCATTACATAAAATAAGGCATTTCGCAACTGATTTCATAAATAGCTATTATTATTTTTTTAATCAAGATTTCTATTTCAATAAACATCTATCAATTTATATCTATCTGTTTTAAAGTTTTAAAGACTAAGTCAATTTTAAAAATATCAATATTAATCGGATAATGAAAATAGTTTGTGAAATCAAAATGGTATAATTACAGATTTACTGAGTATAAATTTTCAATTATCTCGATAAACTGTTTTCGTTGTTTACACTGTGTTCCTCCAAGCCTTCCAATTAATAGTTATTTCAAACAATTTTCATTTCTCATAATTATAAAGATCAAAACAATAAAAGTCAAATTCAATTATTTAATTAAACCAATAAAATGAATAATCAATAAAAAAAAAATCTATAACAACATAATTATGTAGAAAAAAACGATAAACCCACACAGATCTCACATAGATTACAAATATTAGAAATCAATTAATGCTGTAACTGTACAAAACCACTAAATTTTATTTGAACGCGATGCTTTTACGTCATTTTTATTGAGGAAATTATACAAATTATACGCGACTATGACTAAATTAAACAAACTATTCAACAAATATAGGTAATTTGCTTATTAATTGTCATAATTAATTAAATTATTATGATAACGACTGATTTTGCCCAAGTGCCTAGTTAAAATGCATATATAAATTAAATGATGTATAAATTTCTTTTGGGACTTCAATTATATTTTGAACAGAGATGGACTCATGAATGTGTCGAAGGCCTAGAAGCAATAGGACGAAGTATATATCTATTAAAATTTGTTGTTATAAAGAAAAAACGTTACACTCTTATATTAACATTTTTTTAATCAAATTATGTCACAATGTTACTCACTATATTTTCTAGTATTTTTTACAGTTTTGAGCCTTTAATCATTTTTATTTTTTTTTTGTTATTGCTTTTATTTTTTTTTTTTTCAGTTTTTATATTCAAGAGGTGTAAAAAGGTTACAATGTGAATCCCATTTAAACTCGGATTAAAAGTAACCCACAAAAATTTATAAATATCTTTATTTTTTATAATAAAGGTTTAACTAACTGTTTAGGAACTAAACTAAGTGCAGTGGATACCATGGTGCAGTGGTAGTAAAAACGGGCAGAATCTGAAATAGCACCCAGTTGGCTTGATTAAAAAAGGACCAAGTTTATCTGCCAGTTAATAAAAATTTTGGAAACAGTAATGGCTTAGTATTATTTAACTTAATTTTTTAGTAACTTTATGTGGTAAATTGTTATAAAAATCGAAGTAATTTGTTTCCATAACATTTGGGAAAGTATGAAGCTGTTTGTATATATTTTTGAAGTAAAATTTTGGGTTTCGAGAAGTAAAGATTTTTATAATTTCCATTATTTTAAGAAGCACATTTTTGTTCCTCTTAGGGGCAACAAATCAGAATCAAAATCTGTTTTAAAATACCCTCTGGTGTATATTTTAGAGCCCATATTTCAGGAACCGTAGCTCCAGGTGATGTTATAGAAGAATACCACTGAAATAATGGATTGCAATAGAATAAAAAAAAAATCTTACGCCAAATATTTCGCATCAAAGAAAAATTGATTTTTACGCTTGGTTATAGATACATATTCTGATTGTAAATAAATATATTTTATATTCTGTCATACCTTATCTGTATAACAAGGGAAAAGGTTATTTTTAATGATCAACCTCTTCTTGCTGCATTTGAGAGAAGGATAATGTGATAGAAGTTGTATCCTCTGAATTTATTGTATGACTCCGTTGTAAGGTGGGTCTCAAAAATTAGACATATATCTATTTTTTGTACGCCCAAAAAAACTTGGATATCAGTTTGTTTTCGGAGAATACGATTAGCATTCCAAGTGGCTATTCTAATATCTCGTTTGTCCATTGGTGGTTTTGTTGAATATTTGTGGTTTATTTAATTCTTCTAGCCTTTGGAGCCTGTCAAATAGTGAATCTATTCTGGTTATTAAGAATAATAATAATTCACCAGTGGTAATTTCTGCTAGGCTGGTTGACTGTGCAATTCGCGGTGTGGGATTCAAAGCTGGTTGTGTCCTTTGAATTGGTTGCTCCTGTGAGTTTTTTACCTGAGAATATTTCATTTATGAGAGTAGGACAAGCGTTTGTGGGTCTCCTCGGCCTAGTCTTTATTTAAGTGGTGTTATCCTTCCTTATCTGAAAGGTTTTAGCTTCCTAACATCTTATATAGTTAGCAAAGTGTTCCATTGGGCAGTTTACACATTTCGGTTGTTGTTCTAGACTTTTTACACTATCCTTCGTATGTTTTCCTACGTACTTTACGCATCTTGATTCTCTTTAGCAAAAGTTGTATGGATCTTCAAATAGCTGGCACTTTTTGCAAATTGTTTTGATTTCGTGGATTTTCTTAATGTCTTTAATATTTTGAAAGGACAGCATGAATAGCGGCATTGGTTTTGTATTTAAATTACAAGTGTTATCCTCGGTTAGTTCTATTTTCTTTTTTATTATATTGACAGCTTCTTTACATTTTAATACTTGACTTTGCAAGTCTTCAACAATATCTTCTGGTTTAGATATAGATGGTAGACCTCTAACCATTACCTTAATATTTCTGTTCTGTTTAATTTTATAGGAATGCCAATTTATTTGGCATTCAAGGTTGATATGATATTTTTGAAGTCTTTTTCTTGTTTAGTAATAATTTTAAATTGGTTACTGCTTAGAGCTCTCGCTTGAAAGAAAAAATATAATTTTCCTACGACCACTTAGGAAAGTGACACATATCACACTATATAGACCTATGGAAAGTGCCCTATATCACACGCGTATGAATAAGAATTTACTTTCCACCCAAGTGAGAATATGCTACTTTCCGCAGTAGCTGTCAGAAAATGTCAAACACATAATTTCTATTTTGATCTATGTAATGTCCATATTAATACTAAAATCGATATGATTGTTAAATTATTGTAAATTAGATCCTAGATATTTATCTTTAACAATTATTTTTAAAATAATTTTAAAATAACTAAGATATATTTGCTTTTTATTCTGGTTAAACACATAAGCGATTAGATCAATCAATTACCGTAAGGCCTGTTAGCTCAGTTGGTTAGAGCATAAACTTTGCAATTTGAGACCGTCCAACGACCGCGATCGAATCCTGGCTGTGCCAGAATTTTTTTTTTATTTTTTTTTATTTTTTTTTTATTTTTTTTTATTTGTTTAGAAATTATGAAAATTTAATAAATACGATTATTGTTGATTATTTTTTTAAATACATTTTAATTATTATAATAATCTGGTTTTACATTTTTTGATGAAATTATTTTGTGGTCGTAGGAAAAATATTGTACATCACTTGTGTGTAAAGTGATTTTCCACACTCGTGTGATAGTCGCACTCGGCTTACGCCTCGTGCGACAATATTTCCCACTCGTGTGAAAAATGTCACTTTCCACACTCGTAATGTAATATACTATTTCCTACGACCACTTAGGAAAGTGACACATATCACACTATATAGTCCTATGGAAAGTGTCCTATATCACACGCGTATGACTAAGAACTTACTTTCCACCCAAGTGAGAATATGTTACTTTCCGCAGTAGTTGTCAAAAAATGTCAAACGCCTAATTTCTATTTTGATCTATGTAATGTCCATATTAATACTAAAATCGATATGATTGTTAAATTATTGAAATTGTTTTAAATTAGATCCTAGATATTTATCTTTAACAATTATTATTAAAATAATTTTAAAATAACTAAGATTATGTGTGCTCTTTAATTTGGGTAAATACATAACCGATTAGATCATTCAATTGACGTAAGGCCCATTAGCTCAGTTGGTTTAGACGTCGAACTTATCAACTTTGCCATTTTTTGACCGCGTTCAATCTATGGTTCAAATCCTGGCGGAGCCGAATTTTTTTTTTGTTTTTTTTTATTTTTTATTAGTTTTTTTGATTTAGAAAATATGAAAATTGAATAAATACGATTATTGTTGATTATTTTTTTAAATACATTTTAATTAATATAGTAATAATAACCTTGGTTTTACATTTTTTTGATATTATTTTGTAAGCTAATTTCTATTTTGATCTATGTAATATCCATATTAATACTAAAATCGATATGATTGTTAAATTATTGAAATTGTTGTAAATTAGATCCTAGATATTTATCTTTAACAATTATTATTAAAATAATTTTAAAATAATGTTTGCTCTTTATTTTGGTTAAATACATAACCGATTAGATCATTCAATTGACACAAGGGCTGTTAGCTCAGCTGGTTAGGACGTCGAACTTATCAATTTTGCTATTTTTCGACCGCGTTCAATCTATGGTTCAAATCCTGTCGGGGCAGAATTTTTTTTTTGTTTTTTTTTATTTTTTTTTATTTTTTTTTTATTTTTTTTAGTTTTTTTTGTTTAGAAAATATGAAAATTGAATAAATACGATTATTGTTGATTATTTTTTTAAATACATTTTAATTATTATAGTAATAATAACCTTGGTTTTACATTTTTTTGATGACATTATTTTGTGGTCGTAGGAAAAATATTGTACATCACTTGTGTGAGAAATGTCACTTTCCACACTCGTAATGTAATATACTATTTCTGCCAGTGTATGGCACAATTTTTCATACTTATTAATGTTGCTTTCTATTTTCGGGAAAAGTTTTACTGTTTTGTCGACTATATATTTATCTTCTTATAGATATTTGCTACCTACAGGTTGGCCAGGAGATGTTTCTGGAGAGGAGTTGGCTTTTCGTTTATTTCTTTTACTGTTTTTGCTTTCCGCTGTTATCCATTCTATTTCCTTGTTATTTTATCAACGATTTATTTAGCCAGTTTTTCTTTATCAGTTTCATAATTCGTTAGACTTTTAGATTTTTCTCTGTTTAAGATATTAATTTGTTTTTGCATATTTTCTATATTATTTTGCATTTATTGCAATGCACTTTGTAGTTTCTGTTTTTCAGCTTTTTCCTGTATCCAGGCATTGCACAATGCCTGTTCATTCTGACTAAGGCCTGATATTGTGGGCCTAGGAGATTTTCTTCTACTTCTATAGTTTCCATATTATTTGTATACCAGAATAAAGACCTATTTTTTTGCTTCAAATGCACTTTGGCATGTCTCCATTCTGTTTTTTTCTGCACATTTTAAAACTATTTTTAATGGCACATTACTATTTTTATTTTCGTTCCTAAATATTACGTTTAGCAAGGAACCAGGAACTTCCCTTCTAATAGATGCATTTAAAGTCAATATTTGTACCCAATTAAGAGTTATTGTGCCAATGGACAAAATTAAACTTTTCAAATAGTTAAAACGAAAACAAAACTAGAAAAGACAATTTTAATGTACTAGAAAGTATAAAATAATGATTTTTTATGATAAATGACAATGCAAAATAGGTGAATAATATAATGCAAAAATCGGAATACGCAATTTTTATAAGATTTTACTACTTGCTCTTAAAAGGGCAGTGAAAAGTAAAATAAAAGTAAAAACAAAGAATGTGGGAATGGTTCGAACCACCTTTACTTTTTATAACAGAAAGAGCATTTAAACTTAACTCCTCTCTGCAGTACTATTAAATTAGTATATTTGTCACTGCTGTCACTTTTATATTATTAAGGTTAATATTTCTTCTCTGTATCTGTAAAGTGTAGAGAGTTGGTTAACCAAATGAACTCAGGCCTCAATAGACCAATTGTGCATCCTCCCAAGTTTATAGGCATCTTCTAGTTTGTGAGACAGCCTGCAGGTTTAATGTAGTTGACAACATCACCAAGAGGTGCTTCTCTTATACCAGCCGGTGTTAGCCGATAGTCGCCGAACACAAATATTCTAATAAATAAGAGTGTCGGGCCATCGAAGAGGAAATTATAAATAAATTGTTACGAATAAACTGTTTTTAAACAAATAAATGCTACGATATTAATATAAATCAACATTTTTACATACTAGAGGAGAGGTGCCAAATATGGGATACTCACCTATTACGGGGTACATTAATATTTCCGGCAACATACTTTCATCATCTTTTGTGAAAGAGCATGACTTACACTTCGATCTGACGCTGCAATATATAGAAATTTTGTTTACCGGCAACAATTGCATCACTTTATTCTAACCAAAAAGTATCAAACTACTGGGTGTGCTAACAGGTGTTTCATGGAAAATAAGGTGAGATTTTTATGTATATTTAGTTAATCACAAGCCTAAGATTCTGTCTATCTACTATGAAAGTTTAAATAGATATAAGTTTAATCTTGTTTACATTTTTGTAGGGTTTCTTTTTAACCATAATGTGCCTAATATGGGGTACCATCCTTGGCTTATTGTGAGGTACTCCATATTAGGAAATATATTAGAATTAATTATTTCTCATTAGACAATTAAGGACTATTGTATTATTTTAGATGCCCAGTCAACAAAAAATATGAAACAAGGAAAATATGATACTAGCTGATAGAGATTAAAGAATAGACTACATAAAAAATGTAAAAACTTTTGGAGTCACACAGACTACGCTGGAAAGGTATGTAAAAATGAATATAAAACCAGAAAAAGTGGTAGATGAAAGGCTATAAAGAAAGCCAGTTTTTTCAAAAGAACTGGAAATGGAATTGGTAAATCATTGTTTAAATTTAGAGAAACACTCTTTTGGGTTAATTGGAGAAGACATCTGTAGACTGAGTTTTGATTTATGCAAGAACAATAACCTAAAAAGCCAATTCAGCACCCAAAAGGAATGCGCAGGGTCAAAATCGTTTGCAGGGCTTCTAAAACAGAATACGAAACTCTCATTTCGAGCGCCACAGGGAATATCGTATGCCCAAGTAGTAAGATCATTAACCAAAGTAAATGTTGCATCGTATTTTTAACCGACTTCAAAAAAGGAGGAGGTTATCAATTCGTCGCAATATTTTTTTTATGTATGTATGTTCAGCGATAATTCTTTAACACGGTCTCCGATTTCAATGATTCTTTTTTGTTAGAGAGGGGGTACTTCAGGGGCGGTCGCACATAAATTTGGTCAAACTCTAATAACTGGGTCCATGAGAAAATCCTCAAGTTCTTAATTTTGTATGTATGTTTAGCGATATGCTTTACCACCTTGTCCGATTAATATGATTCTTTTTTTGTTAGTAAGGGACTACCTCAGGGGTGGTTCCATATAAATTTGTTAAAGATTTGGTGATGGCATCTGCACGTTTTTGAAGTCGGTTTTTTTTAATTTTTAATTTCTAATACTTGTGATATTTATTCTAGTACTTATTGTATACCATTGCATATAGGCTACTAGTTCACCATCACTATTGTATAAAGGGTTGCATACCCTTTGGTTCATCAACAATTTTGAGGTGGTAACACTTTTGGTTTCCTCTGAGAACCATTATTCAAGGGTGGTACCCCTTATTTATTTTATGTTTTATGTAATCAATCAATGTAAGTGATCTGTGTCAATCATTGATTCCATGTCGGGAAGCTTAAGGAAGAGGTTCGTCAAGAGATCTGTGCTTACACACGTGTTGAATATTATGTTGAATATATTAGTTAAAGTTAAACTTCGTTTTATTTGAGAAGATATCGGTCATCCCTACATTATGGACCTTTGCTAGAAAAAGTAAAACACAATCCAGCATGTATTTTCTATTTTAACAAAACAGGCATAACCATCGTACAACATAAACAAAAAGTTCTCAGTTTAGAAGGAAAAACAATTTGCAGCCCTTTCGTCTGCCAAAAGAGACTCTCTCATGACAACTGTTGTGTCTTATTGCAACGGGCGTTTATATTCCTTCATTAATAATTTTTGCTAGAAAAAATATGAAACTAGAATTGATTAATGGTATGCTTCCTGGTTGCACACAACAAGAAATATTTGTTGAGTTGTTAGGACATTTTATCAATTCTGCAAAACCCATCCAGGAAGATCCAGTTGTACTCATTCTTGATGATCACTACAGTCATACTACAAGGAATTTGAAAGTCATCAATGTAGCAAACGAAAATAATGTTTATATTATGTGCTTACCACCGCATTTAACCAACAAGATACAACCGTTAGATGTTGCATTCATATCACCATTCAAAATATTTTATTCACAGGAAATTACAAGCTAGTTAAAACAAAATCCCGAACGTGTTGTAACGGTATATCAAATAGGAGAACTTTTTGGGAAAGCTTACATGAGAAAAGCGGTTGTGGATACAGCAGTACATAGTTTTAAAAAAACAGGCCTTTTTCCTGTTGAACGCAACGTTTTTAGGGAAGCAGATTATGTAGCGGAGCCATTTTACATGACAATCCAGCAATTTAAGAGACTGACGAAATTTGCTTATCAATGGAAAAAACAGACGTAACAAATCAGTCTTCAACATCAACAAAAGTGCTAGTTCAGCCCTTAATATTAGCAAAAGCGGAAGATCAGCCCTCATCATCAGCAAAACTAGTGTTACCTTTCGATTTGTTTCCTATTTTGAAGTTTGGCCACAATATAACAACAAAGAAACGATCTGCTGGCAAAGCTGTTATTGTCACCAGTTCCCCATATAAAGAGGAGTTTAAAAGAAGTGTTAGTAGCAAATCTGTTGATAAGACAAAAAATTCAGAAACTCCGAAAACGAAACAAAAGCAAAATAAAGATTGTCTTTATCATCATTATCGGATTCTGATGTCGAAGTAACCCTACATGAAGAGGGTTGTGAGTCACCATTTACTGAAGATGAAAATGATGCAGAATGTATGTTTTGCGAAATTCCTTTTTCTGATTATTCTTATGGTAAGGGATAATAGATAAGATGTTTAATATATCTTAAATGGACTCATTCGGAATGTGCTGGGTACTGTAACCTACCGCACCCAGGTACCTTAATAATTTATTAATTCCAATTATTAAATACAATATTACATTCTTTAAAATTCAAAATGCTTCATTTAACGAAAAATCTCCCAGATAATTAAATCTTATTTACGACACCTAATAAATAAAATCTATAATCACGTCTGTAAAAGATGCACGTGGCTGAGTTCCTCGAGAAAGAAAACACCATAAAGTGTATTTCTGTTTACGAAGTAATTATCGTTGAAATACTTATCTCGCTTATTTTTTTAGTTTCGATGTTCAGACCAATATCGACAATATTTCGATACACAAAACTTTCAAGGCACATAATAAATAACCCACCCCCTTTTGCACCTACATTCGTATTTTCTATTAGAAGCAAAACGATAGAGACGTCACAGAAACGATTAAACTGTGTATAAAAAGTCTGACGAAAAGGAGCTCAGATTCATTCATTTTCAATTATTTGATGTGCAAGCATTCATTTATTATTTGTATCCAGCTACATTTCAAGTTCAGTAATCAGTACCTTTCCTAAAACGCTCTTCCTAAACGACGTCTATCCTACAATACCTCCTATCTCCGAAGGTGTCACCGTCTCGACGCCCAACGTCCTGCCGTCCTACTCCCTACTTTTCGAACGCTGTCACATTCCTCACCATATAAGTATTTCCTACCGTACACTCATTTCGACGCTCAACGTCCCACGCCTTATTTCCGACGCTTGCCGTCCCTAAATATTTCCTTCATAATATTACGTCCCGCACCACCTACATAATTCTACCGTATGTCTGTCCCAATACAATACCATATTAAATACCTTCCTTTCCACCACGGCGCTAGGCGTCTCGACGATGGACGCCTCGACGCCCAACCCTGTGACGTACCTACATCGACGCCGTCACAACGATAGATGAAATTAGTACATAATCTGCTGTCTGTATTTTCAGTGGTGAGTCAAAAGATTTATGTACCTTTCTTTGAGGTATCACCCGGGTTTCGTTTAAGGGCAGGCTTGACATTTGCTACAAATAACAATTTAACCAATAAACCACATGGCCTTCAGGTCATACACCCCGAAAGACACTTAGGATAACATCTGTTTTGGATGGGTGAAATTTTAAGTATTTTAATAGAAATTATAAAAATCAATATTAAGAAATATACAGGATTATATTAAGTTATTGCATTAAAAATTATAATAATCAATATTAAAACATATACAGGGTTGTATTAAGTCATATCAATAGAAATTATAAAAATCAATATTTTGGAAATATACAGGGTTGTGCTATCTTGAATAAATTGTACAAACCAAGATGGTAAAATTTAATAGTAAGTTAACCAACTGGCGAATACGCTGTTCGTTAGCTCAAGGGGGGACACCTATACGCTGAGCAACCCGTTCTACAAGGTTTGAAACAAAGTTTATGTGAAATCAACATAGTAAGGTAATCAACTGGCGATTTGGCGCTGTTTGTTACTTCCGTTGGTCATCACCTCTATACAACCTGTATATATCTACAATAGAATCAAATCAACATCAACTCAATAGTTAACCAACTGGCGAATTGGCGCTGTTCGTTAACTTCATTGGTCATCAACCTAAATAAGAATATAAGCATCAACACAATAGTTAATCAACTGGCGAATTGGCGCTGTTCATTAACTCTGTTGGTCATCAACCTTAATCAGAATATAAACAACAAAACTATAGTTAATCAACTGGCGAATTGACGCTGTTCGTTAACTCTGTTGGTCATCAACCTAAGTAAAATATATATATTGATAGCAAATGAATATGGTCTGCGTTTGAACGGGACCCAAGTGAGATTTCAGTAAATAGTAACAATTGTAAAATACTTTGCTAATTATTGCATCACATTTAAAGTATGAAAAATAAAAAAGAGTTTAAATATAAATTTGTATGATTTATTTATCAATTTGCACCAAACTTTGCATCGAATTCTGGTTTACCTAAATTAACATTATCACAACGTGGGTACATAAAATATCAATTAATTAACTAGACGATCATTTCTACTACTAGAGGAAAGAGGACAAATTACAGTAAGTATAGAATTTAAAGTAAATTAAAACTTGTGAGGTAAATAAATAAATAACATGCAAAGTAAAAACACAAGAAGAACAAATCAAAAAGAAGAGCTGGGGGGTGGCCGTCACAGTACGATGATACAAATTATGTTTGTGATTTCTGTAAATAATATGTATTTTTATATTGTTTTAGTTAAAAACTCTTTTTTGTACAAACATCAGATTTTTGCAACATTATTTATTTATTTTAAACACTTGGTTATGCACCTCATATTCGGAAACACTAGTACCCTATATTGGGTTAGCTAAGTGCCTAATATAGGATTTGCCGTAAATAGGGTTATGCAGTGGTTGTGATTAGTAAATTCAAATAACCTGTCATTTTAAATTACCTCAATTACAATACATAAACTGAAGTGTAAGTAGACGTATTTACAGTTTTCTAGAAAAACATATTTCTATGTCATATTTAATTACACGAAAAACAGGGAGAATTTTCTCCAAGTTACCAAGTCGTTTTATTTATGTACTTTTTAGTATTATTTTCAAAAACTACGATAAAATGCAAAGTTATTACAACGAAGAGAAATTCGATTGAATTCAAAATGGATTTTCTTTTTATATTATTTCAAAAACATCAGGTGCAAAAAATATCCAGTAATAAAATTTGTCTTATATGTATAAAAGACTCAAAAACTTTTATAGCTCGAAAAGTTTTGAGATTTCAGATAAAATTCAATAACTACCCACCGCTTTTGTGATAAAATACTTGTTAAAAGAGTTTGTTGGTCAGTTTTCGAATTCTTCGTCGACGGAAAGGGTGTCGAAGAAGTTTTTTAATGATTTGCAAAGAAAAAAGTTTGCGTTGTTAAAAGCGGCGAGAAATTTGAGCACTTATTATTATTGGATTTTTTCGATGCTGAATAAATTCTATGAAGGGTTGTTTTTTAAACAAAAGAAAAAATAATTGAAAAGTTTTTAAAAGAATTTTTTTCCATTAGGGAAACGTAAGTTAAATTTAGGTCTTAAATACTGTATGTACTAAATCAATGTAAAATTGAAAATGTTTTTGCTCTATTTTTTTTCCTTTACTAACTTTACAAAGTTATAATGATTTAAGAATGTACTGAAGTTAGATATGTAATGAAAATAATTATGCTTCCTATAACGAATGGGAACGGTAGCGTAGGTGTCTAAGGTTCTCGCATTCATTTGGGAACCATTGCTGTGGTAAGAGACATATTGGCTGCGTATACTACAGAAGACCATGTAAACTTATTTGCATGGTTTTCTATACAATTTAATAGATGCTGTATTACCAAAAATTTAATTTTTATTGATATGAATCCAAATGATCAAAATCGCCATGCGTTACCGTTTTGATGATGGTGGGTGGGGTTTTCCGGGTTTTCCTCACATGTAAGTCAACTGGCTTTATCAATCATCTTTAAGTCGCCCAAAACGCTACGGCAAATAACAATTAATAGTAGTCGTCCCTTTCCCTACACAAGTCTCTCAGTTAGCTTCAGGGGTTAAAATTTGCCATATGGGAGGATCTAGGGAAAGTAATGCTATTCTTACATTATTAAGGTGATTACGGAACCCCCTTATAATTTTCGGACAAGGATATTTCAAAAATCTATTTTTTTTTTAATTTAAATTTTGAAAAAATAAATAAGGCAATTATATTTAGAATACGCCTATTTTTAAAAGTTTTAATTCCTTCCAGTTTCCGAGAAAAAAATCAAAGGGCTTTAAATTTTGAAATATCATAATGAAAATAAATGCATTCCTCAAGAGTACTATTATTATAATCCCAAAATTTAAGCTCTTAATGCCTTGTTAATGATTTTTTAAAATTCTCCGAAATTAGTGGCTAAAACGCCTCGTTTAGTGCTGCCTTCTGGTGTAACGCGACTGTAACTATCGTATCGTACACTCTTAGTCATCATTCGTTTCCTGAAATGATTTAAACCAGTTTACACCAGTTGCATGTTTCTTTAATCACTATTAATTTATTAATTGATATAAAAATTTGCTAATACTATTACTTTTAGGGCCTATAATACAAAGTGGTCACTCTTACAGTGTATAACAATGGAATATCATAAACGGAAACAGATACAATGTTGTTTAAACCAAAGAAAAGTTGCGCTACTTTATTCCCATTAGGAATCTGCTTTCATATCCAAAATATTTATAGGGTTTCCAAAATATCTGGTTAAAATTAAAAAGTGTCATTTTATAAAACTTACCATATTGTCTACATCGCATAAGCAAATTTAACTAAAATTTAGACTTGTGTATAATGGGCTACGCCCGGCTGTATCAAAAAAATTTCCAGCTCTTCCAGATTTTGAGCAACCATAGCCAACTTTTTTAATTCTTATGGACGCCATATTGGATTTTTATACCATTTGAACTGCCAATGAAATTCCCAATCATACAAGCCATAAACATTTACTAAAGAAAGGTGAAGTTTTGTCAAAAAATTTGTTTTCTATCTTCAGTTTTGCTTTTCTTATGGACGCCATATAGGATTTCTATGCCATCATCAATTTAAAAATGGTCCTGAAAGCGAATATAAAAAAATACCATACCACACCTATAAAAATTACTTAGACAAATTAATAAAAAAAGCTAAATACAATCACTATAAAAACCAAATAAATAAAAACAGAAATACTCCAAAAAATCTATGGAATGTTATAACGGGATTTATTCCTTTAACTCAAGGGGGTGGCTTTAGTTGGTCACCTCCAAAATTTGATGGTGTTATTTTGGATCTCAAAAACTGTTATAAAAAAGGTTATAGTGTTCTCCTAGAGTGTAGTAAAGAAGCCCACTTCGGCTAGCAGTCGAGACAAAAGAGGTGGGTTTTCAAAGAAGTTAGTAGAACTTAATACTGTTAAAAATCAGGCAAATAAAAGGCAAGAGTCAATATTATGGCATTTACTAAATTTTAGGTAAATATGGTGAATTACACTGTATAAGTAAAACGGTACCCAATCACCTAGAGTACTTATAAAAGGATTAAAAATATTTATTTAGGAGACTCCAAACAATAGGATCTCAATAGAGCTTTTATTACTAATAATAACGCAGGATACTAGGAGTAAATCCTTAATTTATGAGAAAATCTCTGTATATGAAATTACTAGAGTGAAAAATTATTAATATATCCAAATGATCACGAAGGCTTACAGCAATTTGAGCTTAAGCAGCAATATAACAGTTACAAAAGATTCTTTTACAAGTATATCTTTAAAATAAATGGTATGTTTCATTAAATTACTAGTGCCAAAAGTTTATCAGACTAAAGGTCTCTTGTACCTTGATTTATAGATCCTTAGATACCTGATTTCGGCGGAAATCCATCCAGCGGTAGCGCTCTTCACTACCGGTATCGAACTGCGGATACTTCAGACAGGAATCGGGGCCATCATATCACAACTTGCAGGACATCAATGTGGGACTCAAAAATAAAAACCAAATTCAACTGACTATATGGACATCGGCATTACCTGGGAACGTCTGGTTCGGCAAATGAAACGTGGAGTTACTCCACTATGCCCCTGAGTGACACGGTATTCGTTGTAGTGGGCTTTGCTCGCCTTGGTCGCAAGTTTACTCCCAAATTAGTTGGATCTAGGGCACCAACCCCAACACCACTCAGCAACAATTTAAAAATCCCGACTGGTTTCGGTAACGAACTTGGAGGACTTCCTCCAGGTCGTATTAAAAATTTGTTGCACGACCCTCGGTCCACAAGACCTAACGACAACGAAAAACTACCGCACTTACGGTACTTTATCAAAAGTCTGGAATACTCCCAAAAATCGAACTTGAATTGCCGGTAATACATTTATATAAACCAATTTTTCCGGAAGACAAAATGGCGTTGACAAGGAGGATATGACATGCATACTTTGTTAACCACACTTCCGGTGATTATACCAATTTCCCTTAAAACATTCCAAACTAAGCCCAACTTGATCCCAAATGAATGCATACCTCATAATAGTACTTTTATAATAACCATAATTAAATAGGAAGCATATTATTCCAAGAAATTCACCTCAACACAACAAGACGTCATAGACAATCAAAAGTATCGATACCAAATAACAGCACACCAAATATTCCCTCATTATTTCTAGCCGACTATTCAGCCATATTTCTATCACGGAACAGAATTGACTATTGAACTACACAAGTAGACACGACAATTTACTAAAAAGAAAAAGATTCATAACCAAAATTCGACAATCGATAATTAGGCATTCCAACGACCTGTCCAAATGGCTACCAGTGGGTAATGACAGTTTAGATATGGCAACTCTGTTGTCATGTTGTCATTAACAGGGTCAATGATACATATATAGTTATATAGATTGCTCAAAGCTGGTCGTTTACGAGCGGCCATATTGCCTAGCAAATATTTATTAATTTGAATCGTTTAGCAAAAATGTGTTTTAAAACCAATTTTTAGCCTTTAGATATTTAAAAAAAAATAATTGCTTACATTTTTACTTCAAGGCATAAGCTTATGTTTATTTTGAAAAATATGGATGATCAATCTATGTAACTATCTATTTCATTGACCTTGTCAAATCACCAGGCCTACAGGGTTGCCATAATTTTGCCATATCATAACCCGTCAGAACCCACTGGTAGCCATTCAGTTTGGAATGCCTAATTATTAGAGTTGACAGTATCAAAACAAAAGGTACAATTTTAATGAAAACCACTGAAAATAATGGAATAACTAGATGCGAGGAATGAAAACTTATTGAAATAAATAGAATATAGTTCTAAAATATTATGTTATACGTCTCAGTCCCATAAATACAGCAGGATCTTTATACGAAAGGTAAGACAACAATCAAAGTGCTACCAATTAAATCTAACCGAGTTGTATTCAAAGCAAAACAAACCTGTATTGAATGCATTATTTCTGTAATTAGGAATATGTTTTAAATACTATAATTATTTAAATTAACCAAAGTTTTAATCAATAGAAAGCAATGTTTACTAAGAGTTACATTCGTTATACTAAGAATGTGTTTGAAATGCCATAATTATTTAATTATTTTAGAAATAGAACCAACAGGTTACATTCTTTATACTAAGAATATATTTTAAATGCGATAATCATTTAATTATTATAAAAATAGAGCCAACATGTTACATTCTTTATACTAAGAATGTGTTTTAAATGCGAAAATCATTTAATTATGTTAAAACTAAAATCAACCTGTAACAATGTAGTCAGAAACGTTTGTGTAAATGACAGAAAGAAAGATCCCAAAGAAATAATCACAAACAATGTAATCTGTAATACCCCCGCGAGCATTGCAGAAGCTTTTAATTAGTTTTTTATTAATGTTGGCAAATCATATGCAAAACAAATTAAAAAACCTAATACGCCATTACCACTTAGAGAAAAAAATTAAAATTCATTATTTTTATTATCTGTGAATGAAAAAGAAATAATAACAATAATTATATAGACCATATAGACCATAGACCATATATTTTATAGGTCTAATGCGTTAAATAAATATATAGCAGCCACATATGATACCAATATAACAGATCACAAAGCTACAATCGCATATCTTCCAATACAACCTGAGACAACTGAATAAAGTCATTTTTCAAGAAGATTAATTATAAAAAGTTACAAGAAAATATTCAGAATCACAGGTGGGAAGACTTTTATAGCATAAATAATTTAAATGAAAAAGTTAGTTATTTAGTAAACACATTAAACGTATACATAAATAAAAATACCAAAATTATTAGAGAAAACAAAAATTTTTGTAAAAGGCAACAATGGGTAACCAGGGGCATCATTAACTCAATTACAGAAAGAATCAAACTTCATCATATTTATAAAAAAGATATGGAAAATGCAGAAAAAAAAAGAAAAATTATAGAATATTAACGGATAGGATTATAAGAAAAGCTAAAAAAGATGTTTATGCTAAGCAAATAAATGAAAATAAAGAAAATTCAAAAGGTCTATGGAAAATTATTAATCAAATACAAAGCAAATCAAAAAACAATAACAATGAAATAAAAGAAATACATACTGATGATGGCATATAGTAACACAGGCGAAATATTTAGCTGAAACGTTTAACAACTACTTTACTGAAGTAGGTGTTACTCTTGCAGAAAATATAAGCCCTCCTAACACTCCTCAACCTAGGAGAAATATTCAGAAAAATTCCATTGTTCTATTGCCTTTAACAAATATTGAAATCAAAAACATAATAAAGTCCCTAGCAAACAAAAAATCACCCGGAATAGATAATATACAAACAGAATTATTAAAAGAGAATTTAGAAATATTTACCCCACTCCTAACTCATTTAGTAAATAAAATATTACTGCAAGGAGAGTTTACCATAGAACTAAAAAGATCGTTAGTAATACCAATATTTAAAAAGGGCAAGGAGACAATGGAGACAGTTATTATACCGTTTTAAATACTTTAAGAATATTTTAGAATAAAAATACTAAAAAAATTTATATTACGCTCTAGTTGGATCAAGGTTAAGGTATGCCATAATGAGTTGGGAAGGTACAGCATAATATGCTGTACCTCCCAATATTATTGTCATCTTAAACAACTTGATGTACTACAAAAAATAATTTTAAAAATAATTTGTAACAAGAAAATTACTTACCCATCTAATAAATTATTTGTAGAAACCGTAATACTGGATATTAGGCAAATGTTTCTACATCAAATTATTTAATTTATTTATAAAAATAAAAAATTGTTTAAAAAAGTTAATCATGACTATCCCACACGGTACAAAGAAAATAATAATATAAAAATTAAACCAGTACAAAAAATTATTAACTTACGATGTCATACTCATCTGTCACGAAAAATTTATAATGATCTCCCTGAAGTTTATAAAATATATCTAGATAAAATGAACTCTGCAAATATGATAAAAATACATTATTAATTTAGGTAGGCTTGAAACAAGAAAATTAACTGAAAATGACACCTAAAAAAATTCTTCTCTTCGCTGCCCCCCACCCAACAATCTGTCGAATAATTCTATATTATCATTGTTATTGTGTTCAAATCTGTTGTTTTTTCTTTTCCTTAATATAGTTTTCTTTTTTAATGCATTTATTACAATATTATTTAATGTACAATCTTAGAACAATTATTATTAATGTTAAATTTATTTTTATGCGTCTTAAGTGTAATATACAAATGGGGGTCCATGCACAGCCTATGTTGGTTTCAGTGGACCTAGATTGATCTTAATTGTTTATTTATAATATGTATGCTATAAAACTGAAAAAAAAATGAGCAGAAATAACAATTCTAGGTTAGAATAGTATATTAAATTACAAGTTGCAGAATGCCACATATTTCCGCATGAATTCGAAATTTGGCCACTAGCTACGAAGAAGCGAGTGGACAAACGAATGAATAAATTATATTGAACAATTTTTAATTATGCCAATTACTAAATATATTTATACTTTTTTAGGAACCAAACAGACTATGTTTAAAAAAATATAAACGAGAATATTAATATTTTATTTATTTAAAAGAGGCTATTTTGGTTTTACAAACGGTTACACCATTCCTAGGTACTTTAAAACATGAATCTTTATAACAACATAATAACCAATGATATTATTTTCCCATTTAAATTTTTTACACGTATTTGTAAAGAATAAGTTATAAACCAACTGTCAGATTTGCTGTGCTTCATTTTACCTGCCTATTTTTGTTTTCTTCGTTATTATCTTTCCATATGACACAAACGATTACAAAAGGTAATTTAGATGATGACACCATAATCGAATGATAATTTTAGGGACGAAAAACACGCCCACACATTTTGAAAATAAGTGCCATAGTTTAAGTGTGTTCCTAAAGTTTTTATCACGAAATTGCTGTATAATTTGGGAAAAAATCAACATGTGTTCGCATAATTCTGTAAGACTGGGTAAAATAATAAACAAGAGCACTATTCTCTCGTTGGATGACCATAAGGGCTAATATGATATTAATCACATAACCTTCCTGTGATTCTATGCCTACTATGCAGTGTATCCCGCTTTTTACGAGTACACCCTAATATCTCAGTTATTAATAATGCGATTTTCTTCAAATTTTGGTGGTGATTGTATGATAGAAAAATTAAGTATCAGCATGTGAACGGTAACAGAGCGCGCATATCTTAGCAAAATTTCAAAAAAATCTAAATAATAGTACTGACAACATTTTCGAGGATACTGAATTTAACAAAAACGGCATGGAGGTATTTGAAACGCAATGAGATTAGGACATTTAAACTAAAAAGTTAAAAATAATTAACCTATTGGAAAAATTTGATGTGTCCAACACATGACTTTCCTATCTAGTTATTAAAGTACAAATAGTCTCTGGGATCAGTGTTGCCAGATTTTAAAAACCCAGTTGTGGAAAAGCGCCCAAAAGCGCAAGTGTCCAAAATGGGCAATTAAAATGCGAAACGCGATTTTTTTATTACAGTATTTGTAATTATATTAGTATGGAGAAAATGAAAAAAAGTTACTTCATTTTTAAAAAGTATTAGGCATTCCAAACTGAATGGCTACCAGTGGGTTTTGACAGGTTATGATATGGAAAAATTATGGCAACCCTGTAGGCCTCGTGATTTGACAAGGTTAACAATAGACAGTTACATAGATTGATCATCCATATTTTTCAAAATAAACATAAGCTTTTGCCTTGAAGTAAAAATGTAAGCAATTATTATTTTTTAAATAACTAAAGGCTGAAAATTGGTTTTAAAACACATTTTTGCTAAACCGATTCAATTTAATAAATATATGCCAGGCAATATGGCCGCTCGCAAACGACCAGCTTTGAGCAATCTATTTAACTATACCTATATGTATCATTGACCATGTTAATGACAACATGACAACATGGTTGCCATATCTAAACTGTCAGTCCCCACTGGTAGCCATTTGGACAAGTCGTTGGAATGCTTAATAGGGTGGGCCGAAAGTTCGAATATTTAAATTTCCTTTTGGAATAGTGCCCAAAAGTTGCCTTTTGTTATCCCCACCAAAATGTTTATTTACAGTTTTTTGATAGTCAAGCATTTTCTGTCCCCTACCACAACTCAAAATTAAAAAAAAAAAATTGAAAATCTGAATTTGAATTTTCTATTTGGAATAGTGCCCAAAAGTTGCCTTATGTTATACCCATTAAAATGTTTATTTACAGTTTTTTGATTTTCATGCATCTTCTGCCCCCTACCGCAACTCAAAATTAAAAAAAAAATTAAAAATCAAAATTTGGATTTTTGATTTGGAATAGTGGTCAAAAGTTACCTTATGTTATCCTCACCAAAATGTTTATTAACAGTTTTTTAATTATCATGCGAATTCTGCCCCCTATACTGAAAATTCAAACGTTAAGGACAACAGTTAAAATTTTTCGGTCAAATCATATTAAAAATTATTTTATTATTTTAAATTTTTCACATTTTACATCGACTAAAACAGTTATTTAATAAAAAAACAAACAAATAAATAAGCTTATTGTGTAAAGTCCTTTTTGCTTTCAAATTGTGGCATTAATTTACGAGAATCTAATCTTGCTTTTATAAATCCATCTCGCTTTTTACTACCTACAACTGATAACGATGCTTCCGTCACTAATTTTACACATCTCTCCACAGCTTGCGTGTGACAGGGGTAAGATGTAATCTCAATGACTTTATTTGGGGTTTCTTTTATTATATTTTCTAGTTCGCCTAATTCTAAATGTTGAAGTAGTGGAGGAGGAGTGATATCATTATTTTGCCAGTCTATTAAAGTAGTATAGTCATCTGCATCAAACTTCATTTCTGGTATTTTAAAACACGAATTTTTTCTGAACTTTCCCTTTTCTTGGCATTTAAAATACGACGCATAGCAAGTTCTCTAATATGGGGACGAGAGTCACTTAACATACATAATAGTAGGTTTTCCGGATGTGCAAAAAATGAATTTCGTTGGATAACTGGGTCAATGATTGCTTTCAGATCGTCTCTTAAATATCGACTTTGCTTAATGGTTTGCCATACATGCTTTGCTCCATTTGTACAAGAGTTGTTTTGTTTAATTAAAAACCACATTGGAGCATAGACTTTAAGAATGAAATTTGTCAGTTCTTTCAAATTGGAACTGGGTTCTTTGGTGGAAATATACAAACGTAATAAGCGGTTTGCCAAAGTAAGCCATCGGGAATGGCTCAATTTTCCTGGATTCTGGTTTGCTAAATCTACAGAACATTGACCAGTGGATATGGCACGGCAAATTTTGTAAAGGTATTTCTGATCGGTACTTAAGTCGCTACACTGTACTTCCGGTAATTTACAGCCAATAACTTCATATTGCACAACTGGCAAATTTTCACATCGGGCTACAAGCTGGCCCAGTACACCTACAAACGCACTAGGACCGGTTGTTTGGCCATCAAGGTGTAGAAAAAGATGTCTCAAAGGTAGCTCGTTGGTATGCAGCTGGCAGATAAATCGTTGTAAAGGGCGTCCTAACTTATATTCAAGTAGAGTAATCACTCCATTCTTTAGTCCTGTGTTGACTACTGTGCCGTCAGACCCCACTGCTAATAAGCTTGACAAATCATGATTATTTTCTTGTAAAAAGTCAACTATACTTTGACAAAGATTTTTTGCAGATCCTGAGGAGGGTATTGTATGTCCCAGATACACCGAACCTGGTTCTTGCACTTCAGTTACTGTTCTTCTGCGAGATTTGCCGTCTATTTCTTCAAGAGATAATGTTTTGTCTTTTCTACCGTCAAAATACAATGCAGTAATAGGTTCACAGTCTACCAAATTAATAATTTTAGTTCTTAAATGTTCTCTGGCTCTTCTTAACTTATTTTTATCTATTATTTGCACTGAACTTTCTTTTGTTACGATACCAACATCCTGTAAGACAGCTGTAGCTACTGCTGCTGCAGATCTATCCGATAATCCGTATCTGTCACACACTTTGGCGAGAGTAGGAAGTTTAATTGTATTTCTGGGAATTGCTAATTCTTTTGAAGTAGACGTTTATTCATAAGTTGTATCTAAGTAATGACTAGAGGAAACTGGTATATTAGTTGTTCGTTTCGAAAAAATGTTTGGCTTAATGTCTAGCGTCACTTTTGTATCATTTTCAGAGCAAAACTTTTTGTATAATTCTTTTCTTTGTTGCATTTTCTCCAAACGTCTAGTTTTGTTTATTAATTTGGTTGTTTCTTTTGCATCAACACCTGCCATAACCATTTTTCTGGAACTTCGCTGATCTATGAGAAAGGGACGCTCATTTATAGGTACCTGCAAAAGAAATCACCTATTAAATAAGAAAATATGTCGGACGACAAATGGGAAATTATATAACTAAAGAAATTACCATAAATTTATTTATTTACCTTTTTTCTTTGCTACAGCGACATTCTTCAAGATTTTTGCATTTGCAGGCACTAATGTCGAAAAGTTTTTTATTTTCAGCTTTATAACTTTTAACTTTTAAAACATAGTTTTCATTTCTTTTAACCTTTGGGTACCACAAAAGCTTTGAGTATTATCATGTTGAATTTTAACGAGTTGCAAAACGCGTTTGTGTGTTACTATCGGGATTGACGCTTTCTGCCATAAATTTACAATCTTATCAACAAGTATGTTTGAAATTTCTGAAACTGTTGGCTCTTTTCGGCGGTCAGGTTGTTTTAGGCTATACCTTTCCCATAAGAAGCACCTCAAAACATCTTCTTCTGTCGGTAGAACATTGTTCTTTAAATCTGCTGGTGATCCCACTAAAGGACACTCGGTGTCTTGTCTTGTGTGAAAGGTTTTTAAAAAACTCATAATTTGATTATTCTGAAGTACTTCTTCGTATGCAACACTAACAAATTACGGTCACAATAACACAACACGTTGCTGGTACGTTTATCCCACAACTACGAAAACAATCGTCTACCGTCTACGCCTCATCGCCCCACCAATGCCAACGGTGTCTGTACGACAGGACCGCATTCAGACCAACCACTTAATAATATCTACTTATTTTAATAAGCTGTAGGTTCTGGTAGGGGGCAGAAGACGCATGATATTAAAAAAACTGTAAATTAATATGTTGGTTGCAATAACAACAGGCAACTTTTAGTCACTATTCCAAATCGAAAATCTTAATTTTCATTTTCAAATTTTTTTGAAAATTTTGAGTTGGAGTAGGGGGCAGAAGATGCATAGCAATCAAAAAACTGTTAATAAACATTTTGGTTGGGATAACATAAGGCAACTTTCAGTCACTATTCCAAATCGAAATTCTAAATTTTCATTTTCAAATTTTTTTGAAAATTTTGAGTTGGAGTAGGGGGCAGAAGATGCATAGCAATCAAAAAACTGTTAATAAACATTTTGGTTGGGATAACATAAGGCAACTTTTGGGCACTATTCCAAAACGAAATTTCAAATTCTTTTAAAAAGTCTGTTTTACGGCCCACCCTAATGCCTAATACTTATCTGATAATTGGGAAATTCATCAAAATGACGTCATATTTTGAGATTACTTGCTGATATATCAATGACCGTATTCAGTAAGCTTTGGCTTAACTATTTAACAGGCTGTTAGTTGTAACAACCGCTCATGTTTTAATTTGGTTGCTAAAACCTCTAGCAACGAGCACATTCTAAACGGCTAATAATGTATCAGTCTGTTAAACAGTTAACAGTTTCGTGAATATGGAGGTAAGATTAATAGTGGAAAATCGTAAAGCAGAATAAATGCTTAGTTGATAACACAACATAATTTCTTTTTTTGAGAATTATTCAAATATTACAATAACTTATTAGAGTACCTAAAAGTAAACAAGGTTTCAGTTGGAGACCATTTTATTAGAAAAATTTAAAAGAACAAAAACATTATTGTAATAATATTTCATTACATAACGAAATAACTTCTTCTACCTCAACCTCAGCAGGATCGTTAGTAACATCCTGATTATTTTTATTTTGTGGCTTATACATACTAGAATTAAATCTAGAAAACATATCTTTAATAGGTTGGAAGGTTTTACAGCAAATTTTATAAACGTAAAAATATGATCCTATAATCATAATAGAATTTAATAAATGTAAATTCATTTTATTTCTCAGCTTACAATTAATAATATTCAGGAGAGAAAAACTTCGCTCTACTGTAGCATTTGAAGTAGGCAAGCTTAAAAGGTAAAAGCAAACTTCGAAATATTTTCAAATAATAATGATCCCGCTGTATTTTTTAAAGTAATGACCTTTTTCCAAAATTGTAATGTGTCTTCTGGAATATTATTTTTAAAAATCTCCTCCCAATGAACATTCAAAAGTTGCCTATATTGTGTTTCAATGTCACTAACCTTACCTTCAGGCATAAAGTCTAAGGGTAATTCGTTAAATTTCGGCCTTAATGGGTTAAGAATTATTTTTCAGCTAATACTTTTTATTTTTGAAAAAATACTCAAGTGCGAAGATATCCGTTTAATTAGTTCTAGGATAAGGACTTTGAGAAATTCTTTACATTTCTTTTTTATTTCTATTACGTCTTCGACAGCTAAACCAGAGTTTTTAATTTCAACTTCAAAAAAATATCCAAAGTCTGATTGTTCTATATCAAGATAACTTTGGTCATAAGACATTGAATTTTTTAAATTATCCAGACTATTCTCTAAGTGCTCTAGAATTTGTGGCTTCAAAATTTGTCGTGCGAGTGTCCATATTATTGTATTTGTATCAGTAAATGCTTGATAGAAATCTACATGTGAGGCTTGAAAATATAGATTTAAGTTATAAATCTGTTTTAAAATAGGCTTAATAAAAGTCAGTAATACTTTATTTCGTTTGTTTTTGTACAGGTCACTCAAAATTTTTGCTGTATGACATCTTTCCTTTTGAGCATGAATATTAAAAAATGTCTCAAGTTCTAAATATTGTGACAAAATTTTGTCAACAGCTTGGTACCTTGATAACCAACGAGTGGTTGATAATTGTGTAAGCCTGTAAAATTTGTTATTAGTGTTTAGGTTTATTGTATTAAAAATTTCTTTGTATTTACTAACTCGTAGCAAACTGTTCTTAAACCAATTGTAGGTTTCTCTTAAAAGGAAGTCTATATCATCTGAAAATATTTCAGCAGCCATAGACGAACATAAATCAAGGCTGTGGCAGATACACTTAACCAAAACTAATTTTTCTAACCCAATTTTTTTTTTAACTACTTGTAAAGTGAATTATTTCCTTCACACAAATTTGAAGCTCCATCAGTGCCAATACCTAATAACTTTTTAATATCAAATTTATTGGCCAACAGAAACTCAGACACAGCTTGGTATAAATCTTCAGATGTGGTTTTCACAACAGATATAAATCTGAGAAATTGAACCTTTATATCATTATCTTTCACAGAATAGTACTTAATATTTAGGCACAAAAGCTTCTCAGTGCTCACATCTGTTGATTCGTCTATTATTAGAGAATAAAACATGTCACCTACATCGTTAACTAGTTGTTTTAATAGAGAGGGCGCAATGATATTCCGAATTATTGTAGGTTTCTCTTAAAAGGAAGTCTATATCATCTGAAAATATTTTAGCAGCCATAGACGAACATAAATCAAGGCTGTGGCAGATACACTTAACCAAAACTAATTTTTCTAACCCAATTTTTTTTTTTAACTACTTGTAAAGTGAATTATTTCCTTCACACAAATTTGAAGCTCCATCAGTGCCAATACCTAATAACTTTTTAATATCAAATTTATTGGCCAACAGAAACTCAGACACAGCTTGGTATAAATCTTCAGATGTGGTTTTCACAACAGATATAAATCTGAGAAATTGAACCTTTATATCATTATCTTTCACAGAATAGTACTTAATATTTAGGCACAAAAGCTTCTCAGTGCTCACATCTGTTGATTCGTCTATTATTAGAGAATAAAACATGTCACCTACATCGTTAACTAGTTGTTTTAATAGAGAGGGCGCAATGATATTCCGAATTATTGCTGCACATTTCGTTTTATGTAAATGAAATGTTTGGCCTTCTGCGGATGTGGAAGCTAATCCTAGTCTTGGTGAATGAGAAAATGTGTTCAATATGTCAGTCAAGTGGTTGACACTTCTGATCGAGAAATGGGCAGCTATATAAGTAGATAAGATAATTTCTTTCCTTTTGAGCGCATCAGTGGAAACAGAAACACCTGTAATAAATTCACCTAAGTCGAAAGGTGTTTGAACTTATAACGAGTAAAATTTTAAACCTTAAAAAGCCCCCGATTCTTCTACAGTTATCATTGAAAGGTATCCAATTTGGAATAATTATTTTATCTATGTATCTAAAAATCAGCAACCAGTTTCTTGCTAATTACTCCGTTATATTTTATTATGTTATCATTACTTTCTAGATAATTTTACAACAAATAACAAAACAACTCGTATAACGAATAAATCTACTTTTCCACTCACCGAAGTTTTGAAGAGAAAGCTGGTTAGTTTCTATTTTTCTCGTCTGCAATTTGTGTTTAGTTGTGTGGGCATGCCTTATAAGGTCAGCACGGTGGGATCTTATATCTGTATTGCAAAGCTTATAATATGAGCCATCTTGTTTCCTTGTCAACCAAACTAAGTTACAATAAACAATATACCGTTACCACTATTACCACCACAAATCAACAATCACTATCACTAACGTAATACCGCATAAAATATTTATTTGCTGTCCCAAATAACTAGGTACAAAACTACAACTAGTACCATGCAATGCTACGTTACAATACCAATATAAGACCTGTTATTGTATTGAATAAATTGCGGCTCCCTCTTCCATTCGCTTTTGTGTTTCTTTGAATATTTGGCCCACTTGCCCATTTCGGCGAAGCCACAAAACAAAACCACTAAATCCTAAATCAGGAAACAAACAAAAACATATTTGACAATTAAACGTAAATTAAGTAAGGTTAAGCTCTCAAGAAGTCTTCTTTTCTGTACCGATCCGTTTTCCTTTGACATTTAGCCACAGAGCAACAGCAATACAGTTTCGCCTACTGTTACGACTTACGTGTCTTTACAACTTTTTGAAACCCTTACGGTTTTCTGTCTAACTTCGAATTTTAGATATAGATGGAAAAATATAAATAAAAATATTCCAGTCTGCGGCGCAGTGCCCAATTTGCGCTTTGCGCTTTTCAGATTTTTGTGGCACAAATGATTGCTGAAAAGAGCCCAAATTGCGCGAAAGCGCCCAATCTGGCCACCAACCAGTAGAGAGCATCTACAGATGAACCTAAAAATAAAAAACAAAAGGCAAATGACTCGATTGTAGCAGTGATGGAGAAAGCTGCAACAACATTAACAGATACATCACAGTTACATGTTGATGCTTTTGCAGTGTAAGTACCTAGTCTTATAAAAATACGTAATTAATGACGTAGTAAGTTGATGCCGCCACATTTATACTATTTTCATCATTTTTAACATTTTATAACATTTTGGTCGTGCTGTTCATCTATTTATAAATAGGACTTGATTGACGAAGATTTTCTGTGTTCTGTGATTTTGATTAATTCTTGTTTAGAAACCTTAGAAGTCTTTCAAAATATTGTTTAATTCTCCTTCTGATGTATGTGCATCTATTGTATAGTTACGCACTGTACAAAATTGGACAAGTTTATCCCAGAATTTAAAAGAAGAACAGGTACAGAAAAGTAAACATTTAAACAACCAAAAACGCGTTACCTTTAATATTTGTTTTCCTAACATTAATAAGTATTCGATTTAATTTTCTATTACTTTAATTGTGTTGTGTTCTGTTAATAAAGTTTTTTTAATTTACCAAATATAATTTAATTTTCGCGGGAAATAATCTGCCCACATATTTAACTGTTCTGTTTTTGTTGTTGCTGAATTTCGTGAATATTTTACAATTTGATTTAACATAAATTTGGCATTACACAGGCTCACAAAAAAAAAGTGGTCTGTGCTGGGTGTTCGACAAAGATTTTTCGACGTATTTTTTACCACTGAACATGAATCTGAAGTCAAAATTGGGGGTCAAACTGCAAAAAACGAAGAAAACTTAAAAAAAACGATAAGATCCATTGTCTAATATTTTTTTTATATGATCATAACAATCTTATAATTTCTGTCGTTTTCTGGCCGTTTTCTCCTCAAATGACCTGTGCAACGAATTTCTGCTACGCTTTTTACCTCTCTGTTTCTCTTTGTAGCATCCAGCAGTAATCTGCAAACATATTTACTCCCCACTGTCCCTGAAATCGCCGTTCAAATGTTTTAAGATCTTGATGGAATCTCTCTCCTTGCTCTTCACTAAAGTCGCCGTTGTTCTCCGGAAAGTGGTTGAGATGCGAATCAAGAAAGTGAAGTTTCAAATTCATTAGGCAACCTGAACGCTGAAAGTTTGCGATCATATTGGCCACAATATTTTCGTAATCAGCGTCCTTGGTGTTACCTAAAAATTTGGTGCACACTTCCTTAAAACTTAGCCATGATGCTTTTTCTTGGTCATCCATAACAGAAACGAATGCTTCATCTTTGAATAACGTCCGGATTTCAGGTCCATCAAAGATGCCTTCTTTCAATTTCGCATCTGATTTGTGCTAAACACTTGACACAGGTATGTAAAGCACTCTCCATCTTTATCAAGAGCTTTAACAAACTGTTTTATTAACCCGAGTTTATTATGAAGAGGAGGGATGAGAATTTTGGCTGGATCAACAAGCGGTTTTCTTATTATATTATGTGATCCAACCCTAAATGAAGATTTCGAAGGCCAAACTTTTTTGACGTAGTAATTTTTGCGATCCCTACTGTCAAACATACACAAATAGCATGGATACTTCGTGAATCCAGATTGTTGTCCAAGCATCATGGACAAAATCTTCAAATCACCACATACTTGCCGTTTATGTTCTTCATACTTAATTTTTTTTCAGGACAGTTTCTAGATTTGTGTACTCTTCTTTAAGTACAATTGAATGAGCTAAAGGTAGAGGAGCAAACTTGTTGGTGTTGTGAAGAAGAACTGCCTTAAGACTGCGTTAAGACGAGTCAATGAATAAACGTCAATCTTCAGGCTTTAATTCATCGACAGGTCCTTTCACATCAGTGCAATAAAGCAATTCTTCTTTTTTTTTCAAAACATTTACGGAAAGCTTCCTCTCGATTCCGATAAAATGAAACTTTGGTACCTTTTGTAAGAAGATTTCTCCTTTTCATACTCGAAGCCAATATTTCAGCCGCTTCCTTCGAGAGTTTAGCTTCTCTAAATAAATCATTTAGATGTTTTTGGTCATATTTTTCTGGCTTTTTCTCTTCACTGATAGGCCTGTACTCTTCATCACTGCTCGAAGGAACTTTTTCATCAGGTTCACTGAAATCAGATTCACTGCCAGTAGCAGACTCTTCGTCATTAAGAGCTACATTCTCAGGATCGACGTCGACTTCCATTGTATCGAATCCACTAATCAGGCTGTCTTGTAAAGTATCATCTTCTGAACCTTCTATAAACTTTGCAACTGGTTGTTGCACACTTGATACAGAATAATAAGAAATTTTGTTCTTATGGATTCGGCCCGCAGTCTCAACTTTTGTCGTGCAAAAGTAGCAATCACTTGCACCGAAAGGCTTCTTCCATATAGCTGGAGTTTTAAATTTAAGTTTCTCCTTGTTCTGATGCTTCTCAAATCGGTTAACCATATTATAGCATGAACCACAAACAACATTAGGTATCCAATTTTTCAAATTGAGAGAAACTTCCATATTGAAACACTTTTCATACAAAGTCACAAACTTATCTGTGAGTTTCTTTGTATTTTTCATCCCAATGTATTTTGCACAAACGTAGCAAAAGAGATTAGGATTTTTAGAACACTCATGATCGTCATGAGTACTAGAAGATGCAGCTTAATTTTGAGTAGAAGAAGCATAACAATCCATTAAAATAAACAAACCCCGCACGCTAGAATACCTGGCCCAATCGCAGGTGAGTCAGCCGCCCTAGGGGTGATAACCCTCATACCTCCCCAGGCCTAAGTATGAGGGCTTTCCGACTTTGACGAGGACAATGTCAACTCGTCGTCGGACACACTACGGCATCATTCTCATATTCTAGCGCTTCCCTGCAAAACAGCGCGCCTTCGCTGGCTTCGATACCACGAAATGTTGACTAGCGAATCATTCTACACATCCCATTAAAGGGCAGTTGTCATCGTAGTCCAAACACTCCGTGGTAGCAGGTTTTTGCCGGTACATGTACCGATTCAATGTCCTGACGTTATATTTTAGATCAAAGACAAAATTCATTCGATAAAAGACTTCAATAAGACACAATAAGTCGCAAATAAACATATTTGCGAATCACTGATGGATACTACAGAGAGAAACAGAACAGAAACTGCAAATTAATCATAACATACTAAAAATAATATTAGATAATTGATTTTATCGGTTATTTTAATTTTTCTCCGTTTTTTGCAGTTTGACCCTCAATTCTGACTTCAGATTCGTGTTCAGCGGTAAAAAATAAGTAGGAAAATCTTTGTCGAACACCCGGCACAGACCACTTTTTTTTGTGGACCTGTGTAATTTATTGATTAAATCCCTCGAACCAGAGCTCTCCGGTTTTAATAAGATTAATAATACCCAAACTATTTCTCATCAAATTGATATTAAAATATTCTTAAAATTTAGACGCAACAAAAATAGCTGACAATTTAAGAAGATCTTGGTATATTACTCCTGAATATCATTAAATACAACTTTATGTCATTTTGCAGAAGAGACATTTAAATTATTTTTTGTTATAATTTTCAGAACAAGCTACTATCACGCTTTGAACTGATGATCTAAAAACATTTCAATTCGCAGATAAAATAGTAAAAGAACCTTTTCATTACAAACTCCCTTTTATTTCAGTAGGCTTATTTTTTGTAGGAACGAATTAATCCATTTGCGATTTCAAAACATAAAAATGATCACTTGCATTTTAATTTTTCCATTAGCTAAGCGCTACAGTCTATTTTTAATTCACCTACCATTTCAATACAAAAGTATCATGTAACCAAAAATGCTATTCACCGTTCCTGTTTTATTTTTCTCATTTTAATATGTGTTTCATGTGAAACTGATGTAAACTTTTAACTGTTGGTTAATTAGTGTCCAATTTTATCCAAAACAGTATTCGATTACAAGTTTGGAATGCATTGAAACACATTTCGTATTGCTTTATTTTGTTTAATTTTATTTCGACATGTGGATTAATTAATTTAATGCCAAAAGTTTGCTCCAAATTATCCAATACGTACAGTTGACGAAACCGAATTTTTAACTGGCAAATTTAATGGTGTGATTTAGATGGCTTTTAAAAAATATTGTCAAATAGATTTTCAAAAATTCCGCAGCGTTTAACTGAGGCTCAAAGCAAAATTGAAAGAAAATTGGTCTTTAAGCGAAGTGACAGCAGAATTAAATATTTTAGTAAAAAATGCCTATTTTACGTTATGAAACGCTGGCAAGAAGAACAAAGATTGCGAAAATCTTTCAGACAAGATGTATCTGTATCTGTAATGTGTGGAAGGTGGGTTACCCCCACGGCACTTAGGCCTCAATAGGCCTATTGTGCATCCTCCTAAGATGATAGGCACCTCCTAGCTCGTGTGTCAGAATACAGATTTGATGTAGTTGACAATGTAGGTGCTTCTCTTATACCGGCCGATACTCGGCAAACACAAATCTTCTAATAAATGAGAGCGTCGAGCAATCGTAGAGGATATGTTCGATGGTGAGTTTTGGAAAGTTATTTTGATCCCTAAAGACGTCCTAAAGACTTCTATAAACAATGGTTAAAACATGTTTAGTTTTATTCTGTCCAAACCGATGAAATAATTCCGAAGAACTTGTCATAAGTAAGTTTTTAATACCAATACAGACCCGTATTTAACAATTATTTTTGTATGAATCAATTAGGTATTTAATTATTGTTCTAGCCCAGTATCTATACTGAGGTTTTAATAAAAACCTTTTATGTAGTTATATATAATTATTCGTTTTTATTTGTCTTTTAGGTTAGAAAAAAAGACATGTCAAGGAAATATTTTAAAATCGTTCAAGCATTTCTTGTTTTGAATTTTAGTCAGTGATAAAACTGTGATTAAAAAGAAACTCTACTTTATTTTGGCCAAGTAATAAAAAAAGAACATGTTCCAGAAGCTCATGAATAGAAAATTTCACCAAAGGTGGCTAGGTAAGTTTTATTTCTATTTCATTTAAATATAGGTAATACCTATACGCATGCTAACACTATAATGAAGCCTTCTTTTTTCAGTAAACTTTTCAAACCATTGTTTAACAGACTTTTAAGCAGTTCTGATAGAGATCTCCCAAAAGAAATTATTGAAAACTAACCAAAATCATTCATTAATGTGTAAGTTACCACATTAAATGTGTTTCATAACCGGCATGTAGTTATAAATTATAGTTATTCATTTTTATCTGTTTTAGGTTAGATAAAAAGTATTGGATGATCACACAAAGAAAATTTTTAAATATGTTCGAAGCATTTTGACTTTTAGTCAGTGATAAACTGTGATTAGAAGAAATGCTACTGCTACTTAATTTTTGCCAAGTAATAAAAAAGAGAACATGCTACAGAAGTTCATGCAAACGAGGCTAGGTAGGTTTATTTTTACTTCATTTAAACATATAATGCCTATGCAGTTTATATTATGCCACTGTTTTACAGAATTTTAAGCAATTTAGATAGTGGAGATGATCTCCCAAAAGAAATTATTGAAAACTAATCAAAAGAATTCATTCTTATGTTTAAGTGACTTGATTGTCATGTACTATTCGTTTCATAAGCTTGCATTTGAATATGCATATTTGATGCATTTTTTACCTCTGGAGCATTATTATTTGTTTATTCACATCTACTACATCTGCGTTTGTTTATATTTTCTTTATTTAAAATGATATTTTGAGGATTGTCAAACTTGAAATTTTTTGTTGGATTCGTTCCATGCCAGGTTTAGTTATAGGTTTATCGATTTATCCTTTGTTTATGCTAGATGCTCATGAATATAAAAATCTGATGTGTCCAACACATGACTTTCCTATCTAGTTATTACAGGCTTTTCCCGGTTATTTTGTACAACCTATTGCAGCATCTCTATAAATGTTTAGAGGATAAACTAAATATATACATTGTCCATATACATCTACCGCGAAACATTTTTCTATAGATATTCATTGAAAATGAAAATACTGAAAAATTTAAATTTAGCACTTTTCCTACAATTTTTCCATTACGGTCCATTTTAAAAAAATCATGTATAAACAAATATTATAGAGATCGATATCGCAAACAACTTTTATTTCAACAATTTTCATAAAAATCAGAATTTTGCACATTTTGTCAAATTTTTCGAATACGGACCATTTCAGGAAATTTTTACATAAAACAAAAATTATAGATAATAATATTAGAAGTAACTTTTATTAGAACAATTTTTTTCTCCAAACATAAATAACAGATATATTCCATAAAATATAAAAACGGCCTCCCATAAAGTACCCCCCCAGATGTTCCGACTTTGTCCAAAATCTAATAATTTCACGTCAGACCGAAATAAACCTTAAGTTTAAAATTTAATGTTTTTTCCTTTATCCGTTTTTGAGTTTTCTTCAAATTTCGAAATTTACACATTTTCTCAAATATCTCGAATGCGGTCCATTTTAGAGAAATTATGTATAGAATAAAAATTATAGAAAATTATATTACAAACAACTTTTATTTGAACAATTTTCATTAAAAATTATTTTTTTTACATTTTGTCAAATTTCTCGAATACGGACCATTTTAGGAAAATTTTATATAGGACAAAAATTATAGATAATAATATTGTAAGTAACTTTTATTTGAATAATTTTCTTCTCCAAACGTAAATAACGAATATATTCCGTAAAATATAAAAATGACCACCTATAAAGTACCCCCCCAGATGTTCCGACTCTGCCCAAAATCTAATCAGCTCATTGGACGCTGAAATAAAGCTTAAGTTTAAAATTTGGTGTTTTTATGTGTATCGGTTCATGAGTTATGCGTTATACAGACACACACACACACACACACACAGACACACACACACAGACACACACACACACACACACACACACACACACACACACACACACACACACACACACACACACACACACACACACACACACACACACACACACACACACACACACAGACATCATCGCGAAAATAGTCAAAACGGATTCAGGGGACCTCAAAACGTAAAAATCCGTCGAAAACTCGAGGTCGAAAAAAATCATGATTCCTATACTTTCCTTATATCTGTATACAGATAGGAAAGTAAAAAAGATTATTTGTTTGATTTTTGTTAAGTTTTCAAATTTAGATTTTTTTATAATATATGTATCGCTAACCATCAGAGAGTAGGTATTTTAATTCACAAAATAGTTTTAAAGTAAATAATAATAAGAAAAATTACAAAGACAACTACTTTTGTATTCATATTATAATGACTCAAAGGTCAAACACAAAAAGTATAGAACTCATTGTCATTTTTACCACAGTACGTCTAGAGTATTTCTTTATTACATCTACATTTAACCCTAATCTTCTGTTACGTGATAAAAAATTCACATCTCATCAGATGCATCCTATATGATGATAAACAAGCACAGCTATAAGCATGCATATTTAATCATCTTAAATCTTTCCATGTAAATATCTGCAAAATTGTGATTTTTTTTTTTAATTGCAGAAATACATTAAAGAAGACAGAAATGCAGATATCTAAACAAACCAAATGTGGTACAGATATCAAAAACGACAGCAGACGTATAAATGATGCAATGCTACACTCTTCCCCTTAGCAAGTTCTACCCGTGTTAAAGAAAAGAAATATGATAAGTACTGTTGCGAACATTTTTACTGTGTCCTGAATGTTTTCAAATAGATAGTTTTCTTAGAATTAATTGTCAATAAATGGCATGGAGTTGTTATAATTTGTACACCTGATACTCTTTTCAAAATATCTACTTGTAATATGTTGTGTATGTTTTGTATTTCATATACTGCTATGGAATTTTTAAAAGGGAAAGTATACCTTATAATAAGTAGACCAAGGTATATTCTAGCTCAATAAAAAAAATTCATAAAGTATAATTGAAGAGCCCAGTGGATGAAGGGGTTAAGTTACAAAAATGTAGTTCTGAGATAATCAATATTTTGTAAAAATTGGTGTGGATTTTTATTTTACAAATATTGTATGTGTTTTAGAGGTTTGTATACATAATGCAGGTTTCAAAATATCATCTATTGTAAAAATTTAAAAAATATATATAATTTAAATTTTATTGGTACATAACACCTTCTTTCACTAATAATATTGCAACTAGTAAAGGCGAATTATGTGAAAGAAAGCAACAAGTGTTGATAAACCTTTAATTTACTGAATAATACACACTGTATGCTAAGTAATTAAATGGATCGTCTTTGAATCTTAGTTGCTGCATTTGCCTGGCCAAGAACTTCTTCATAAAACCATCGGTATTCTTCTTTTACGTACGCTAGCTGCTCTCTTAAATTTTGAATTTTATTTTCAGATAATTCTCCCGTTTTTCCTCGAACTCTTGGAAATTGGACGTCTGTTGGATTGGGAATTCTAGCTTGGTTCTTTAAAAGTGACACTTTTTTAAACGGTGTATATGCATCATAGCTTTCTTTGTATAAATAAGATCCAAACTCCTCCACTCTTATCCATTTTATTCCATCTCGAAAAGGTACTTTTTCTTGCAGAAGATTTTTCTTTTTCTGCACCACTTTGAGTTGAACCTGTAGTTGATTTATATCACGAAAATGATTAGTAATGTCAGTCACATGATTTTTTTTTTGAAGATTCTCTGATGATGTCACGATATTGATCGGGAACGTAGATCAAATTATGTTTTCTGAGATTTTTTTCTATTCTACCAAAGTCCCGATCGGAATCTAACTAGGAATGTACAACTTCTGGAAATTTGTGTTCAATACTTAAGAATGTTCCTTTAAGTACTAAATATTGATAAAGGCTTACTGTTTGAAAATGTTTGTTCTGTCCAGCGCAAATGATGAAATGCTGTTTTTTCCTTAAAGCTTGCTCATTCAATTTAATGAAAGTGCACAATGCGCTTGTAACTTCCTGAGAGCCTCTGCCTGCGACATCTTCTGTCCAAGTAAAAAAATAACCTCTCTCGCCATTATTTGTGGATACGGCATGAATCCCTAGGTTATAAAACCACATCTGCCGGAGATAGAATGCCTTGGATGTGGTTAACTTTGGTAATGGCATGGTCTGTTGTAGGTCAACTGTTATGTAGATTATTTCGGAATTGTCGGTAGCTTTCTTTCTATCAAGTCTTTGAAGGTGAAATGCTGCTTCATAATTTTCTTTATGTGCTGTGTTTGCTTCACCAGAGTCGCATAAGCTATGTCGCATATGTATCACTGCGAGGCATTCCAAACGAATAATTGAAAAAAGTAGAAAAAATATTGATGTATGAACATTTTTTTATTTTATATTTATCCAGTTTTTTCTCTGCTTCACATTTTTCTAGTTATAGGCTGTAAATTTTAGACATGTTTAGTGTTGGTGATAAGAACAGCTTATGTGGATTTTTATTGCGGGAGTAATGGGACTGTTCCGCTGGAAATGACTGAATATGTGCTTTCACAAAGTTTATTACTTCGTCTTCAATCCTATGGGGTCTGCTATAATGTTTACCACGTGAATCAGGAGAAGGTGCTGATTTACCCGCTTTTACTTGGTTTTGGAGTAATTCAACTTTTTTTCGACCAACACCATACAAGGAGCATAATGCAGATTTACAAATTTGGTGTGTTATTCCCTTAATTTTAAATTTGTATGATGCACTTTTGTGCTTGGTTGCATTGGTACGTTGCCGCTGTATTGTGCACTTTTCAATACTTTTAAACAGTAGCGCATTTTTGGCATTAATATCCAACCAATAAAACATGGAATGTATTTTACGGTGAGTTTCAGCATCAATCTTTTGTCCGCACTTAAACCTGCACGTTTCAGTACATAGAAACCCAAGCTTTACGGTTTTTGCTGGAACTACCGTTCCTTTATATGAAATATATTCCTCACCATGTGCACGTGCAGCAGCTGATTGCTTATACTTCCAACTCATTCCATCTCTTTTTCTTTTTCTCGACTGTTTCTTTTTCTCACTGTTCCTTTCCATTTCATAAGGTTGTACTTCGTCTACTATATCAATAAAATTCGGTTCAATCTCTGCAGTCACATGAGTTGAAACCAAGCTGCCTGTCTTATTAGTGTCATTTTCTTTTCCAGACGTCTGTGCTGTCAAGAACTGTGATCCTAATTTTTCATTAGGTTCATCCTCTTTACTACTGCTGGTCAAAATATCTGTTGGGGGAACGTATTCCTTATCTGAAATAAAATTACGCAACTTAGCTCACAAACCTACCTTTTCCTTACAAAACTACTGCAAAATTTCCTTACAAAACTACTGCAAAATTTCCTTACAAAACTACTGCAGAATTACCTATGCAAATATTATTAAAATACCTACTATTCTATATATTTAATTCTGCTATAATTTTTAGTCTAGAAAATTATTATTATTATTATTATCGGGACTAAAAGAAATTTTACAGCAAGCGGAAAAAATCAAATTAACAACATATATACGGTATGAAATAAAATGTTGGATAATACACGTCTGTAAAAATGTTAACGTGGGTACTCATTTATTATTTCACTTACCTTCAAACCCCTCAGGATCCGATTCACTTTCTGAGTGTTCTAAAAAAGTTGGATTATTTTGTTGCACACTTAAAACCATTTTTTTACCCCTGGACAACATTTTTTTATTTAAATTATTCAAAATAACTGCAAGCACCACACCAGATCAACTAGCTACTGTCTTACTTGTTACTCTCTGACATTTTGAGGTTATGTGGTAGACAACTTCATACGAATTCAATGTATGAAGAGGTCATGTGCTCTTAGTGCTTTCATTCATTGAGAAAAGTTCAGGCAATATGTACTTAACTCCTTCATGCACTGTTATCTTTATAATTTATCATTGAAATGAATATATGTGATGTAATATCACCTTTCAAGTGTCTTTCAACAAAAATCTAGAAATATCCAAAAATGTAACTTAACATCTTCATCCACTGGGCTCTTCAATTGTTAAAAAAATTTAATACGTTCCTAATACAAGACGTATTTCTAATAAGGCAATGATCGAGAGTTCTTTCAAAAATAATATAATTAAGTTGTATGTATTTTACTTATTTATACCTAAATGTTTTTATATATTTTACATTTACTTTTGAAGACTGTAAACAACATATCGAAGGCAACAAGGCTAGACCTCGTAAGTCGCAAAATTAAAATTTTTCATGAGTTAAAAAAAAAGATTCACAAGTGCATAGAACAATCCATTTTACTCTATAATGGGACTAATATTTAACCATATTTTGTTCAAAAATTGTAATACTTCATTTATACAGTAGATGGAGTGAAATCTTTTAAACGAGATTATCATAAAATATAATATTTCAGTGGAAATGTTAGTTACGAAGTCCTGTGTTGTGGCCCTCGATATTTCCAAAATAAAGAAAAAAGTCCAATTTAGATAATACAATAAATATTGTACAATTTTAAATTATTTTACAGTATCTATAAATTATAATAAAAAAAAATATATAGATCCTTTCAGCCAGTTTTAAATTAAATAGAATTCATACAAATAATTATATTTTTATATATTTTGTAATTGACTAACACCCAGTTGGAAGAACACTTATATAAATCTTTCAATATCTAATGATTCTATAATTTTATTAGACTGAACGTAATTTGATGTTCATATCATTAAGACAGATCACATTCTCAAACTCTGTCAAAGTTTATCCTACCTATAAATTTTAATAAATATTGTTGCAATCGGTTGTTTGTATCTGAGGTACGATATACATTTATATTAGTATGTACACATTTTTTTTTTAATTTTAAATATGTATATATTTGTTTTCTGTCTTTGTCAATAAGATGTATTTTTTCAACAATAAAGCAATTTGAATTAGGAACCTGCACATATCAGGCAGACTCCTGTCACTCGTAGCATCTAAATTTGTGTCGATGTATGTAGTGGAGAGAGCATAAGTTGGAATTATATCGATGCTTTCTGACAGTGGTCTCCCTTTATCTGCATGTTCCTATTAAACTTTGTTAAACTCATTGTAAGATATACCTTCTGTGTTGAAAATTCCGTACCTGTCTAGTATAAAGATTTTTTAATAATAAGTAGTTTTCTTTTAATTAAATGTTATATATTCTTTGTATTTGTTAATGTCCTGAAGATTTTATTTCAACAAAATGTTATTCAATTCTTATAATTTGTACCCCTAATACTATTATTAAAATAACTACTTGCAATATATGTTTTTTTTTCAAGGATTTTCAAATGTTAGGTAATTTTCTTTGAATTAAGTGTCTAATTTATTTTTTAATAACTTTTACACCTGATACTAACTATTATTAAAATACTTGCAATATTTTTGTATTCTGTAGCATCTTGCAAGATTTTCAAATAAAAAAAATAGTTCAAATAATAAGTACCTAGTTTTGTTTTCTTCATTGGCCAGCCTAAACTTAAATTTGCCTTTATTTCCAAGATTAAGTTTTTATAGGTATAATTTAATAAATATTTCACTCGTCTACAATATTCGTCACGATAGTGGAGTCGGTAAGCATCTGGTATTCATTTGTGGTCAGGAGATAACAATGGTTGTAATTCTATAGCAAAAATGGTTTACTCTCTACAGGAAAGAATCGAAATAATTATCCTTTATGAAGAGGTTGGAAAATGCGCACGATAGGCAGCATTTAAATGAAATGCATCCTAATCGTAATGTAAGTCATATATATATTCTCGATTTGGTAGCAAAGTTTTTGGAAACTGGTTCGGTGAAAATTAGGAAAAGAACCGACGAATACTAAATGAAGAAGCTCCAATTGAGGTATTGGGAACATTTGTTGCCGTGTCAACTAGCTTCATATACGAATAGTAGCAGAACAGACGGGAATAACACGCGAGACTGTAAGAAGAGCACTGAAAATGCATAAATTTCATTCCTGTAAATTGCAGTTACTTCAAGAGCTCTACGAAGATGATTTTGATAAAAGAATAGAGTTTTGTAAAACCATGTCTGATCAAGTCAACGCCAACCCCAATCTTCTGCTGAATATCTGTTTCAGTGATGAATCTTCATTTTTTTTTCTAAATGACAATGTTAATGAACACAAATGTTGGTACTGGAGTGATGAACACCCGCATGTTATTATCTCTCTTATAAACTCACGAGCTAGAAACAAACTGATACAGAAGGTAATTTAGTTTTACAGGAGGATGTGTTACATTTCCAGCAGGACGCCTGCTACACCTCATTTTTCTTCTCGTCTGACTGAGATTTCCAGGCCCTTGGATTAGCAGAAGGGGAGCAATTGAATGGCCCCAAAGATCACCTGATTTAACTCCTTTAGACTTTTTTCTTTGGGGACACCTTAAATCCGTTGTTTATGAAACACAACCTGCTGATATTAATGATCTTAAAAGGAGAATTACAGAAGCATGCCGGTCAATTTCCGGTAAAAGTTTTCCGAAATGTTAGAGAAACAGACTTTTTACTGTTTACAGTATACAATGGACAACATTTTGAAAAGTTTTTAAAATAGTGTACAAGTAGACTCTATGTGTTCTATTTTTAAAATTTCTTGTGCAAATTAAAGTTATTTATTTTGTAAAAGTCACCTTACCAAAAAAATAAAAAGTTAAACGTGTTGACTTGATATTCCTCCTGTTACTTAAATAGAATAATTTTTGTTTAATAAATAACTAATAAATTAGGGTACAAGAGAATTAAACGCCCTTTAAAATGATGTGCCTCTTGACACCTTTTCCCATTTAATATTTTAAGGGTAACAACTACCCCTCCTAGGAGGTTGAGCCACGAGTGTTAAAAGTATTTATTGTAGGTTTCCTCCTTGAAAATAAAATTGACGAGTTTTTGCGATTTTTCATATTATTTAATGGAAGAAAGATATTTAGTTTGGAAAGTTTTCGGTGTCACCCTGTATGTATATCACTTGTTACATAAGCACTTATATAAAGAAAAAAATTAATACACAAATTTAAAGAGTACCTGAAGGGTCTTTTAATTGAAGACTACTCGTTAGATGAGTTAATAAATAATTTTTAATATTTCAATATATTTTTACGTACCTATATGTGAGCCATTGTATTTCATTTATCTATGATGTGATGAATGTTTTTTTGAATGCCTATATGTTGTATTCAGCTTACCTTGTGAAATTTAGTTAGTTATAAAACTAATTTTGTAACCTGCCTCATGTCATCGGAAGATGATCAAAAGAGAATAATATAAATTTATGTATAGTTGCCCCTTAACGCCAACGCAAATAATTAGCTGTCTTTTGCCGCACTAGCTATACTTAAATTATCTCAACTAATACACAATCTTGTTTAATTATTTATTCCTCTTATTAAAAAAGTATTAGTAATTTGCATTTAATTATATGTATATTTTCATTGAATTAGTAAAAAAACTGAGTACAATCCTGTATTTTTAACGTGCTGGATACGAGTTTTTCTTATACATTAAAAACTAAAATGTGCACAAATAAATTTTAGTGTAATCATTATATAAAAAATATAAGAGTTAAGACTTACCATAATATATCAGATGGCTTTTGAGAATCCAATATAAATTAAGTTATAGTAGGTGACTAAAAAATTTAATGCTACAACTATAAAGACTAGAGAGAAGGATGCGAATCGGCATACCCAAAATAAATACGGACCCAAAAAAACAAACGCTAATTGAGGTTTTACAATTCACCGTAGGGGTGCGGTTGTTGCAATTGATTTTGTTAAAAATACATATCTTCTTATTTGAATTATATTTAATTTTGTGTAAAAATAAACTTGTTTATAGCTAAATGAAGCACACAAAATACCGTTGTATTTATTTTAAAAAAAAGTCTTGCATATTTTAATTGATAAATTATTTAATTTTATCTACTTAAAAAGCAAATTTGAAAAGATTTGTTAAATGGTGTAATTTGGTAAACACAATTTTGTGGCAAACATTTTTATACCTAAATATAGTAGGTACTAAAAGAAAAATTAAACAGCAGATTTTTTATTGTTATACGGGAGATTCGGAAATAAATATGGTTTTGTCTCATTCTTTAATTTTGGTCTTGTTTTTTTTTTTATTTTGCCATCACTACCATCAGCAATAATTGTTTCATAATATTTGGAAATATTATCTTCTAAAAGCAAACAACGTCATGTCTAGAAAGCTTAATCGGCACTAGCAATTATATGCTGCCATTGTTCTAAACCAGGATCCCCAAAGTGGTCCTTACCAACCACTTCGGGTCGAAATCGATTTCACAGGGATCGACATAAACAAAAACTGATTTTGGGAGTCGAAAACGTGTACAAATCGACACTTATTAATTAACACAATTTGTTATTTGAAACTGTATAAGGTGTGTTACGTGTACCAACTTGTTTTAAGAATAACTACTATTTTAGTAGGAAGTATCATTGTTGTACTTTTATAAAACTCAACAAAACGAGTTCGTTCTAGATAATGAGTTCCAGCGTACAAGTCTTTCAGGCCCGTTTTGACTTGCTCTGTATTTGACGAACACAATCATAATCAAGTTCAAGTACAAACATTCTCCTGATATTTTACTATATAACAAGCTTGCACTTAGGTTGAAAGTTCATTTTCGTTCTGAAATTCGTTGGATCTTGAATGAAAATACACTCATCTACTAATTTATTTCAAGAGATTATAAAGTGATTACACAGTTAAATAAAGTAAAATAAAATAAAGTGATTGCAAAAGAATTTAGTGCTTAGTTACCTACGCGCGTTAATAGCGTAGCCATACATTTCTGCAATTTATAAAAAACTGACAGGGTAATTACCATAAAATATTTTTCTAAGTATTTTTTGTACATACTCCGTGAGGTGAGAATATTACGTCGAACATAACCAAATGAACCTTTCTATAATAATAAAAACCTTATTTATTCATGAAAACAAAAACACGACCTCAACCCGGCCTTAAAATTCAAAATCTCACTTAAGATCATGTCACAGTCTGTGACAGAAAGTACTTTACCTAACGTTAAAATAAAATGAAGTAGATATGGAAAGTTTTAACTCCAAATTGTGGTTGCAAATGTATCTTTATGGTTTCTCCATTCCCTTTTTACCCCCTAAACAGGGTTGTAGTTCCCAATTTTGTTAAAAAAATGTATACTGTACTTTGGTGAACTTCTAACTAGTGCTTCACATTTGTTACGTTTAAAACATTCTAAGACACCTGAGCCTATCTGAGGAAGATATGAATATTATTATTAATATTATTATTAATAATATTATTTTTTTTATTATTAAAAACAAATGGATATCCATCTTCTCAAATGTGGTCAATGTAGTAACAAAATAATAAACAAAATCATATACGACATAAAAAAAAGTTCCGAGAGTCCATAACTTTGTGGTATCCATTTCTCGTCCATTCTTGTTTTTTGCCTATTTGTTTAAACGTTCGTTATATTAATACCAAATCTCCGTAAAGGCTAATTGCCTTTCTATGTCACAAAGTGCCATGAGGTTTGTGGCAAACAAACACAAGTTTCAGTAGCTTAAGCAATGGGAGGTAAAATTATTATTCAACAATTTATTTGTTTTTTTTTGTTAACTAAAAGGCAATTAACGGTTTTTTCAAAATTAAGTTTCTTTCTATTCCATAAAATTAACTAATCTGCATTTGTCAATAGGACTAGATGCGATGGAGTTTTTGAGAAAGTTTTAGTGTTTGTGTGAATAGACGTTCGCAAAAGAACTATGATATAATGAAAATATTTGGTCTCTGTGAAACTATTCACTTCATAATTTAAATTGTGCATTTAATAGTAAAAAGCATCTTATCTGTTTCCTATGTAAATTCTCTAGTCCCTTTCTTGATTTTTTTTTACCTTTTTCCTTGTAGCCTGGATGTATCTAGATGGTTTTGTAGAAGTTATATCGAAAGAGTTTGTTTAGAAGTTTCGAAGAACGCATGTGTAGAAGTATTGAAACTTAGAAGTTTAGTTCCAGCTACAGAAGTTGATTTCCAGTATATCAAGAGGTTTAGTTCAAGTCATCTAAGAAATTTATGAGATTTAAGTTTACCTAGAAAGATTTATACTTGAAGAGTTGGTGATATCCGAAGTATCTCATATAAATCCTCTATAAGAAGGCCTCTACAGTCACTCCTAAAATACTACCTATTATACCACAGATAAGTCTTTAATAAATCATTTAAATTTGAATAAGTAAGTCTCTGTGAATTAGAATTTGTCGCTGCCTTATCTGAAACCCTATTTAATTATAATATCTTAATGGTTAGTGATTTTCTATATTTTCATCACTAATCGATTGTCAAGTTTAAAAAGTTTTAAATATAGTGGCGCTCAACATTCTTTTTCAAAGTAATAACCTGACCCACTTCCAAAAATAATAAGAGCTTAAAACACTATAAAAATAGATAAAATAACAAGATCATATTACAAGATTCACTATTGAGATAAAATTAAAACAAAATTTTCTATATAAAGCCTAACCATCTCTAACTCTAGGCTCCAAATAAATTTATTTTATTTCGATTATGTAAGATAAAATGTCGTTAAACTTTTGAGGCATCGAGATGACGCTCGAAAAAGAGGAGGATATTTTACGCTTTAATAAATTCATATTTTTAAATTAAATGATAATAAAATAATATCCTAAACTTAAACAATGCTGTGCTGTTTCGACAAAATCTGAGGTATCACAAAGCAGTGTGTTTGAGCCAGTTTTATATATATCCTACACAGCCTACCCTCCTACAACAAGCGTTACCACACTCGCTACTTTTTAAAACGATACAAAGATCCTTGCCATACATAAAGAAGCTGTCACTGCTTCTAGATTATTACATCACCACCTTAACGAAGTCGATAAACGGATGAAGATCTGCCAAATTAAAGCTAATATTTCCAAATTTATTTATGTGACATTTATCTTTAAGCAAGACACTTGTCCTTCTCTATGATGAACCATTGGCCGCTACCCCAAAAAAAAAATATAAAAAGCTTGGTATCCATTTAGACAAGCGCATAACCTGGGCTACTACATCTTCCGAACAAAGTTCTGGTATATAAAACTATATTAAAATCTATATGGTCATATAATATATAACTGAGGATCAACGAGTGACTCAAATGTCATGAAAACACTGCACCTTTATTCTAAATTACTCAGGTAAGCTGCAAATACCACCTGATATATTGCTAACTACATATTTCACAAAGACCAACAGTCATTGAAGACTGTTCCAAATTAGCTAAGAGTTATCAGAACCAGTCAAATGTTCACCCAAATGAAGAAGTTTTAAATCTTCTAATTCATCAGGCAACCAAAAGGCAATAGAGATATGATCCATTTGGACACATCTGACCCCGCAGACGACAGTGTTGTATTGTTAGTGCTTATGTCTGTTTACTGTAATCTGTGATAAATTATCTAGAAGCGGTATCACTGCATGCCACTCCTCAATGCCATCTTTCATGTGGCATAAAGACATATTTCATTTACCTTATTTGTTAATATTAATTAGAGAGCTTTTTTCACAGGACTGGATACTCTGGGTAGAAGACTTTTTTATTTCCCAGTAGCTGCTCCAGATTACGGAGATTCCGACTGGATGCTCTGAATCTCCATCGTTAATAGTTATTTACGTAACAAGTCCCGAAAGTGATATTTTACGGGATGAGTAGGCAGTCCCGTAAAATCACTTTTGGGTAGCGTTACGTACAATATTTTTTCTGCAGCCGTTTATTAGATAAAATATTAAAAAATAATAGGGATAAATACTATAAATATTACTTATGAACATTAAATGTACAATTATAACAATTACTTATATTAATAGTATTAGGAATATTAGCAGAAATGGCTGTGTTGAAATTAGTATTAGACGTTGCAGTACTTGTACTAGCTTTCGAGATATTATCATCTTGCCATTTTTGGAATAAATTATAGACCATTTCATACCTCTCTCTTGACTTTACTGGCAACAATTCATGAGTAGCGACTTTAGCAGCTTCACTGATTTCATGTGGAATAATCATTTTCTCCTCACTTTCGTTGTCGATTTCCATTTCTGGATCGGAAAATTGAAAATACAGTGGAACTATCAACAAATTTATTTTGACAAGCGATGTCATAATAAAAATTCCGTAAATGTCATTGCTAAGGCCGCCTACATAGATATTGAAAATTATCCCGTATTTTATATTATTGAACCTCAAATTGTGACAGATTACGGATCACAAAAATTGTGACCTAGTATTTCCTATATAGGGTGTTTCATTAAGAATGGGACACAGAAAGATTTTTTGATGAAAAATAAAACGGGTAAACGAAACTCACTCTTTCCGGAATACAGGGTGTTAAAGTTGAAAATTCAAAAATTATTAATGGCTATAATTTTTTTATTTTTCAGTATAGTTTTACTAAATTTAGTAGACGTTGTTAGTATCATAAGATAAATCTATCAGCAAAAAATCAATCAAATAAACTTTACCAGTGGCGTACAACACGGGTAAGTAACACTTTCATCCCCTCTAAATTTTACGCCACTGTCTAAAAACTTATTTGGACTATAGTTTTATGGATGTTTTTTAAATAAATCATGTGCTTTTGTTGGGAACTAATAAAGTAATTGGTTTTCGAGATATTCACCCTCAAAGGAAGACATTCATCATTTTAATTTATTTTTTAATTTTGTAATTTTGGATTTCTTTATAAATTACCAACAAGAGTACATGATTTATTTAAAAAAACAACAAAAAATGTAAAAGAATATAGTAGATAAGTTTTTGGACAGTGGTAAAGTTTATTTACCTGATTGTTATACTGATAGGTATATCTTATAAAATAAACAATGTTTACCGAATTTATTAAAATTATACTGAGAAATAAAAAAATGATGGCCATTAATAATTTTTAAATTTTAAACTTTTGAAAACCAGTAATAATTTATGTAAGCATGTTCCGTTTAGTCGTCTTATTTTTAATCAGAGAATCTTCAGTTGTTCTGTGTATTATTCTTAATGAAACACCCTGTATATCATGGCATTTTGTTCAGAGAACCTGTATATCGTGACCGTATTGTTGCCTATTCCACAATTTGGAGAATCAGGATTGTTTAAAGTGAAATAGAAAATGGTTATTAAAATTACTCAGTCATATATCAATCATATCGACAAGCATTCTACCCCACTTCAGTAACTTTTATTTTTAAGTTGTTTAATATTGTGTAGGTTTAAAGTTTAAATTATACGAGAAATATGAAAAATTATTGTCATCAGAGAATCAGATTTCTCACTAAACTCATGATTTATAAACCCAGAGGAAAAGTACTTCACCTTACCCTCGATATATTGACGCCATTGGCCAAGTACTTTAATTAAAATCAAGAATAAGAAAACTAATTCAATAGGTAACTAAAATGTTTTAATAAAAAAAAAAACTAGGAAATTCAAATTACGCCCCTGTCGACGAAATCCACTTTTGTACTCCAGCCCCTCTTTTTGTGACGTGACATACGGCATGAAAATTATTGTGCCATTAGTTAAATTTTGTTCTTCTCAGTTCAGAGAGATATCCCACTTGCCGAGTTTCAGACTTTTTATTTAAGTTTTAGCTCTTCGTCCGGGAACAATTATTTGAGTTTATTAAGTGTTTTATTTTGCAATTAGAAAGTTTGTTTCCTGGAAAATTTTGGATATATTTAAGATATCTTGGAATGTATTAGAAACTTAAGTTAGCAGTTTTTGGTTATGGCTTTATGTTGGTCCTGGTCTTTTTTTTGATAATATAATTAAAAAAAACAAATGCAAAGACAAATTTAACGAGATATAATTTTGTTAATAATTATTTAAAACATAGTTATCCGTTATTAGCAATATCTGCCTTATTTGAAAAGATAAACCAAAATCAAGTTTTTTTAATCCATCTCGCTTATGGTTTCATCGAAAATAAAAACCATTTTTTTTTATTATAGCGACTTATCATACTTGGAGTTTTTATGCATTAACAAACTAAACCACTGGCCACTCGAACTTACACAGAAATTTTTAGAAATTTAAAGTTTAATATTTTCAACAGGAATGCAAATTTTTGAACGCGGCTTGAAGATTTTAAGAGCCAGTTTTATTCGTATTAAGTTGGGTTACGTATATTTATCGTAGGTCCATAGGTTTATTATATACCGGGTGATCAATGAAGTCATGCAAAAAATCAAAAAGTTTGTATGAGTTAAATTTCCGCAAAAAATTTTTTGGTCGTTGCAATATTGTTCGTTACTAAGGTAACATCAATATCTCTAAACGTGTTTGTCAGTTTTTAGAATAAAGTCTTGTACACACTACTAAACATAAAATTTAGGTAACAAAATTTTTAAAATGCTTGGCATTGGATTAAAGATTCTTGATGATTTTTGCGGATTTGGAATCCTTATTTTAAGTGATTTTCTATAATCTAAGCACTATATTTGGGGGTTAAAGGCTCGATTATAGACAAAAACGTAACGACAAGAACAAGTTTAATACATTATATTCTACAATATACAAGATTGGTTAACAACGGCCAAAAGTCAATTCTTACAAAATTTCTAATTCTACACCTAATTTAAAAGTTTCTGCAATTTCTAAAAAACCACGGTGTAGTGTAATAACAAAGATTAGGTATGTATGGATAGGAATACCTAGTGGTAATGGGTATGGGTAATTTTTACAAATAATAAAAAAATGGCCCGAAAAACATAAATTGTCCATTAATTTTTCTTTTGAACCCACTGCATCAAAGATGGGAATTGCAACGTTGCATTTTCGGAGTTTACAATGAAATTGATTTATTTTTTACAACTGCGTGTTAAAAGGACGAGACCACTGAAAGCAACTGGAAAATATCAATGAAATCTTTAAATACCTAATGTTTGGTAATAATTTACCTGAAATTAAGTTGGTAGATTAATTAAAAAAAAAAAGAGAAACTATATTTTGTTGGTCCTCCTTCTCGACGTATTACTTCTCGGCATCGATTGGATATCCACAAGATTATTTATCAAATCTTGTACAATATTCTCTCATTCTTCACGAATGGCCTCATTAAGCGTTTCTAAGGTTTACTTTTACTTTAAGTTTCAAATAAGACCAAACATGTTAGATGACATTAAGATCCGGAGACTTTGCAGGCCAGTTCATCTTATTGATGTTTTGTGGCTGTAAACACTCTGTGGTCCTTCGTGCTCTGTTAGGTTGAGCGGTGTCATCCAACAATAGAAATTCTGGGTTAGAATTTTAACAATAGGTTCCAAAATTTCCTCCCAATAAACAGTAACGTTAAGGATTTGGTTGGTAATGAATCGGCTTTACCATTTCTTATGGTACCTCCTCACACTCTTTGGCCTTCTTCAAACTAACATTCGGCCATCGGAGTGAATCAAATTAAATCTTGTTTCGTCAGTAAATAGACACTGGCTCCACTTTGCATTACCCCAATTCGCATGCCGATTTGCTCATGCCCGCCTATTTGCTTTATGGTGTTTTAATAACCGCACACATTTTTCTCTGCGACGCGCTCTATAATTTAAAATGTTTGGCATTCAGTTGTTTAAAAAAAAAAATCTTACCCCAAGTTGTTTTTATTTAATGTTCTTCTCTCTGGTCTGTCCGAAACTCTCACCTTAAAAAGTGATTTAGTTTTCTAGAGTTCTTTGTTCTATTCTGGATAGTTTTGGCTCTTTGTTTTATTTCTTTTGTATGTCCACCCCCACGCCCATAATTATGATCACCAATAGTTTCGACGCGACGCCGACGGTTCAAATTATAAATTGTCTTTCGGCTGACATTTCTTCGTTAAGAAGTCGAATGCAATTTTCGTTTTCTGCCGTGGTTAAACGCCTTAAATTAATTAAAATTTACAAAATAATAACATTGTAATGTGTCAGATTATTTCTAAAATAATGTTAACAATTTTTAATTTCATAGCAACAAATTTTTTTTCCAATGCCTATTTTGAAATGGGCGTGTTTAGTGAAATTCAAAAATATTTTTTCTAAAAGCTAGCACAAAATTTAATCTAAAAATATGTTTTGAAATTTTTCCTAAAAAAGTTTTTAAAATTAAAAAAAAAATCAAGCAAATTTGAAACGCGCGCCACAATTATTTTTAAGCATCGTCATAATGAAGCCTAAAATCTGATTGGCCAATTTATAACCTTCCAGACAATAGTTGATATGTTTTTACCTTGTCGCTTCCAATAATCATTGAAATTCCGGATAACCACAATTTAAAGCTTAAGATCGTGTAATTTAACACAAAAACATATATATTGAAACTCAAAGAATAATTGTTTAAATTCAGTATTTATGTAGCAACTTACTATTTCAATAAACTTTTCTTTTTAATCGAAATGTTATTCAAATCATAATCGCCATGTCGCAAAATATTTTCTCTGAATCTGGCAAAGTGGTTTCATCTCTGGGTTTATAATGTCAAAAATACTAACCTCTAACCTCGTTCTAGATTGCCAGATTATTTTTATTTATTTTAAAATGATTTATTTTTTTTTTAAATGGCCAAAGTACAAACAGGAATTAAAGAAGAATCTTTATACAACTTACCCAAGATTCTAACATGATTAATGATTTTTTATATAAATAAAATTTTATTGATTCTGAAACTCGCAACGTAAGTACACTTTCTACACTCTAAATCTTTCTAGAATTATTGTATTCAAAGAGATTTGTATTTAAGAAAAAAACATTTTTTTATCACACAAACTAATTATTACTTACTATTGTTAACTTTTTCTATTCTATTGTAGGTCTTCCAAGGAGGTGCATCATATGCTCGGTTACCATTTGTAACATTAAAGCTAGAATTACACCAGAACACAAAAAGTTTATAGCGTTATTCAGTAATAAATAAACAAAAGGAAAAGGTCATATTTTGTGGATCTAGGACTGTTTTTCGAATGACAATTTTTCGAACGACAGTTTTTCGAAGGACAGTTTTTCGAATGGACAGTTATTCGAACGGATGGTTCTTCGAATGGCCAGTTTTTCGAAGAGCCCATTGTTTGAACAGACCATTTTTCGAAAATACATTATTGAGGAATGATAAAGTGTAGGTAATTTAAACAAAAAACATTCGTTGTCGCACCTGAAATTCAATTTAGATAATTTATTTTTTTTTATTTAATTTTTTGATAACCTGACACAGGTGCGACACCAAAACGTCAAAAATAGAAAGCGTTTTGTATAAAAATAATGATTTTATTCCAATTAATTCTTTTTAATACATGACTTATTTATAATACATTATATAACAAAAGAAACGAGGAACTTATTTATAAGACAAATTACAAGCTATACGATTTAAGTATTCTATAGGGTCTTTAGGAGAAAACTGAGTAATAATATTTTGTAATCTAATATTTAATTGTAAGTACTTCGTTTTCTTCGGCACAGCGAGAGTTCCACAGTAAAATTGAGAAATTCTCATTTCAGTTAAGGATTGTTCGCGTTGAATCGCGGTAATAAACTTCCATATTGTGGAATGGCTAGTCAAAAGTTGGCTTTCGAAGGCAAGATGCCAACCTTCAACGTGGTTGTTAGTCTTGGGTTGACTGTTTAAAACATTATTAACACAGTTCCACATTTCCCAATCAAACAACGGTGACCTTCGACGACCGCGACGAATCATCCCAATCCATGTTTCCTCAAAGTAGTCCAGAACCTCGGTAGCTTCTTCTGGAAAATCATCGCTTAATGCATTAAAAAATGGCTGTTTGTCTTTTGTAGGTACGAAAGCTAATGCAGCTAAAATCTTCATGTGCTGTGCAAAGTTTTTGTCGGTGTCATATCGCTGTTTAAAGCCAGCTGTTTGAATTTTTGTGTAAATTGCCTGTGAAAAGTGGAAAAAACATCTTTGTACAGTTGCATTCGGAAATTCTTGATGTATCGCTCCTATCATCGCTGCTTCAAAATCTATTAGAACCGATTGCGGTCTAAGAGCTGGTGCTAGATCTTTAAGGGCCGAAATTAACTTTATGTAAGTGTCTTTTGATTTATCAGGTAGAAATGCATATACCAGTGGTACGGATTCCTCGTTTATAAATGTATGTATAGTGTAGAGCTGATAAAAAAGCATAGGTCCAGTCTTAAAAGTTCCATCCATGTATATGTATTCAGCTTTTTGTAGATAATCCAGGTTGTCTTTCGTGCTGAAAATCTGAATTCTTTGTTTAATGTTTCCAGAATCGAAAAGTAGAAATGGTTCGCCTTTTATGGTGGTTTTAAAAGAATCAGGTAGATACAACTCCTCTAGACTTTTCGGCTGTGTGGGTTCCATGTTTTCTTTCACTCTTTCCCTGCATATTGTTCGCTTTAAACTATTTACTTTACTTAGTTTGGCTGCTGTTAGTTTGTCCACTTCACTTGATAGTGCCGATACTAGGTAGTGTGGAGTGTTTCTTGTTGTCCGAGCATTGTCCTTCAGTTTATTCTTAAAACGTATGGCATCTACTTCTGCTGCATCTGCGGGGTGGTTGTGAGAAGTCTCTTTGCAAACATCATCATGGCTTGTAATTGCTCGCGATTTACATTTCTCTTAGACAAAAAGAACTCGCACTTCCAATATGTTTTTTCATCAACGGCTTTGTCTTTAACGAATAAAAATCCGTTCAAAAATAACTTTTTTTTTCCTTTTTCACTAAAAAGGAATTCGAGAGGCATCTTTATAAACACTTAAATCAGACTGAATACAATGTCAAAATGTCAAAATTAAAATATATAAAATAAAACCAACTTATTTCGAAAAATTGTCTATTCGAAGAATCGTACATTCGAAAAATTATCAGTTCGAAGAATTGTCTTTTCGAATAAACGTCGTTCGAAGAACTGTCGTTCGAATAATTATCATTCGAAAAACTGTCCGGATCCCATATTTTGTAAATTCACATATTATTCTGCATTTAAGAGTAATATAAATTAATGTCAATATGAAAAAGCTCAAAATACGGATTAAATGATTTTACATAGGTTCTATTTTTTTAAAGTGGATGTATAGTGTTGCTCTCTTGTTGTGGCTTCTGAACACCATCGAAGTGAATAACCTTCCATCACATCAACATTTGTTATTAGAAAAGGCCACTGTCAAAAGTTTGAAGTTCTAATGATTAGAGGATGTCGATTCTTTTTCAAATTAAAAACATTACATGTGTGCTTTTTATAAATAAATAAGAGTAAATAGATTTATATCGAATGCAAAGTGACCAGAAAATTATACTTCTACAGTGTGCCTACTTAAGTTGGAACCATATGGAAAACATTTTTATTATTGATTTTAAGAAAAAAAGTTATTCTTGATAAAAAGTCATGCATGACCCAAAACCTAAAATACAGTCATTACATATCAAATTTTTCAAACCGTGTACGAGGTTTGTCAAAAAATCTGAATTTTGCTCAAGAGTAAAGTACGTTTATTTTTGACAAAATCGAAAATATTCATTAAGAAAAGTTGATTAGAATTAAATATTACATTCAAATATGCAATTACACCGATCTATCTGAAAAAACAGATTTTCTTATTTTTTATAAACTCTACACTCTACACATTGATTGTAAATATCTGAAAACGTTATAAATTATGTTAGCTACTATAAACATGATACGCTTTCCTTTTGTTGATGTTTGTGAAGAATTTAGCAAATTTCTTAATGAAAATTTTCGATTTTGTAAAAAAATAAACGTACTTTACTCTTGAGCAAAATTCATATTTTTTGACAAAACTCGTATATGGCTTGAAAAATTTGATATCTGATGACTGTATTTTAAGTTTTGGGTCATGCAGGACTTTTTATTAGGAATAACTTTTTTTCCTAAAATTAATAATAAAAATGTTTTCCATATGGTTCCAACTTAAGTAGACACACTGTATATTCAACTACAAATATTGCTTTCTAATAAACAATGGGTTTCTGTGTAGAATATCCAAATTTTGAAATAAATAAGGACATTCATATAGTAGAAGTTTATTTTTAATGAACAAATATTTTTTGGAATTGTTATATATTTATAATGAATTCAAATAAAAAAGCTCTGTCATTTTCTTCATATTTATTTATCAATTACCTTTTATATTACTGTTAACCAAGTCTTTTAAAAAGGTTTATTTATGTTAAGACATTGACAGTTTACTGTATAGGTATTGTGCCATCATATACAAAAACCCAGTAACTACGCAAACTATAGAATGGAGATATTTGCAATAAAAGAAATTATTGGTACCAGCATTTTCATCGGTGGTACCAATATAGCTGCATTTGTTGAATCAAAGACAATTTTTGGATAATGCTTTGAGCTAGCTAAAAATAGGTTTAATTTGTTCTTTATGTTGATTCGTGTTTTAAAAGGTTTTTGCTACTAGTTATGGTGTAGAATCAAGTTAACTTTTTAGGACATAGAACAAATATTACGTTTTGCCTACTTTTTAAGAAGAAAAAAGCTTTAGTATCAAAATGGTCAAATAATCTCAAATATTTGTAATTTGTCAGTTACGGGGGCTAGGCTTATGACATTGGTTGTCCAGGCATTTACGTTTGTCGAGTTGCATAGATTTCGCAAAACTACCAGAATTAAAAAAAAACACTTAAATGATTTGCATATTTTAAAGGAATTGTTTTTTAAATACATATATTAGCTTTTGTTAAATATTAATAATAGAAACATAATATATGAACATAATATATAAAACACAAGTTTAGAAAATTAAGTTTTTGTACATATTGTAGGTAATTTATTTATACCGTCCTGTTTAAAAAGAATACAATAAATAACAGGCAAGCTTTAATATAATCATTTAAGTAATTAATAATATTTATATATGGAATTACAATACAATTCACATTTTTAATCTTTTTTTGCAGGGTCAGTTAAAAAACCTTTTAGATGGTATATTTATGAAGCACATCTTCTTTTATTGTCAAATTTTTACCCATAATTTTGAAATGGATCAAGTTTTCTGCATCTGCTTCCACATAAAAAATAATGCAAACTAATTAAGTAGTATCCTTAGAATCAGTGTTGAGTAAAAGGTAGGTATACCTATATTGACCTACTAGTTGATCAACTAGGTGAACTAGGTAAGTTTTATCAATTTATATCACATTCGAAACAAAAACAATTCAAGATTATCTTTACTTACATCAAAATACAAAAGCACGGTGGTGGTTTGTATTTCGCAACAGACCTTATCCCACTGTCGTTTTTGAATGTCTAGGTCTAGATTTTAAGGAACTTTTATAAACATTTTATCAGATTGACTGATTTTTTTACTTCTCATAGGGACCAAGTACTTAACCAGATATTTTTAATGTTACACAAAATTGAACAAATCTTTATTTTATCACATTTTTTACGTATGCAATCTCTAAAATTTGAAATAGCTGTAGTAAGTTGATTTTTTATCTTGGAGGTTAGTTTTTGCAGAGTTAAATTAGAAGCTTGCAGGCAATTTTTCAATCTTTCTTTGCTACCGAGTTAGATTCGGACTTCGGACATCTAATGTCCTGATTAGTACATAATCCGAAGTCAGGTTGACCTTCACATATCTGTTGACAGTATTTTTTCTACCCATTTGGGGTATATTTAGAAACATACAGAAAAAACTTTCATCCGTTAAACATATGGGTGAATGTCGACCTTACTTCGTATCTTAGACTAGATATCTCAATTTGTAAGGCAATTTCCGTTTCAATTTAGGGGTATAAAATAATTTTTTATATTTCGTGTAACTATACTTTTATAATTTGAGTAAAGTTGTTCTTTTTTAAATTAAGAGTCTCTTGATCGTGACTTATTAGCCGAAAACGCTTGAGGAATATTATTAAAATTTGGATACTTTAATATCTAATAGCTTGAAAGTTACTTGTGTACAAATAAGTTGTATTAGTTTTAGATTTGCGGAAATTTAAATTTCTTTTAAGCTGAAACAAATGTTAATTAAGTATATATTAACATAGGTATAGTGCGCAGCACTGTCTAATTAATTTCTATGTTCAAAGAGGTGTATTTTAATTTATAATTATAATAAATTTATTCCTTGATTTGATGTAATGCTATGCAAAATTTTGTTTCAATTTCCTACATCTTACAAAATGTTTCGCTCGAAAACACCTTTTAAATCGTTACTCGCTTATTTTAAAATGCTAAAATCGTAATTAAAGCAACAGTATGCTCATACTTAACCTCTCACTTTAATTAGTTTATCGCTTAGCAGCCCTCAAAGCAAAAGTTGTACTGCTCCTGCCCTCTCATTTGTTTAAGGACGACACTTGAAACGATAAAAAAAGCTCATTAATTGGGGGAAAATCTACCGAAAACCTCTTATGCAATTATATACAGAAATTGTCGAATGGAATCAGTGGTGGCGCAATACATTAGCATGAAACTTAAGTTTACAGAATTGTTTATTTATTTTATTTATTTATTTTTTATTATTTATTGATACACTGCTCAACAGGCAATTCCAATTACAGAGCAGGAAATTCTGACAAAAATAATTACAAAAACATTAGAATGGGTAAACATTATACGGACCTAAAAACTTCAGACTTAATGCTATATATGTTATTCACAATAGCCGAAATCGCTCATTGCCCGAATTTTTTGTCCACAACGCGTTATGGGTATAGTAGTTTACCCACGATGCGATTAGAAACGTTATTTTCGGACAATGGGTAAAGTTAATTAACCAGATCGCGTTGTGAGTAAACTGTGTTACCCACGACACGAAATAATGGTTCGTGAGTTTTTGTTTTGCATTGTAGAGCTTTTCGTTTGCCCACGTCGCGTTGTGGCTATTGTGTTTTACTCATAACGCATTTTAAATAATATAAAGAATATAAATAAAAAAAAAACATTTATTTAAACGAATACAACATAAATTATTTAAAAAAAGACACAAAGAAAACCAAGAACATTTAAACGACACAAAAACTAGAAATAATAAAGAAAGGAGCTTAAAAACAAATATTACTTATTTTTACAAGAATAACTTTTATGACATTTTGAATTACATTTTATATTTAATTTTACGCACCTACATGCCTTCGTTTGACATCCTTTCAGGCAATTACATCGGACAAACCCTTGCTTAGAACCAGAAGACAACTTCGCTTCTTCACGCACGTTTACAGAAGAGCCTGAAGGGATCTCAGATAGTGATAAAAATACTGAAGGCGATAATTGAAACTCATTTCGGCTGTATAATCGTTTTAATATCCCATTTTTGGTGCCAAGAATGTACAAATCTTGATCAGTCTTATCCATAATAATTGCTAATATATTTCGAGGAGCTAGACGTCCACGATCTACCTCTGGTATGTTTATTAAAACATTGTTACCTATATTGACAACTGGTAATTTCCATTGCGATTGGGTAAGCATTTTTTCAGCTTGTTTTTCAAGCCCCTGTTTGCAACCCCTTCTCTCTGTATCAGCTGCTTTTTTATTGCTACAAAGTTTGCATAATGGCAAATCCAAATCAGCACCACATTCCATATGAAATGGTTCATTGCATTCAATGCATACATTTTGTGGGACGTACATGCTATCACAAACAAAACATTTAGTCATACTGGCATTTTCCTTCTCCAATCTTCTGTCGTTTCTATAATTTTCTGTTTCGGTATCTAGATCCGTTTCAATTTCTAATTCGGTTTCGATTTCTAGTTCCGATTCACCAATTTCAGAATTATATTTCTCAGATACTGTATTTGCTTTTTCTAAAGAAAGTTTCATCAATTTCAGATGCTCTTCAAGTTGTTCTTCAGTTTTAATCCCATTTACGACAGAGGTATCTAAGCACGTATCCAACAGTCCATTTCTTTGTGGAGTTCCAAACATGGCTTCATAAGGTGTTCTCTTTATACCTGTATGGAAACTGCGATTCTTCGTACTCTGAATAATACGAAGTCCTTTTGCCCAGTTTTGACACTTGTTATCAGACATCCAGGCTACAAGGCTATCACGAACGTCCTGATTTGCTCGTTCAACGGAACCCTGGCTCTGGGAATGTCGAGGTTTACCGTGGACTAATTTGATAGCGGACCAACTTGCTGCTAACTTTTTAATGACCTGAAAGTTACTCAGAAGAAACACAGCCTTTGTACAAAGCCATTACACTTACTTGGTTACATAATTCTCTTCCATTGTCACTATGTAAAATATTTGGTGCTCCAAACAAACAAAAGATATCAAGAATAACATCTGCCACTTCATCTGTTGTTTTTGTTTTAAGTGGTCGCAGCACCACATATTTAGTTAGATGATCTTGGTAATTGAGAATAAATTTATATTCTCCATCAGGCTCACTTTGCATGTCGATAAGGTCGACCTATAAAAAAATTGTTAACTGACAATGTAAAGAGATATAGTGGAGAAATTACCTGGCAACGTGAATTCATTTCACTCATAATTATAGGTTCCACAACTAATCCTTTACTTTTTGCACAGGTTTAAATATATGGAAATTACCTCTCTAGTAATATTGCAGTATTTCTTTTTTAATTCATTTTCCATTGCCTTTTCTCTTTTATGTCCTATTTGTAAATGTGCTGTATGTATTACGTCATACATTTCACTTGCTGCACAGTAAAAAATTAAACCTGATTGTTTTCCTAAACATTCTTTGTTAACTAGTTTATATTTTTCACCAACTGTTAATAAATCATATCATTTTATTCTACGATACTGTTTTGATGATTATTAAAGTCCGTTCCGTTTTCTTTGGTTTCGTGTACAATTTCTAAATAACATTCATCTGATAATAACAACGACCTGTCCTTCTTCTCTAACATTAATTCCCGTAATATTTGTTCAAATTTACCTTTCATCTTGAAGTATTTGCGAAAACCACAACACACGACAATTTACTAGTGGTTACTGAGTATTAGGCATTCCAACGACCTGTCCAAATGGCTACCAGTGGGTAATGACAGTTTAGATATGGCAACCCTGTTGTCATGCTGTCATTAACAGGGTTAATGATACATATATAGTTAAGAGAGTTGATAGTCGTTGCTGACTAGTTAATAATTAAACCAGTAATTTGTGGGTAATGCAGCAAATGAAAGAGTACTTTTTTAAGTTTATTCCAAGCTTTCGGACATGTTTATTTCCATCATCAGGGAGACTAAAATAAAATAATCCCACATATTATGATAATACAGAGCTAATTTAATATAAAAATCACTCTTTGAACATTTAAAAAATATTAATGTTATGTAAACATAGCATTATCCACATTTATTTCCTAACCTCTAATAACTTGTTATTTATTTAAAATTTTACTTGTCATGTCAAATTGTCAAATTGACTTTTCGTTATTTATATTTTTTTAGTTTTAACGTATCGTAGTTATTGTTTGTGTATATTATTTTGTAATTGACTTCAGCTTGTCCATTTTGTATCTTTACACTAAACTGAATAATACCACCAAAATGAACAACCTTAATTAAGATGTAAGTAATAAAAAAATTTTTTACCTTACTTTATCATAATATGTGGTATTATTTTATTTTAGTCTCCCTGATGATGGAAATAAACATTTCCGAAAGCTTGGAATAAACTTAAAAAAGTACTCTTTCATTTGCTGCATTACCCACAAATTACTGGTTTAATCATATATAGTTATATAGATTGCTCAAAGCTGGTCGTTTACGAGCGGCCATATTGCCTGGCAAATATTTATTAATTTGAATCGGTTTAGCAAAAATGTGTTTTAAAACCAATTTTTAGCCTTTAGATATTTAAAAAAAAATAATTGCTTACATTTTTACTTCAAGGCATAAGCTTTTGTTTATTTTGAAAAATATCGATGATCAATCTATGTAACTATCTATTTCATTGACCTTGTCAAATCACCAGGCCTACAGGGTTGCCATAATTTTGCCATATCATAACCCGTCAAAACCCACTGGTAGCCATTCAGCTTGGAATGCCTAATTATTTGACTACAAACGTCAGATAGTCTGTTGACAGCGTGCCTTCAACGCGTTCTGAGTAAATCGCAATACCCAGAACGCGACGTGGACAAATGAAATTCTCTACAATGCAAAACAAAAGCGCGCGAACCATTATTTCGTGTCGTGGGTAGCATAGTTTACTCACAACGCGATCTGGTTAATTAACTTTACCCATTGTCCGGAAAGAATGTTTCTAATCGCATCGTGGGTAAACTAGTATACCCATAACGCGTTGTGGACGAAAAATTCGGGCAATGAGAGATTTCGGCTATTGCGAATAACATATACACTACAATTAAATATATCTATGGTGTTACTGACTAACTTACATGATGTACACATATTATGCGGTGGTGATGATTTTAAAACATTAGTTCTTGCTGATGGTAAATATAAAGTAGACTGCGAGCATGTAGTAGTTCTCGGAACGTTAAAAGCAAGTTTTTGTAATAGTTGTTCGCAATGGATTTTGTTATGTACTAATTTGTATATGAAAATGATTAGATGAAAATTTCGCCTTGTCTCAAGATCAATAAAGTTATGTCTGTTAAGCAGATATTGATGAGGTGTACCTATTTCCGGATAAACGCCATCCTGTTTGAAGCAAATGAATTTTAAGAATCGCCGCTGCACTGATTCTAACTTGTTCCGATGAGTTTGGTAATGGGGATTCCAAATTATGGAAGCGTACTCCAGTTTAAACCAAACGAATGAAAAATACAGCATTATAAGAGTTTCTATATCTAGAAACTCCTTACTAACACGTAACAAAAACCCATACATTTTTGATGCAGCACAGTTTTTTTAATGTGTAATATAAATGAGAGCTTTGGATTAAAAGTTATATCAAGATCGACAAAATGTTCAGGTCTTTGTAGAGATGACCTGTTTATCTCCTAGTTAAATAAAATAATATCCGGTTTTAATGAAAATTACATTATAAAACATTTTGATGCATTTAAAGGGAGAAGGTTTAAGCGACACCAATTTTCGACTGATTTTATGTTATTATGCATACGTTCGCAGTCAGCATTGGAAGAAATTGCACTGAAAATTTTTAAATCATCTGCATATAATAGACAATTTACATCAATGCACTCCACGATGTCGTTAATAAATATATTAAAAAGCAGAGGACCAAGGACAGATCCTTGCAGCACCTCAAACGTTGCAAAGTATTCTACAGACTTAAAACCGTTTAAGAAAACATACTGTTGACGATTTTGCAAATATGAACGAAACAGTTTTATGACATATTCTGACAACCCGTAACCGATTAGTTTGTTTATGAGAATCCCATGATCGAGTATGTAAAACGCCTTTGAAAAGTCTCTATATGCAACAACAGTTTACAGTCGATTGTCCATATTTTCTGCGATATTCTGGGTGCATCTAACGAGGTTTGTTACAGTAGATCGACCTTTTACAAAACCATGTTGATGGGATGATATCATGGGTGAAATATAATACTCTAAGTGTTTGTGCAGAAGGATTTCGAAGACTTTACTAAAGTTGCATATTATTGATATTGGTATAAAATTCGCAATGTCCGTTTTATCACCTTTCTTAAATATAGGACAAACCTTAGAACTTTTCCACGAATTAGGTACAGTATGGAGCTTAATGCACATATTTAAAATAATCATTAGAGGTACAGTAAGACATACAGCACAGTCTTTAACTATGGTCAGGACCGGTGGTTTTCTTCGGTTTGATCTGCCTTAAAGCCCATAACACTTCTTCTTTCTCAAATTTAGAGCGGTTAAATATTGAGTTACATTCAAAGTCGGATGGTGGAGAAGCGTTTGTGGATACATTATAGGATTTGCTAAAGTACTCGGCAAATCCATTTACGATGGAATCAGGATCACTTAATGACACATTGTTGTATGTCATGTTGTTAAATACCGAGTTATTACACTTCCTTTTATTAATAAAATTCCAAAATTTATTAGGATCATTTTTTATGAGATTCTGCTGACCGTACAAAAGATTGATATGACTTTTCAATGTCTAATTTAATTTTAGTTCTCAGACGTTGAAACTCGCGAAAAGTACCCTTATCACCATTTAACTTATACAAGTGATGACGTTTAGATTTAAGTTTAATATCTTCAATAGTAATAAAATGATAGATAATTATAGGTACTAAAAAAAAAATGTTTCTACAATAGTTCATGATCGACAATGATAACTACTCTTGGCTCTAAATTAAAACCAAAGCGACATGTACATACGTGAATTTTTGTAAGATCTACTTTGGTAACAGTTTTGTGAATTAATTAGTCTAAAACCAGTTGTAAAAACTACCATACAATAGATTTAAACACAATCTAAGCTGTAGGCAGTTACAAACATGCTAGCAGAAGATGGTATACCTACATATGTAAGATTAAGATTCAATTAGGACTATGGGCCATGTGGCCTCCCCCACCTCGACCTTTTCAGATCTATTGTGGATATCCTTGAATCATTATTTAGAGTACCTTGTCTAATTCGGTCTTTTGTATCTGTATGGTGGAGAAGATTTCACAGCAACTTATTGTGAATCCTCCAGCTGAATATACCATGTCTCTCTCAACTTGTCAAAAACCTGCTGGTTGCCAATGAGATATGTCTAAAGATAGTCATCTTCCCGCTCATCAAAGTTCTGCAGGTTATCAGATCATCATAAATCTGCTGCTTGTAACTAGAGTGTGTCAATGGATAGCCAGCTTCTTAGGTTCAAGTCCTGCAGGTAAGTAACGTCGCCGAGAGGTGTCTTTTGGAGGTGGCCATTTGGTGGGCTTCTACCACCCCGATGGTAAATGTCCTGGTGAAGACATTCTATCCGCACACTCTACATATGTACATCTATGAATATATATTCAGTCCTCAGCGATAAGATATCTATTTAACTGTAGAAGATTGATGAATGAAATTTAATGTATAGAACTTTCAACTTGATCATGACAATAGCCTCAATTATGCACTGCTTAGACATAAGTTCAGAAGGCTTCACAACGAATGTTCAGTTGAAAAGAAAATAAGAAGCACAATATGACACAATGTAGAATTCATTGGATATGAAAGAGTTCTCTTCAACACAAAAATATACATGCTGAAGCAGCCAAAATTATTTAACAATATTCTCGTGAAGTAGAAATTCAAAAATTGAACAAGTCTGTGAAGAGATCGGCCTGTCTAATAATAATAGAAGGTGCATTTAAAAGTGTTCCCACTAGAGCAATAGAGCTACTGCTAGTTTTTTTTTCAATGACGCCATACGTTGGAAAAATAAGCTATGGCAGCAAGAAAAGCAAGAAAAGAAAACCAACAGTCTTCTATGCTGAAATAACAGCAATAAATGCTTATGTCCAGATTATAATAAATAACTCTCTTAGATAAATAATGTCATTATTGCGACTGACAGCCAGGTAATTCTTAAAGCACTAAAATTTGTAGAAGTACAATGCAAATTAATATTGAACCGCCAGTAATCCCTTCAGTACCTGGACAAATATACTACAAAGGTCACAAAATATGAGGAAATGTTGGGGAAAAAAGCTTACCTTCCAACCAGGAAGAAAGCTGACAAAGCTATAACTAGACCAGAACCCACATTGAAACTTTCTTGACTCAGGCAGGCCAGAATATCCTTAAATAGTACTATTAATTTGTAAGCTATTCCGTTCATGCAACATGTTCGTTGTTCTTATTATAAATATAAACAATAAAAATACCTCACAATTGGTGACCTCGAGAAGTGTAAACGTAATCATTCTTTAGTAGTGTCTTCCATTTCAATCAAAGAGTTCACTTAAGTTTTATTTTTATTTTTTATAGTTCAAGATATAGTTATTTTAGTAGAGAATTATTTGCAAAGGGTATAGGTACTTAGTAGCTGACGCGCTTGAAAGAATGCATGTTCAGACAGTTGACAACTTTTAAAATAGTTCTTCACTTAGTCTCAGTCAAATTTGCTATATTAATAACAAACAAATTTTTATATTACAATAAACAACTACAAGAACTCATTAAATCAGAACATACATCTTTGATTTTCATTAGAAATCACACTCAATATAGACTTTCTTTATGGTGACACGTATCTCAAAAGAACGTTAGACTTATATTCCTCAAACATTTTGCAAACAATTTTTCCTAATATTCGAGCCACGCATATATTAATGCTAATGCTACTTAGCACAGCACAGGATCTGAACTAAGCAGAAGGCGATTAAAAATGTCCTGATTACAACTTTCCCTGGAAAATTTTCTCGCAAAATCTTGTCGGTAACTTGTGAAATGTTTATTGTGAGCCTCAGCTGCTTCCTCGAAAAGCTGTCCGATTGGTAACAATGCTTTTTCAATAATGACTGCACCATGCGCTAAAATATTGTGCATTATTGGTGTCATAGGATGCCAATCATACAACTTAACTTAAAGTGGAGCAGTTTCTGAAGCATATTTTTCATAATTTACCGGATCAATTTCAAATCCGCTTGAAATTGCTTCCAATATGACTTTTAGTCTGTATATCAGTTCATAGCTAATGCCAGTTATTTCTGCAGCTAATATGGGATTCTCAAAGAACGTTCTACTAGTATTTCCATCATTTGTATTCCCGAAATTGGATTTAGGCATATCTATTAGTAAACCTGTTTTAGTACGGAAGCTTGTTTGTATCTTTTTTTTGGTTTGATCTTCTAGGTCTTTCTCCTCTTTAGATTTCTTCCCCAATATTTTTTCACTTTAAGATTATATGCTAAGTGTAGGATGCATTCAAATAATCGAATTCTAGCGTGTAACAGATATGCCGAATTCAGGGGCTGTAAAATTCACTTCTCCTTTGTAATCCAATTTATTAAAATCTTTCGAGGTTGCCCCATATATGTAGCACCTACTCGTAGACTTTGTGCCTGTAGCTGCATTGCAGACCTTTCCATCTACCATGGTCGTGATAAATTTGTGCTTGATTAACAACTTTTTCCCTCCTAGGTCGACCTCTGTTGGGACTAAAGAGGTAATAGCGCTTTTGACGTGTGTTGTTTGCTCTTCAGTTACATCATTAGCTTTGGAATATGCTTGAATCCGAATCAATGTCACTTTCTAGTTTTTGTTTAAACTGTGATTTTTGAGACCCATCGCAGCCCCATTTACTAATTATAGTTAGGCAATCACGCTCTTTCTCCTTTAAATTTATTAATACCTATTCTAGGTACTCCGATAAACGCCTAACTGTAACATCCATTAGAGGCTGTAACTGAGCTTCAGCAAAGGTACTCGTTACTATTAACTATTCAGGAGGTGGGTAACATTTATTTTTGGCTTTTTGTAATGCACTATAGCACGGAGAAAACTTTTTATTGGTTTTTCTTATGATTTCGTACTGTCCTTGCGTCAAATCGGCATCTATAAACATTTGCAAAGCTTGCATTTGTGTCAAGGAGTGCTCTTTACTTGATTTCGTAAGATAAGCCTTTTTATATTTAGTTGCTCGTGTCGAAGAACTGGTGATATCTTTTAAGACAGTTGATGCATCTTTTTTATCAGATTTTCGCAGCTCCACTTTCGCAGCATGTATTATGATCTCCTTTTTAAAATTAGAACACAGTTTTTCAGTCTTTCATCTTTTGCTTCTCTCACTTGCGTCTTTAAACGATTTGGATGGTCGACCTGGCCATTTTTGTAAAGCCCCAATGACAGGTATTTCAAAAGTACATTCCAGCCAAGATCGGTTGTATTTTATAAAATTATCTTCTTTATAATGAGCTTCGGTCCACCTTTGATTAATTTCTGATTTGAAATGGGCAAAACCACGTTTCAAATTAATAATTTGATCTTCATTATAACCTTCACATGACAAAAGTTGATCTTTTAGATAGTTTAATTTGGCATTTAAATTAGGCAAATTTTCTGTCTTCATGCGGTCATATATGTATTGTCGGGTCACAATCCTTACTCCTGATGCACCCTCCAAACTTAAAACAAACATACACTATGTTAAAAGCCGCTAATAAACATTTCCAATTTTATACGAAATTTTGTTAAATATCTTTAATTATTGCCTCAAAGCTGTATTTATCCAGACGTTTCCGGAGATGTTTTTGTTAGCATTTATAAGGAAAATGATCATATAATAACCTACAATAATAACTAAAGCTCGATCTACCATGATACATAAACAAAAACACTAGAATAAAAAAATATTTAAGGAAATCACTGTATGAAAATGAGTTTTTTTTGTAATAAAAAAAAATTATATTGTATAATGGATAATCATGACTTTATTAATTTAGTTTGGAAGTTTCTTATCTTTTCCATCAGAATCCATCGCTTTTAATTTGAAAGTAGAACTTAATAACATAAAAATTCACTTTAGAAGTTTTACGTTTAGAAAGGCATCGAGAACAGATACGTATACTAAGTAAAACGGTCAAATTCTGAATAACGCTAGGGTTAAGGGGTACGAGATAGCAGGTAGATGGGCATGGGTATTGTTTCCGGATTTGCCCTCTGTTCGTGGAACTCGTTATTATGAATGTTATTGTTATTTTGTTATTGGGACTTTTGGCCGCGTAGATCGTGCAAATACCTGTATGTGCGCTGGTTAACATTCAAAATAAAGTTGACATTATCAACCTCCACGCTATCTAGAAACCCTTCTCCAAGAGGCTCTGAGTACTCGAACACTATCCAAAGCACAATCAACAATGCCTATAAGAAATCCTGCTCACTGAGGCTGGTCCAATACGATCAGATGACTAAAGCATGGTGTCGCGAATTTACTCAGAATTAGTACTAGCAAGTTACGAAGCTTTGTCCGAAGTATCCATCAACAATGTGGTCACCTTCAGATGGAACAAAGGTCATACCACCATCAAATGGTATCCGTCTTGCTGATTCACTAGCCCTTCTATTAAACTGACAACATCAGTAGTGACAAACCTAACTAAAGAAAAGTCCCCTTCTGGAATTCAAGAAAAAATGAGATGAGACATGAAACTTCAGACTTGTTGGGGGAGCTATTAAGTCATCCTAACAACACTACAGCAAACAAATACTTGACTATGACTAAACATAATCTGCGCTTGATCATACCCAAGTAGAAAGCATCTCCATATCATGGGGCTCTCAGAATATTTACTCTGCAGGTAACGCAAACAAGAAGATAAGACTATTTATTATATCCTCTACGTTTGCTCGAGATTCTCATGATATCTGACGATAGTCTATGTAGAATATACTCTTCCTGAAACCTTAAATGAGAAAGGAGCCAAAATAAATCTCGCAAGCGCCCATCAGACTTAAACAAATTATTCCAGAATTTTAATATCATTGGGTAGAAACTAAGATTGGATTTTATTTGTTGCACTAGTGTCACACTCGCACTGTATTTCAACTGTCATACTGTCAAAAGTATATGCTACACTCAAATATTCGAAGCTACACTGAACAAATCAAATGCGATTAGTGCAGAACACTTAAACCTAGAGCAACAAATAAAATTCACTATAATAGAGCGACAATAAGCCTATAAATGGCTTTAGTACAAGTGGGCTTTGAACTTCACCCTAATTCAAATAGATACGTAACTCGGACCAAAGTTTACTCTCTTCAATTACTTATTAAACTTTAATCAGGAAAGTGCGGCATCCAAATAGTCCATTAACTTTTAATTCGCAATTTTATAACTTTAATAAAAGAGCAAATGGCGTTATAATTGCATGTTCTACAACAGTAATTTATATGTTCTTTAAGAGCGTCTTCTTATAAGAGAAACTCCTTTATATTAATTAAAAATAAAAATCGATTCCCATCCAGAAACATATAAATTCTACTGTCAATGTTAGCTTGAAGTTTTGCAACTTCTCTCACCTTTTACCTTACAACTTTAACAATATATTAGGCAAATAAAAACTTTGATGTACCGACACTGCTCGGGTGACATGGCGCGGTGGTAGTTGGATCATGTTTAAAGTTGCTGCCTCTCGAGGACAAGAGATCCTTGTTAGTTAGGGCTCAAGTGGAGAGTTCTGAATGTTTGGGATAAATGGTTTTTGTCGGTGTTGGGATCTTAGACACGAAATGGCCTTTGCAAGACGGTGGAATCAGGAATTTCGGGAATTAGTTAAGCTTGTCTTTGTTTATACTAGTCAATAAACGCATGATGTTTAAGGTTTAATTTACCGTTAGAACATTTAATGTTAGTTACTAGCATGTAGTGTATGAGTTGGGAAGCTGAAGTGAGATTTTCTGCTTTAATATTTTCATGAAAATAAGTACTAAGATCATACTGATATTAACAACTTGTGGGGTTAAAAAATATTTTAGTTAATTTAATAAAGTTTATAAGATGAGTGACAGGTTAATATTTTCAATAATGGGATTTTCACTATGATGGAGGCTGGAGCTATTAATAGTTACATAAATAAAACAAAAAGAGTTTTATATGACCATTTTTATCATTGACCAACCACTGGAATACGTTATTTTAAAAATATAAAAAAGTCAATTAGAAGAAAATTGTATAAAATAGTAAGAATAATTTATTTCATAAAGAAATTTATACTGGCATTTGCCTCAAAATTATAGTGGAAACAGCTATGTCGTGGATGGGCGATGGCTGGGAGGTTCACCATTGGCCATGCCACCATTGGCCATGCCACCATAGACTATGCCAACATTGGATCGGAAATAGCAGGCAGCGTGTAACCATCTAAGTCATGGAATAAATGCCGGTGAATGAGTGACTGAATAAGAAAGCAAAAGGACAATTTCGTTCGCGTAATAAGTAAAACTGATTTTAATCGTAATAGTTTACGAAGTGACAACAATAAATTAAAACCCAAGAAGATACTTTAAAGAAAACCAAAGAAGATGTATCAACAGAATACTACACAGATGAAGAAGAACTGAGCAGAAAAACAGAGTGAAACAGAGTAAGAAACAGCAAGAAAAAAGCTAGCAGTTTGCCTGATGTAACAGATAATATAAATAACAAGCCACAAAATAAAAACATTAAACCCCCTTCAGGTATAATCATGTTACTATTATTCGAGAAGATAAGACCACGGTTTACGCATGACGTCACCCGTTGACAACAATACAGCTCGTGGGCATAGAGAAGCATAGGCTAGAACGGTTTTAATCAATATTCCATGTTTAGTTATTATAATATTGATATATTATTAAAATAAATATTGATATATTAATAAATTAAATATTTTTTGGCCTGCCTAATCATCTTGAAATGTTCCAAAACTTGTAAAAAAGTATTATGAGCAAAAAAGAAAATTTATGTCTATCGGTATTCACCATAACTTTTAATGGAATTGTGTTAAAGATAGGTGTTATTCCATTAGGGGTAGGATTGGAATATTTTTGAGTGAAATTAGTTAAAAAGAGGGGGTGAAATGTCGGGGAAAATGGTAGAAAATTGAAATATTTCGTAAAAACCTAGTGTCGTTTTATAGGTTTTTGGCTATGGACATTTTGATTTTATAATCCGTTTAACATTTTATTAGATAATTAGAAAAAGAGTTAAAAGAGATGGGGCAAAAATATAAAATATTTCATAAATCGAGTTCTCTCGTACTATTTTAATTTTAAAATTTGTTTAGTGATTTAATAAAAAAATTACAGGTAGGGGTAAAAAGGGGAGGGGGTAAAAATTCAAAATATTTGAAAAAAATTCGAGTTAATCTTATTTTAGAGCTTTTAAAGTATAGATATTTTAATTTTACAATAAATTTAATATGTTTATAAAACTAACGGATGAATGTAAAAAAGGAGGGGTAAAAATTGAAAATGTTTAAATAAACAAGTAATAAATCGTCTTTCGTTATTTTTCGATCGTAGTCATAAAATAAAGGCTGCTTCCAGTTTCCACATATTCCACGAGTCATGATAACTTATCATAATCATAAGAAGTTTTAATTTTCATTTCATCAAAGAGTAGGACACAAGATTTTTCTATTTTTGACGGAGATGTGTTTTTCATCAGTGTCAGCACTATATTTAATAAACCAAAAAAAAAATATTTAATTTTGCTTTTAAGTAAATGAGTAAGTATAAAAATATTAATAAAATAAAAATTCACGGATTGAACCATTTACATTATCAGTGTTATCTTTACACACTGGTCAGCTGAGCCCTAGCTCAGGGCCCCTGTCGCAAGGGGACTCTCGCTGACTGAATAAAATTGATTTGGGAGACATAAACCATTATACATATAAAAAATTTAGAAAGTGTTATCTAAATAATATTACCGGTTTATTTTGTAAATGTACTTTTAAGACATTAAGACTTGTTTCTTGCATTAGAAGTATATTAAATATTTTAACTTCATAGATAACATATTTCTGTATACCTACATATCTCTGTCATTTTAAATTTTTATATATAAATAAATACTGTTTAAAAAATTGCCGTTTTTGCTATTTCCAATCGGGATGGAACGAGAGGGGGCAAATTTTAAAGGGCTAAGGGTTTTGCGATGGATAAAGACGGCCTTATACTTTATGAAATTGATATGTAAATCAAATTTGCATACCTGGTTTAATATTTATTTTACTTGTCCATCTTTTTAAAGTGGAAATCAAAGGAAGAGGGTACCCTCTTTTTCTTAATAAACGGTAGGACCTTGAATCTCCTGCGTATAATGAAATAGCCAAAGCAATATCTTTTACAGACCATTGAACTTGCTTGGTACTTTTTAATTTACGGAGTTGCCCTTCTGTAAAAAGTTGTAATTGTTTTCTTTTCTTCCCTTTCATTTTGAAGTATTTTGACTTGTTCCTCAAAATCAGTTTTACTAAAAAAGTTTTTAAGTAAATAGGTATATTTAACTTCTTATAAATATTTTTTACCTTGTAGTCTGTGTAGAAACAATTTTAGGTCTCTCAGAAGGATAGTTCTGTTCGTGTCTCAAAATTGAATAGTTCTGTTCGTGTCTCAAAATGGGATAGTTTTGTTCGTGTCTCAAAATTGGATACTACTGTTTGTGTCCCAATAGTAGATATGCAAGGTTCTTATTAACTAAAATAAATAAAAATTCTTTTCTTCTATCTAATTTAAAAAAAAAATCTAACTACCAAGTATTTAAAAAATTAGATACTTACAGATTTGTTATTATCTCCCTATTTGGCCTTTTATTCATTATCATTGTTCGTTTTAGCTGAACCGATTTCTGAACACTTGGTGTTTTATTTTTAAGCGAAGAGAAGGTACTGAATCTTTTTTTAAAATTATATTTTTTTTTTCAGGCAACTTTACCAGTTTATCTTTTAAGCAGTAATCACTTTCTACGAAATGAGTAGAACATATTCTTGCTGCTTTCACATTAAATTTGTATTGCTGATAATACTTTAGAATCCATTGATCGCAAACCGGGCCGACGAGAGGGCGGTAGCTGGGACAAATTCCCGAGGCCCGGGCTCAAGTGGGGACCCGGCAGCACGAAGTCTTCTTTTTTTTAGAAGTTCGCCACAAGAGCACAAAAGAGAGGACCTTTTTTTTTGCAAATGTGATATTGAAAGGGCTTAATTTATTTTTATAAAATTGACGTGGGGCCCGACCTGGAAAATTATCTTGGGGCCCGACCTGGCTCTCGGCAGCCCTGATCGCAAACTTGTTTGTCTCTTGGAAATCTAAAAAAACGGCAATCCGAAAAATTCTTGCTTGTTTTGTTGTTTGAACAACCCACCACTACACAGTATACCATAGTAAATATTTAAAACAATGGTTTTAAATATAAAATATAAAAAGCTTTACACACGTTTACTATTAAAACACAGCAAACTAAAGAAACAAAATTAAATAATCACTAATACACGCAAAACCGCTTTGCGTCGTATATAAGTAGTTGTGATTGGCCAGTTCTGGACGGGAGGTAATGAGAGGTAATTACTAATTATCATAAGTACCCACCCCCACCCTTCGCGCAATTAGCAAGTACCTCCCAATGAGCGTAATTGCATAGTGTAATTGCATAGTGTAATTGCATAGTGTAATTGCATAGCGTAATTGCATAGTGTAATTGCATAGTGTAATTGCATAGTGTAATAAGTGTAGTTACTTCATACGCATATAGATATAAGTATTTACTATGTATATCGAGTAGCGTGTAACGAGCATAGTAAGTACCTCTTAGATAGTAATTGCCATGTATATCATGTAGTGTAATGGGTTCAATTCAAGTACATATGAGTGATTACTATTGTAGCATAAGGGAAATAGGTCGGAGCATACCGAAACACATCCTTGACTCTCAACCGTCATAGCTAGAGTGAAGCGCAAGTCTCCAGCAGACACGCACGACGTAAACATCGGTGGAAGGGATAGTACCCCATTCTTAACACAATTTGCGAGCGCCTCTCAGACTTGTATATTATGAATAGGGGAGGGGAGCATAAGAGAGGTGGAGATTTTAGAGAGGATATATAGTAGCACCCATATTCAAATGAAATCAGTACAAAACTCGTGAGCTTTAAGCGCGTTGTAAGTTCCATTATCTAATATCGAAATTATCATAAAAATAATAGACATGTATAAGTGTAATTGTGGTTTAACATTTACAAGGATAGATAATTTACATCGACATCAAAATAAAAGTTGTAAGCTAATATCTAATCGCACCGGTGAATCATCGCGTGGTACGAAAAGATCTACCAATTCCAGCCCTGATGTTTTACCAGTAAAAAAAGCGCGTAATGGGAGATGTGAATCATGTAATGTAGACATCCCTACCAATCAGATGTCATCGCATATGAAGAGCCTTGACCATAAAGAAAAAGCCTGCTCAATTCATGCCGATGGTATATATTTAATTCAGAGTGCGTTTAAGTGCAGAATTGCAAGTTACAGAGTCAAAAGTGATAAAAAACATATAGATTATGTAACATTTTTTGATGCGGTAAAATGTAGAGTATTGGAATTGTTAAAAGTTGTTCTGAGGGTCCATAATGCCATTAAAGTTAATGTAGAGGTCTTCGCTACATATGTATTGCAGAGTCAAGATATTTCCGAAATCAAATCTTTTAATAGCATAAATCGAATACTAGATTTGTCGGCGGATTTGGATGCGACATATGTGGACTTTAAAGATGCGGCGGTATCTCAAACTGTAGACTTTCAACATAAGGATTCAGGTATTGTAGTTTTTATAGTGTATAATAGGGCGTTAACTAATAAATTATTCGTTGTTTCAGGCTGGTCGTTACTGGAAGTACTATTTTTAGAAGTAAATATAAATAAGTACTCTCCATTAGGCGGCTGCTCACACATAAAGCTACCCAAGTTTATTGAAACCAAGAAGGGCGTAGTTAATGTGCAAAATAATAATGCGTACTGCTTTGCTTGGGCCATCACATCGGCACTATATCCAGCGAGAGAGCATGTTAGCGAAACGTCGTCGTATCCACACTTCGAGACCGTGCTGAATGTTGAGGGTATTGAATTTCCCATGAAGCTTAAAGACATTTCAAAATTTGAAGACCTAAATGATATAAGTGTTAATGTTTATGGTTTGGAACGTAGTTATGAAAACGGTAAGGCGAAATTTGAAATAGTAGGCCCATTACGATATTCCCGCAGAAGGTTAGGTCATCATATAAATTTACTACTAATAACGGCTGATTCGGGTAATAGTCACTACTGTTGGATTAAAAGTCTTTCTAGATTAGTGTCGAGTCAAATAACTAGAAATGGCCATAAAAAATTTTTTTGTGATGGATGTTTACTTTATTTTCGATCTGAAAGCATCCTATTGCGGCACCAATTGAGCGACTGTAATCATATATATACCTGCACGCCATCAGTAGAGCTAAAAAAAGACAAACGCGGTTATTATGTACCTGAAAATATACTCAAGTTTCAAAATTATGATAAGCAGCTAAGGGTTCCATTTGTAATTTATGCTGATTTTGAATCGATCTTAAAACCTATAGATATTTGCGAACCAGACCCGGAAAAAAAATTTACTATCCCTACATACCGACATGAGCCATATTCTTTTGCATATTTAATTAAATGTTCATTTGATAATTCATTGACGAAATTTGTAACTTTTACTGGTGACAATGCCGGTAGCGATTTCGTGAAACGGCTAGAAGACGATGTTCTAACTATTTATAATACGTATTTAAAAGATGTTGTTCCTATGCACCAATTGTCTAATGATGAAATAGATGATTTTAATACATCGAGTATATGCTCTATTTGTGATGAGGCCTTTCAGGATGGTGATGTTAAAGTAAGAGATCATTGCCATATTACCGGTAAGAAAACCCCTGGCGCCGCACACAGTAATTGTAATTTAAATTATAAAATCCCGCAATTTGTTCCAATATTTTTTCATAATTTGAGTGGGTACGATAGTCATTTATTTATTAAAGAATTGTATGGTGAAGGCGAGAGAGCCGAAGTTATTGCTCAAAATAAAGAAAAATATATTTCATTTACTAAACCGTTGTACACCCATAGCTATGTAGATAGAGACGGTATGATGAGAAAAAATTACATAAAACTTAGATTTTTAGATAGTTACAGATTTTTAGCTGATTCCTTGGTTGGGTTATCAGAAAATTTACCATCAGAATTTTTCGTAGAAACAAGGAAATGTTTTGCAGAAAAAGAAAAATTCGATTTAATGAGGCAGAAAGGGGTGTTTCCATATAATTTCATGGATAATTTAATGAAATTAGATCACCCCAATTTACCTTCAAAAGAGGATTTTTATGACAAGCTAAATGATCGCCATATATCCGATGAGGATTATGCGAGGGCTCAGAAAGTTTGGAATGTATTTAAATGTCAAACTTTGGGATCCTATTCTGATTTATATTTAAAATCAGATGTTTTAATGTTATGCGATATATTTGAAAATTTTAGGGATGTATCACTTAGGGCATATAAACTAGATCCAGCGCAATATTATACATCTCCAGGTTTGTCATGGGATGCGATGTTGCGCTACACCAGGGTAGAGTTGGAATTGCTAACGGATATAGATATGATTAATTTCTTCAAAAATAGTATACGTGGCGGTATCAGCCAATGTGTGGAAAGAAAACATATTGCCAATAATCCATTTTTATCCGAATATAATCCTTTCGAGCCGAAGTCTTCTATACATTATATTGATGCGACAAATCTCTATGGGTATAGCATGAGTCAGCCCCTACCGACAGGAGAATTTGCTTGGTTATCGACTGAGGAAATTAATCAGCTCGACGTTATGTCAGTTGATGATCTCGGGGAATATGGTTATGTATTAGAAGTTGATGTAACATATCCACATCACCTCCATGATAAACATGCCGATTTACCATTTTTAGTGAAGAATATAATTCCACCCCATTCAAAAACAGAAATACCCAAACTGGTTCCCAATTTGAATCATAAAGACAAATACATATTACACTATAGAAACTTTAAGCAAGCCATAAATAATGGGCTAATTGTAACTAAAATTCATCGAGCTCTCAAATTTAAGCAATCTCGCTGGCTGAAAAAATATATAGATCTTAATACAAATATGAGAAACAGCGCTAAGGACACATCAGAGAAAAATCATTTTAAGCGTATGGTTAATAGCGTGTACGGGAAAACTATGGAAAATGTGGATGACAGATGCGACATTTACCTTAAAACTCACTGGGCTAGTAAGAGAAATTCCCCGGGGGCAAACAACTTAATTGCTAGACCAAATTTTAAGTCTTGTTCCATATTTTCACAACACTTTGTGGCTATACATATGGGTAGAACTAAAATATGTTATAACAAACCGCTGTACGTAGGTTTCACAGTGTTGGAATTGTCAAAAGTAAGGATGTATGATTTCTATTACGGCACATTAAAACAACAATTAGGTGATAAAATTTCCTTACTTTATACAGATACCGATAGTTTTGTGCTTAAAGTTAATTCAATAAATTTTTATGAATTTATGGAAAGAAATATTGAACATTTCGACACATCTAATTATAAATCTGATAATAAATTTAACTTACCAGTAACTAAACCAATATTGGGAAATTTTAAAGATGAGTATCCAAATCAGGCTATCAGTATATTTTTAGGGACAGGCGCCAAGGCCTATTATATTAGATCGGATGAGAAAGAAACCAAAACCGCTAAGGGCGTAAAAAAATGCGTAATACAAAACAGCTTAAACATGACGGACTACCAAAAAATTGTAGAAGGTGGGGGTAAGATATTTAGAAAAATGAATACATTTAGGAGTAAGTTACACGATATATATACTGAAATGAAAAACAAAGTCGCATTATCTTACAACGATGAGAAAAGGTTTATAATACCAAATACCGTAAAAACTCTACCGTGGGGTCACAGAGACATTCAGGAATATCGTAATGGGCCTCGAAAAACTATAGCCGAATTACGGTATAACGTAGCCAATATTGTAAATAATAGTAGCGATGAAAATAGATTAGATTTACTGTTAAGGCTATTATTAGAAGAAATGTAAATTGAAAGTTTGTAATATATATGTAACAAAAAAAAAAGTTTATTTTTATAAAATTTCCAACTATCTCCCCCTCCACTCCATACTCATTCCTAACACAATAAATAGTAGGTGCTCATGGTCAGATATTCATTCTGCTTCATCCAGCCCAACTATAAAAGCCGTAAAAATGTCTATCAACATAGCAACCATAATCGCCAGAGAACAAGTCATTATTGACCATGCGACGCTGAATAAAACCTGGGGGAAGTTCCAACCAGAGCAAAATAGCTGCAACAAAGCAACATCGAAGAAAATATATTAGATTAACTGTTAAAACTATTATTAGAATAAATGTAAATTGAAAGTTTGTAATATATTATATATATATATATTTTTTCCCCTTTCTACTTTTTTTTTTTTTCGATGAAAAAGCCTCGTCTATGCTCTCCTCACTCTCTTCCACTCTCCTTGTGTACCATACATACCCAGCGCCCGGGCTCTAAAATTCAGTCTGCCCTAAATAACTACCGACGACAGTCATGGCCGACGTTATTGAAGTAGCAGAATGCGACTCTACAACCGAAATTATAACAGGGGGAGTAGGAGTAGATTCCGATGGCCGATGTGACTCAACTACGGGTATAAAACCTCGCCGGCCATCGTCATCGTCCAGCCCATGCGATTCCCGCTTCCTAATTCTGAACGAATGGTCGTATGACACCGAGCCGAACACTGAGTCGGATGACTCAATGTCCGACGAATCGGTGTCAGACTCAGACGACAATTCTGACTCGCAATAGGTCGGCGGCCTTTGTCCAAAAATGGCCTTTTTCAGGACCAACAAAAAAAAATTATCCATTTTAGAACCAACAAAAAAACTCCTAACAAATCATTTGCATTTGGTAGTCAATAAAAATGTACTCGACTAAATGCCCCGTAAAGTATTGCCCTAGATGCGCGATGCTCGTTTTTTAAAACATGAGGCCGTGAGAGACTCCCACTATCTCCCCTCCACTTCCCACTCTTTCACCTATCGCTATATATACGGGGACCAGTGGTAAGAAATTCAGTTTATTTTAGCTCGCTGAATAAACTACCTAACTTTCTGTGCTATTTTTCTAGTAAACCGAACCAACTCTCACTTAAGATGCCTTCAAATGAAGAAACCACGTCAGCTACCAACAGCATCCTGTCGATAATGGGGGAAGCCGACACTTATAACTTCGATGTGGTGGATTTTGATTTTGACGAGATGCTACTGTTTAACACGGTTCCTTCACCGGTATCTCCGATGGAGTTGTCGCAGTCAGTGGGCGACATCCCGTTACCGGCCCCGTTACCGGCTCAGTTACCGGCCCCGTTACCGGCCCCGTTACCGACTCCATCACCGGCCCCGGTACTGGCCCCGTTACCGGTATACAACAGTGAGGATGAGTTTCAGGCACCGAAGAAGATTCATGTTCTTAGCAATGTGCTTGTCCCTACATTGCCAGTACCGGTCATGACGAAAAATGCAAAACGTGTCGGCAAAACCAACGATGGGCCCTGTAGGTCGAAACCCACGAGACCAAGAGTGGTTGCGCCGAAAAGTAAGAAGCCGAGGGCTTCGAAGAAGCCGAAGACAACGCCGGCGAAGAAGTTAAAGGCAGTAGTCTCAACAAGTGTGACTCCCACAAGTAGGGCTACACCAATTCCGATGCTGATTGATGACGGCGATATGGCGAAGGATCTTAGCTCCGTCAACATCACCATAATTAATATGCAGATGCGATTAAAGACCGATAGAGATCAGATTGAAATCACCGAATCCACATACAAGCAACTGAAGATGGTGGTGGACGATATGGAAAAGAATATTGAGGTAGCCTTAGCGCCACTTCAGTATGAGTCTGAAGAATTGGCAGACGAAGATGCCAACATCAAACTGCGATTAGGTGATTTAAACAGGCAGATGGATGAGATCCTCCACCATCAGGGTGTTGTACATCGAAGGCAGAAGGATGTGGGCATCGAGATTGGTAGGATCAAAGAGTCCCATTCTGAGTATCAATCAAAGAAGAGGGCCGCTGAAATTGTAAAGACGCGCTATGATGAAATTACTGAACAGGGGCGCGCTCGGAGGGCGGACTATCAAAAGTTAGTAGATAACATATGTTCGTGGCAGGGTACGTAGAGGATTTTTGTTTTGTTTGTGTATTCGTGGTCATAGGCCTACAGGGGAGCTACCACGTTAAAAATAGCAACGCGCCGTGAGTTCTATCTCCTTATATTATAAATAGTTTATGTTGATAGACTAGTTGTAATATATAAGATGGTGTGGAAACGAACTCCCTAATCAGAATCAACAAACAAAAAACTCTAAATAACTAGACCGCCAGTGGGCGAAAAAGTATAATTTTGCGCTGATTGTTATTGGCCTCCACTCAACATCTATCCACAAACCTTTTAATAAAAGAGTCCATCCAGCCTCAGATATATAGTTGTCCACATTCTGTTTAAAGACCTCGTGCTACTATGCATACATTAAGTGATGGTCGTTCTATTAGTAAACGCCTGACTTGCAAGATTTGTGTCGATAAGGAGGTACAAATGGTTTTTATACCATGCGGACATGCTGTATCTTGTGTTAGTTGCAGTCGATCTGTAGTTAGTTGTATTATCTGCAGAGCACCGATTAATGCTAGAGTAAAATTTTTTCTGACTTCCAACTTTCCGGAACTAGATGCATCCTACTGAGCGTGATGTTATGCAGGGGAGGTGGTAAATTCGAGGGTTGGGAGAGTGGAGGTGGAATACATAACCATATATAATGAGGTCCCGACCACTTACCAGCATCAGTCACTTCGCTGTAGCTGACCATTAATAATAATAGAAAGCCGAAACAATAATAAATAGCTAAGATGGATAGACAAATCGTTGTTGTTGATGTTGATGCGGTTGAGGAGATCGAGCGCCAGCTCTCCTTGTTGGCGCGTTTTGATGCCAACAAGCCAGGCATTGACGAATTTTGGGACGCCATAGAACGTGATGTAAGTTTTTAACTATTACCTTATGTTTATAAAATATCTAATCATTATGCTTATAAAATATCTAATCAATATACTTCTTTACAGGCTGCTGATGCCGCTGCTGCAGCTGCCGATGGTGATGGAGAAGGCGTGGCTGGTCTAGCGCAACTTGCCGACGAGGATTTGGGTGCTGTTGGTCCGGCACCACTCGTCGAAGGGGGTGAAGACGCCGTTGGTCCAGCCCCACCCGCCGATGAACCCGCCAGCGACGACGATGATGAGGGCATTGAGGCTGATTGCCCTGGATCACCGACTTCAATAAGAAGGGAGCTGGCTGTATTTCAGGCCAGAGGCGGTAACCACTTCTGCGTTACATCCAGCTCCGTTATTGTGAAGTTGGTTATTCCCGGCATGGAACGGAGCAAACGTCTGTGCAACCCCTGCTTTCTTTATTACGAGCAGATGGAGGTCGAAAGAAATCCAAATGCCAGGTACATACACGAGCATCAGCATTTTGTTGTAGAAGGGGGGGATTTGGAGGATCCGCAAACATGTGATGTATGCGCCCGATATATTTCCCACTTCTGCGACACAAATGTTTGCCCTGTATGCATCAGCGCTTGAAATAAAGGAGTCAGGGGTTGCAATACGGTGGCTTTGTTATGCATCCAATGACCCTTTATATATAGATTTAATTTGTATAATTGTTTATTATTTAAGCTTTCTGTATATATTTAAGTGTAAGTTATTTTATTATTGTATATGTAGTAGTTAATAGGAAAATAAAACTTGTTTTTTTTTTAATCTTTATTTCATTTAATATCCATACTAAACAATATCATTTATATTAATCCAAGAGTTTTCTTGCTGTGGGAATCCCAACCACTTCACCAAGGCTTTGTCCCCTTTCGTCCGAATGACCTTTTCCACTAAATAAACATCTTTCCACTTTGTTTTTAATAATTCCAACTCATAAAATGAGCCTTTAATCGATTGACCATTCATATCTTCTAGAATGTATGTTATGGGGTATGTGCTATTTATTTTTCTTATTTTGAATAATTCAGTTGTATAGTTAGCAGTATACCCTTTTTCAAATATGCTTTTATATTTACTTATTCTTACGACATCGCCGACACGATATTTCGGTTTTTTACGCCTTACTTCATTTTTGTTTTGCCTATATTGGTTGAGTTTAGTTGTCGGCAGGACATCTATTGGCTTCATACCTATGATTGAATGCGTGGTGTTATTATACTTATTAATGACACCGTTTATAATATCTATCCAATTGTATTTCCCTCTCATAGCCATTTTTTTATATAATAGGGATTTTATCGTACGAATCACACGTTCTGCCATTGACGCTTTCATTGTACTATAAGTCGAATAGTGATTTATATCATATGTTTTCATTACTTTCCCAAATTCCTTGTTATAATATTCTGTCCCTTGATCCGTTTGTAGATTTTTAGGATGGTGTGCGCAATTTTGGAGTATATCTAAAAAGGCATTTCTAACATGTAAGCCTGTTTTATTTTTTAATGGTCTCGCCCACACATATTTCGTATAACAATCGATGACAATTAGAATATATCTGTAACCATCGTTTTCATCTTTATAACTTTGCATATCAGCCAAATCACTCTGCCACAAGTCGGCATATCCTTTTACAATAGTCCTTCTTCTGGGAAAATTTCGACGGGCAGATCGGTGGATTTCTTCAATTATTTGGTGCTTAGACATTCTTTCCAATTAAAATACAATTTTTTATTCAATCTTTTTGATCCTTTCTTCCAGTCCTACTATAATTTTCGATAAAACCGCTGTATTTTGTCCAATACTTCCTTTGACGCTTTCAAGGTCTCGAAGAATTTCCGTATTACACTTAAATGAATTTATCGGTAAGATCAGTTAAACGGTTCTCTAAAATTATAGTAAAATTTTTTATGCCTTTTATTTCACTTTCCAAAATATCAACTTTAGTAATAATTTTTAAAATATTACTTTTTGTAGTGGTAAGTATGTCCTCAAAAAATTCTCTATTGTGCTTCACTATTTGTAACATCGATTGGTATTTAACATTAACATCGCCAATACTATTGCTTGACACAGTTCGATGTTCAAATACTAATTTCTTAAGTTCACTCTGCTGATTTTCGAAATAAATAGTGGCTTCGCGTAATACGTTTTTAATGGATTCCGTTAAAGCTTTTAAAACGTGATCTTTTGCTTGCCTAGTAACATCGTCAACATATCCAACAGTTACAGCGTCGGTCGATTGTTCTGGCTCTCCGAGGTTCACCAACCGTTTGGTTTGCATATCATAATTACCGTCACCTGTTAATTTGAATCCAAGACCCCTTTTTTCTCGAATAATTACGCGTTGATTTTTCTTTTTTCTTCCGAATTTATCTACAATGTTCCTTGAAGACATTCCGTTTACGACTGACCTTTACAGCGCATGTATTTAATATATTATTCGCTCTTCTCTTAATTCTTCAATTATAGATAAAATTTCATTATCGTGCCCAGTATGGCCGGCTTGCTTTGAACTCCATAATAAACGCAATCTAGCCACCAATTCTCTCGGCTTGTTCCAATAAACGTATGTGGGTTTAGAGGTCATTATTTTTTTGTATTTAGGTATTTTTGAAAACCCTCCACCCTTTATCTTTACCGGAGAGAACAATGGTCTAATAATTTTTCTCAATTTATTTACATTTTTGTTACTTAGCCCTTTGGACTCGTCATACTCCTTAAAGGCCGCTCCAGTAAGTTGTAATATTTCCTTATATGCATCCTTAGTCGCATTACTTACTTTCTTAGGGCTTCGATAAAATAGTAGCTCATACAATTCCGGATTGCCGTGGTAGTCAGCAACTCTTCTATCCCCATCCCAAAACGAGATTTTGCCATCAGAAAATTTTACTTCTAAATTCCCAACCATTGTTTTCATGTCTTTGTCCATATATACGCCGTACCGAGTATCATAGCGTTTATTACCTCGTGATATTTCTTCTAAATGCTTATTAATATATTTTTTATCATCATCATCATCATCATCATCACCATCACCGCGGTCGGATATTGCACTTTCAAAACTTTCTCCATATTTTGTCGAGTCCGGTGATATTGACGCGAGTTCCCTTTTCATGCCAGATCTTTCTTCTTTAGTGTTAGCGGGGTTTTCTTCTTTAGCGTTAAAGGGGTTAGAGGTTGCGGCTTTTGAAATTGTTTTCAACGGTTTCGTCAGCGGTTCATACATTTTTTCTAGAGCTTGCAGAGTTTCAACGCGCCCACTTTTTAAGGCATTAAATTTCTGTCTAACCGAATCGGAGACAGCGGCCAGCTCCGATTTGATGTCGAAATGTTTTTTATTGCTATACATTTTAATCGCTGAAACCACCTGCCGCCTTGGACGCTACTTGAAAAATAACGCGTATTGCATTGTTTATGGGTATATGAAGCTATCGAATCCTTTCTTATATCTACCGGCGCTTATATCTTTATCTTTATCGATCACTAGAAATCCATGCTTTTCACCCCAACATTCCACACATATTTCTTGAAATTTTCTAAAAGACACGTCTGGAGCTACATGGTCTGAATATATGTGACGTAGGTTTAGGTCATCTTGTTTAAACATAATTATTAGATTTGCGTTGTCTCTAATCAATTGTTTCGGAATCTTCGAATACGTTTGAGCCAAATAAAAGCAATCTATATTTCTGTGTCGCCCCATACTAAAATATGATCTAATAACATCTTGTTTTTCACAAATCACATCATCAAATATAAATATGGAATTTGGTTTGGCGTCTACTGGTTGGATTATATCTTCATTATTGTTGAACGTAAAATAACCCAACCCTTTTATTGGAGTCAAAACTTCATGCAAGTACTCATACTTCTTCTGGTATAATGATTTTGAATAAATATATACATTTTCAAATCGTAGCCCATTTGGTTGAATGAGTAGTGATAACATAACATTTGTTTTACCGCAATTTGATGGTCCTATTAGAAGGCCGCGTATTGTATTGGGCAACAATGGGCCGTGTCTAGGAATCCTATTTTCACTAAGCCCATCACCAACTTTTTCATCTAAATTCTCCACACAGATACTATTTTGTGCTTTGACTATGCGCATCGTTTGACTGTCTTTGGCTATATAAACCCTCGCCCACGTAACATTCATTTAAATGCCTAGCGTGAAACGAGTGCGATCTATCACTAAAAGTTATTCAAAAAGAAAGTGTGGAAGAGGGTTTGTTAATTCCCTCATAAATAAATTACCATTTGAACTGCACATACCGGGGTACCAATATTGTGGGCCAGGTACGCGCTTACAAAAACGTTTAGCACGTAACGACCCAGGAATAAATGAATTAGATAAAGCCTGTAAATTACATGATATTGCTCACTCTAAAAGTGCAAACGATTTGAAAGCTAGACATATTGCTGATAAGGACCTTCAAGAATTAGCTTGGACTCGGTTTAAAGCTAGCGACGCGTCAGTTGGTGAAAAAGCAGCTGCCTGGACTATCACAAATATAATGAAAACAAAGCGAAGTTTTGGTATGGGTCATAAATTACGGTCTAGAAAGCGGCGTCGCGGAACAAAAAGCAAAAAACGAATTGCTTTCGGTAGAGGAATTGTCAGTAAGATTAAAGGGGTAATAAAGACATATGGCGGACAGAAAATGGGGGGAAAAACACTCAGGAAGATGGCTGCATCATCCCTCATGGCTGCCCGAAAATATGTTAAAGCAGCCGGGGGAAAGAAAAAAATTATTATTCCCCGTATTATACCGATACCAAAAACAGGTGGATTTTTACCATTAATACCTATTTTTGCTGGATTATCTGCATTGGGGAGCTTGGCAGGAGCGGCATCCGGAATCGTCAAAGCAGTGAACATCGCTAAAACAAATAGTCAAAAATTAACAGAAGCTAATCGTCACAATAGAACCATGGAAGCCATCTCTCTAGGAAAAAACGGTAAAGGATTATACTTAAAGCCCTATCGAAAGGGGTTGGGCCTTTACATGAAACCATATCGGCCAAAAAACTCGTAAGTTCACTACCTCGAAGACCTCTCAGTAATTTAGACATACAATCTTTTGCCAAAAGATTCAAGATTCCCTACTTTCGAGGTGTGTATATGAGAGATAGTTTACCAAACTGCGGGCCACTAAGAAACGAATCAGCCATTGTCAATTTGGATAGCAGTAGTGGGCCAGGAACACATTGGGTCGCTTACAAGAAAAGAGATGCGTCATTAATATATTTCGATAGTTATGGTGATTTACCCCCACCTTCAGATTTAATTAGTTATCTGTATAAAGGGCGTTGGTCGGTATCTGAAGTTCACTATAATTATAAACGCTACCAGAAGTTTGATACTGTCCTATGTGGACATTTGTGTTTGCAATTTCTTCTCTCTGAAGAATGAATACCCACGATGAAGAACAACCTAAGGATTTTTCTAAAAATGAATCTATTGACGTAAATGATGGTCCGACGGTATTTTTGAAACGCGGGTCAATTGACGTAAGCGATGATCCAACACCAAAACACGTAATTTGTTGTTTTTGTAAAATTCGAGAACTGAAAATTGCCACTAAAAAGCGAGTTTATAATTTATGTAATCGAAAATAGATTTCGAAGTCAGTGTGACATACTTCTTAGCCATGTCAAGAACATTTCATTTGTCGTCCATAGCGTCAAGCATTCTCAGCAATGATTTTTTTCCGCCCATCGAATTGGATGTTAATAAACAGTATGGCCTTGGATTAATAGCATTTTATGCCTACCATTCTATCAAAAATATCACCTTAAAAAATAATATCATCTGTTTAGAGGTGGTAGACCCAGAAAAGTTTTGGGCAGATGTGGTGCAGCGAGAGAAGAGTTGGGCCGAGGAAGGCAGTGCACCGAAAAATATTAATGTACGTGTGGCACCCGGCGCTTATGAGATTGATGAAATTAATAAGTTCGTCCAAAAAGCTATATATGACTATCTATATCCGGATACCAAAACTATTTTAAATCAAGGAGAACTTGATGATATGTTTAAATTGTCGGCGAACAACAACACTCTAAAATGTGAAATTTCATCTAAATTTATAATCAACTTTGGTTGTGACAACAGTATAGCTAGCCTCTTAGGATTCAGTAATTCGAAGTGCCCGCCAAGGCCTCAAGCTTATGTCTCTACAAGGCCGATCAATATTATGAACCTCCACCTTGTTCAATTGGATTGTAATATTATTTCTGGTTCCTATATAAATGGGAAAGAAGCCCACACCCTTTTTTCATTTGACATAGACGTTGAGCCAGGATACAAACTGACGAAGGAACCTCATAACATTATTTATCTACCAGTCATACCTGCCGGTCGGCAATACCTAGACAACATTACTATCCGAGTTGTAGACGATAACGGTGAGTTGATTGACTTTGGAGAGGAAACTATCAATATCACACTCGAATTAAAAGAGATAAACTAATATGGGATTCTGCTTCAAACCACGATATTCAACTAGCGCCCATTTAAATAATCATATAAATAGAATCGAAGGGAAAAACATGAACATTCGCCGAGTAACTGTAAAGCGAAGAAGACTTCTGTTGTCTAATAAAGATTATAAATTTCTTCAATCTATTGGATTCCATATAAGATATTAAATAATGGCTGTTTATGTAAGAAATGAGATGTTGGACGTATTTGAAAAGCCGATCGTCGATAACTCAATCAAGAGATGCGATGAATATATCCACCCGCCTACGGGATCGCCAAATTACAAACATTCTGATACAATCACCTTTACGATCAATAATATGGACCTGAATCTCTTAATTTGCGATAGTTACATCAATATAGTTGGAACATTTAAGCCAAAAGAGGCTAATAAAAAGTGCTATTTGGCCAACAATGCTCTTCCTGGCCTATTTGAAGAAATTAGATATGAAATGGGTGGACAAAAGATTGCTGAATGTCGTAAAACCTATTATAACGACAGCAATAAAAAATATGGTGTCATATGGTGAAAAACATGCGAAATTATTAGAAACATCTGGTTGGGGCCTCAGCGAAGAGAATCAAGTTTTGGTTGATTCAACGAGTAATACATTTACAGGTAGAATCTTATTAAAACATCTATTTGGTTTTGCTGAATCTTACAAAAAAGGGATAATAGGTGTTAAGCATGAGATGACTGTAATAATTGCTCGAGCATTCGAAAATTGCTATATAGGAGAAGTCGATGCGGACATAACTATCACTAAAATGGATTGGATAGTCAAACATATTACTCCCGAAAATGATGCAGATGTTCTCATGTATAAAAAAATTAATGACAAACATTTGCAATCCATTAAAATACCGCATCATAAATGGGATCTTTATGAATTACCTACTCTAAGGCAAACTTCTCACGACATATGGGCGATTAAAACCACTACATCCATGGAACGACCTAGATATGTAATTATTGGATTTCAAAATACTTCTTTTACTGAGAACAGGAAAGAAGATGTGACGGCGTTTACGGCTGCTGATATAAGCAATATCAGATTATATCTAAATTCTGAAGTTTACCCATTAGAGCGTTGGAATTTAGATGTTGGGAAAAAGTTGGATACTCCCGCTTATTATGCTTATGAAGATTTTCAGCGAAGTTACTACAAAAAGGAAAATCCCCAACCGATGTTAGGCCTGAATGGCTTTAGAGCGAACCCCCTATTCGTAATTGATTGCAGTATGTATCCAAAACCAATCAAATCTTCAACTGTGGATGTCAAGGTTGAATTCGAAACACGTAAAATGCAATTTCCCGCCAACACTAAAGCGTATGCGCTTATTATTCATGAAGCTCTTATAAGTTATAATGCACTAGATGGCACTGTACACACCGAATATATGCCATTGTAATTCATATACTCTAATTTACTGTATCCAAACCTATGCCTGTGTTCACTTTTAACAAAAATAAAAAGATGTAACCTTTTTTAAATAAAAAACATTTAAACTATGTATATTGTATTATTTATATTTTAATTGCACATATAGATATAAGATATAAGAAAACCGAGTGCAACATAATTTATTTTATACTGGATGTATACAGAATAGAGCAAATTTATAATACAAACAGTTATACAATAATAGAAAATAATAGGTGAATGTTTAAAATTCAGAAATATAAAATGTCAGGCGCTCAAAAATGGGGTCAAAAATACTTCTATATAATATAAAATATTAACTACTGGAGCGCTGGCAATAATAGTATATTATTAAACGAGCAATTTATGGTAGCCATTATTCACGCAAGTCACCCGAGTGAATAATGGCTATAAATTGCGAGACTAATACTATACTTTGTCCACGACCATTATGGTTTCTTTATTAAATAAAAGTGAAGTGTAGAATAGAAAGTTTTTATTAAACATAGGTTACTAACTGTTATTTTTTCGATTTTTCGATTTTTCGATTTTTCGATTTTTCGATTTTTATTTCGATTTTTCATTTTTTTTTTTTCGATTTTTTTTTTGTTTCATTTTTTTTTTTTCGATTTTTTTTTTTTTGATTTTTCGTTTTTTTTTTTTTAGATTTTTCGATTTTTTTCGATTTTTCGATTTTTTCGATTTTTTTCGATTTTTTTCGATTTTTTTTCGATTTTTTTCGATTTTTTTCGATTTTTTTCGATTTTTTTCGATTTTTTTCGATTTTTTTTGATTTTTCGATTTTTTTCTATTTTTTTCGATTTTTCGATTTTTTTTTATTTTTCGATTTTTTTTTTTCGATTTTTAGATTTTTTCGATTTTTTTTCAATTTTTGGATTTTTCGATTTTTTGATTTTTTGATTTTTCGATTTTTCACTTTTTCGATATTTCGATCTAGAAAATACGTTATGAAAAGTATCGCCCATCTTTAGTTAGTTACCGGAATTTGCCAGAATTACAAAAGCGTGAATTATCATAATTCACTCCGTGATATATGAGTACCATATGCTTTTTTATTTACCGGAATTTGCCAGAATTACAAAAGCGTGAATTATCATAATTCACTCCGTGATATATGAGTACCATATGCTTTTAGTTAGGAGGTAGAATATTGATTTATTATTAAGTAGTCGTGGACAAAATATCTATTTAGGTGCAATATTATTTCTAGTTATTTTATTAATTATAAAAAACTCAATAAGCCGTGCATCTGGTATATTTTCTAAATTAAATTCCATCTTTTATATTAATAAATGTAATTATATAATATAATTATACAGACGTACATTATTGTTAGATGCAATTCACACAAAAAGACGTGGTTTTCAATCACGAAAATTTTAAACTGTTTGTTATGTCCTTAATGTTATTTTATTTTAACTGACTGCTCCAGACGATGGATACTCAACTTTGGTTGAGAAAAGCAATGAAATTTTATTATAAATTCTAATACGGCCAGGAAATTTTATCCTCTTTTTAATCATTCAGTTAATAAGAGTTAATAAAAAAGTACTTACCATTTACATTGAATTTTTTTGCTATTTTGTCCACTTCTGTTGCAATAATCCGATCGTTTATAATCGTATAAAGTTATAAAGTTTCATACTGTTGAACTTCTTCGCGGAACTTTATATTAAACTGAAAATCGTCACGCCTTTTTGACTAAAATCGAAAAACAACACTAAATATGCGGGCCTCCAAGCTACCCGCCGAGCGAGAACCATGTACCCACAGGTAGGGCAATACCGATTCAAATGGTTCGGACACCGCTTACAGGCTGGCGTAGGGATGGTGATAATCGGACAATCGGACAATGGTTCGGGGTTCTTTATAACCAGCTTTCGATAAACATTAAGTGGCCTCCTTCGTGGGTGCGAGGCTAAGCGAAAAGCTAGCATTGCACTCACGACGAAATCAGCGGGTTCGTTCCTCCGCTGTGGGGCCATTTTTTTTATTTTTTTTTTTTATTTTACAATTTTTATAAAATATATAATAAATATATGGGCTATTTATCAATGAGTGGAAATTGATAAAAAAATAAATACATTTTAGAAATAATGTAATATATTACTATACATACTTTCAATCACTTTAAAAAATATAATATAATCTTTTTAACAAAAAAACATTAATGCCTAATTAGTAGTCAAATTTTAGAATTTAATAGATCACCGCCAACTATTATTCCATCATAGAAAAATTATTATTTTAATATTAGCCATGGTCTAGCATTCGATTTATAAAATATATATGTTACGCCCAATTTACAACACTGCCCGTAACATATACATGTTTGCGTTGCATACGGGTGTAATGGGGGTGGCCTAATAGGTAGTAGCGTTATTTACTTTATACATAATAACCTAACCTTTTAATGGGTGTGGCCTAATAAGTAGTAGAAGTATTTACTGAATACATAATAACATGTAACAACCTTTTTTTTAAATAAAAAAAACATTAAAACTATGTATATTGTTTTATTTATATTATAATTACACATATAGATATATTATAAAAGTAATCCTTAATCATTTTCATCGTCTGACTGTGGCTCTCTATCCAAACCATGTTTACTCCTAATTTGCGGGGTGATGTATGGTAAGACCTCGTTCAAGAAACGCTTCAAACTTAAGGTAACCATCTTCTCACAGAATGTATCCAAGTCCAGCTCACATGCATTATATTCACAGCAAAGACTGCTACCTTTACTGTATTTCTCATACCATTCATCCTGTAATGCTACGGCTTCCGGGAACGGCCATATGTCGGCATCATAGTTGATGGAGTGTAAAGCATCCATCGCTAGTGCATCCAGTTCCCTCCCAAGTCTGCTTATCGATGATTCTAAGTCGATAGCTTTAGGCCAGTGCTCTTCGGAATACATCATCCACATATCGAAATAATCTGAAACAATATGTGACCGATATTAAAGGAACAAAAATGGGTCAAGTTATACTTACAATAAATTTATAGAAATTCCTAATGAAATAATGTGTATACTATATGTAATTAAAAGTAAAAAAATATTTACAATGACTCTACCACAGATGAATGAATTGATTGCTGACTAACTAAATCGAACCTTATATGAGATCTAGTAGTTGAGCCATAACACGGTATTTCCCCTAAATAGACTAATGCATATTGGCCTGCAGTAGCATTAATCGTAGCAATGATTTCAGGTGGCATTATTTCAAAAATGCGCCTTGGCAGCCAACACTGGAAAAGCTCAAGTGTAAGCCGATCAATTAAATGAATGAGTAAACATTTACCATACCTAGTATCTTTGACAAATATCGTCTTAATAATATAAAGTTGACCTACAACTAATGACTTTAGTTCCCGCTGATCCAATATTGTGGACCATTCGCCAACTAACTTATTTAGTGTATCTATCTGAGATTGAGCCATGGTAGAATACAAACAAATATTTGTTTACCTGTAAAACACACACAATACTACAATCGGTTATTATTTAGGATTTCTTAACACTCTTAAAGTTCACGATTTTAAGTTGATTTCAAACTGATTTTATTTGGAAAGAAGCGCTACTATATATCCTCTAAAAATCCCCACCTCTACTATGATCCCCTACCCTATTCATAATATACAAGTCCGAGAGGCACTTGCTAATTGTGTGAAGAATGGGGAACTATCCCTTCCACCGATGTTTACGTCGTGCTTGTCTGCTGGAGACTCGCGCTAGTCGCGCTTCACTCTAGCTCTGACGGTTGAGAGTCGAGGATGTTGGGTATGCTCCGACGTATTTCCCCTATGCTACAATAGTAATCACTCATACGTACTTGAACTAAACCCATTACACTACATGATATACATAGCAATTACTATCTAAGAGGTACTTACTATGATCGTTACACGCTACTCGATATACATAGTAAATACTTATATCTATATGCGTATGAAGTAACTACACTTATTACACTATGCAATTACACTATGCAATTACACTATGCAATTACGCTATGCAATTACACTATGCAATTACGCTCATTGGGAGGTACTTGCTAATTGCGCGAAGGGTGGGGGTGGGTACTTATGATAATTACTAATTACCTCTCATTACCTCCCGTCCAGAACTGGTCAATCACAACTACTTATATAACTGGCTGTTGCTGAGTCGGGTAATGTCTTCCAGTGACGTCAGGCATGCGAAAGAGATGGGCTGATCTCATGCGGGTAGGTTTATCTTCTCAAGTAATAGTATCATGCTATAATTAACATACCAGCAAAATATGACGTATTGTCAGATTACTTAATACAGTATCAGGCCACGGTATCTGAAGGTAATTTGAAAATAAATGTAGATCATGAAACTACATATAGATTTCTTACACAAGCGCTGAACAATACTGAAATTAAATGGTTTTCATTTAAAAAACTGTTAAGACCAATGAAGGTAGTTATGACAAAATTGCATGGATCCAAAAATAGTGTGTTAAAAATACTTGAAGTCAGTCAGCTACTAGCAGCAAAGTCAAAGGACTCCTCTCACTCTTTATTCTAGCCTTTAACAAAGATGAAGATGTCAAAAAAGTATAGGATTAAGAAAATACTCTATTTGGAAGTGCAGATAGAAGCCTACAGAAAATTTTTTACCTCAATACCTAAGACTGCAGATAGAAGCCTACAGAAAATTTTTTACCTCAATACCTAGACTGTCTCAGTGAAAATGATTTTGTTTCGGTCATAAATAAAAGTACTCGAATTCAGGGTGAATCGAGAACATGTCTAGATCACATATTTGTGAAGGGGATTGAAAATATAGATAACAGTTTTATATCAGCGGTACTAGACCTTAATGTAACTGATCATAAAGCTACCTTCATTGCTCTTCCAAATAAAAAACAAATGAAAACACCTGAACGTACAAAAATATATACAAATCACAAAAAAATTAAGGATACGTTGCAGACATATGACTGGACTTATTTCTGCAATTTAGATGATGTAGAATCCATGACAAAGGAGCTTACAAATATTATAATAAAATTAGTCCAGGATAATTCTCATAAAATAAAGATACACAAAAAGGATGTAAAAAGAAAGTTATGGATTACCGACGGACTCATAGCGTCATTAATAGAAAAAACGAACTTTACAAAACACACAAACAAAACCCTGAAAATTTGGAATTAAAAAATAGATTTATAAAACATAGAAATAAATTAACAAAACTTGTCTCAGAAGCAAAAAGAAAATACTTCCAAAATGAAATAGATAAACATAAAAATAGCTCTAAAGGTCTTTGGAAAACAGTTAAACAAATAAGTGGCAATGAAAAAAAAAATGAGATAACTGAAATATGTTCTAATGAAAATATTGTAATAAAAGATAGTAAAACTATTGCAAATTTATTTAATACATATTTTACAAACGTTGGCGTGTCTTACGCTAAACGCATTCAAAAACCTGATACGCCGTGTCCCCCCAGATATCATAATATACATTCCTTTTTCTTAGAACCTGTAACAGAGATGGAAATTAAAACTATTATTAAATCGTTAAAACCAAACAAGGCACCTGGTCATGATAGTATAAAAGCTGAAACCCTACAATATATTGTTGATGAAATAAAAATGCCTACTGCATATTTAATTAATAGAATTTTTCAAACTGGAATATGTCCCTCACTCTTTAAGCAATCTATTGTAATTCCAGTTTACAAAAAAGGTGACCATAAACTGACTTCTAACTACAGACCGATTTCCTTAATTATTTGCTTAGCTAAAATATTTGAATCAGCTCTAAATAAAAGACTGAACAATTTTATAGATAGATACAACCTTATATCGAGTAATCAATATGGATTTAGAAAAAGTGTGTCTACAGTAGATGCTATAAAAACACTAACATCAAAAATCTATAATTTGGTAGATAAGAGTATTCCTACAATTACCATATTTTTAGACCTTGCCAAGGCATTTGACACTGTGTCACACGCTCAATTGTTAGATGTCTTGGATGATCTTGGTATCAGGGGTATACCACACAAATTAATGACAAGCTACCTTAAAGAAAGAACACAAACGGTAAAAACCAAGAATTGTTACAGTGATGTTTTACATATCGAGTACGGGGTACCTCAGGGAACTATTTTAGGACCGTTGCTGTTTTCCTTATACGTAAATAGCCTACTCAATTTAGAAACATCTGGTGAGATATTATGTTTCGCTGACGATACTGCCATCATTTATAGCAGTAAAACATGGAATAATTTACAAAAAAAAATTGAAAATGATATGCAAAAAATTATGGAATGGTTTAATCACAACTTACTAACTGTTAATTTTGAAAAAACATTTTTTATTCCCTTTGCTGCTTACAATAACAGTATGCCCGATTATCAATTAATTACAATCAATATAAATAACAAGGATACAATAATAAAAAAAGCTAATGATATTAAGTATCTTGGCATTACGATAGATTGTAATTTAAAGTGGGACAAACATGTACAAAATATAACAAAAACACTAAGAAGTTTACTTTATAAATTTAAATACTTAAGTACCATTTTAAGTGTTCATTACTTAAAAACTATTTATTATGCACTCGTTGAATCAAGGCTACAATATGGTATACTTGTATGGGGTGGGCTGTACCAAGTTCACTTAAAGAGTATGGAAATTCTCCAAAAACGATTTCTAAAATTATTATTAAGAAAACCTTTTCATTTTTCCACAGACCTACTTTTTCAGGAGGCCAATTTGCTTGATATTCGTCAGTTATATTGCCATGCAGTTTTAATTTTTACATATAAAAATAAGGAAATCATATTACATGAACTTGATCACCTGTATGATACTCGTCAAAAATCGTCATTATTTGTTAAGACCCCGTTATTAAAAAAAACTATAGGACAAAGATGTTTTACCTTCTTAGCTCCTAAAATATACAATTTTCTGCCAGAAATCTATAAAATCCATATAAGAAAAATAAATTCCTTATCCTACATTAAAAAGATCTTCAAAAATTTTTTGATAAATACTGGTCGACAAAATATTCATGACTTAATTGAATTAAACTAAAACATCTAAATAAAAATTAAACCTAAAGTAATCTCTAAAAAAATAAAAATTAAAAAAAAAACATCAAATTTAACCAAATTAGTGTAATCATTTTCATGCTTTCTTGTTGTCATCAAAAATTGTTCAATGCTTTTCATCTTTTTTTGTCATAATTTACAATTCGTTTGTTAATTCTACATTCCATATGTCAATGTGTGTTTTACATGTTCTTGAAAATTCTGTTTTGTTATATTCTAATGCTTTTTCTTTTTATATAATTTTTTTAACTAATTATAATATTTATTAAGAACGCATTATTATTATTGTTATATTTATTTGTATTAAGTATTTAATTTAATAATATTAACTACTCTTATTATACTCATGTTCATGTTCATATTATTAATTAATCATTAGTCTGCCAGCTAGTACAATTAATTATTATTATTCATGTATATTATTTATTATTATTATTAATGCACATATTTACATTTATTAATATTGTAATTACTATTGGTATGATTATTAATCTTAAGTCTATTGTTATAATTATTAATTTTTATCAGCAATTATGGCGCTACTAATAAACAGAAGTAATTTCCGAGCACAACCTTATGGTTTTTTCGGACTAACCCATGTTTATTTACATTAAAAGAGAATTTATTTGTAAAAAAAAAAAAAAATATATGTAAGAAGTAAAATAAACATTATTATTATTATTATTATTATACAAATGATGCCATACTCAAAAATTATACTGTGCAGTAAAACATTCAACCGAAAATATGAACAACCAAAATATACAGCACCTAAGTACATATAGTGTAGAGAATATCTCCCAGTTAATTATAGAAGTTGCGTCACTGTAGAAGCTCTGCAAAGCATAAGACACAAAACTACAAATCAGAAGTATACAGTCAATCTAGTGAAAACTGTAAGAAGGCTATAAACTTTAAAGGAGCCCGGTATATCTTATGCCCAAATAGCAAGTAATGAAACCCACAGTAGAGAGCAATAAGTACTGATCCTATAACTTCAATGTGCAAAAAATATTTAATCAAATAAAAAAACAGGAAGAACTCAACAAAAAAGTTCTACAAAGGCTGGACAGACTAGAAATTAATAAAAAAGACGATAAAAGACAACATAACTCCGAACCTTAGGATTCTCAAATAGAACACAAATAATAATAATAATAATAACATATTTATTGTCCACATATAAAATACCTATAGTACAATTTATACAATTAAAATATATACCGGGTGTTCAAAATATATACCGGGTGTTCAAATTAAAGTGTTACAGCTAACTACCGCCTTTTATAAAAAACAACGTTTCAGACGAAAGTTTTATAGTTTTGTGAGGAAAAATTTTTGGCTGAAACCGTTTATAGCTAACCATAATATGGCCAACTTTTTTTCGCCCAGCAAAATTTTCAAGTAGCTGTTACTCAAAAAGTAAAAGTCCAATAAAAAAATATTTCCATCAAAAGTTTCTTATTTTTTTATGTACTTTAGGAATATGTATAAAAAAATGGGATTCCCATTTAAAAAAACAAATTCCACCTCGATATGGCCATATATGGCCAGCTATAAAAAAATTAATTTAGCCAAAACGTATCCCCCAAAAAACTATAAAACTTTTGTCTAAAACTTGTTTTTCTAAAATGCATATTTTCGACGGTATTTAATTGTAACACTTTAATTTGAACATCCGGTATATAAAAAAAGTCAGTAGACAATTGGCCCAAATTGGTTCAGGTGCGGATATTATATACCCCTGGTCTTCCACCAATGCCATCATGATATAAAAAAGTGCCTTTTGAGATGGATTTCTAAAATTAAAAGAAAAGTTTTATAAAAAGGGAAGAAAAGAGGAAAGGAAACATAACAGGATAAACAAAAGGAGAAAGAGAAAGGAGAGAATAAAAAAGAAAATAGGAAAAGAAAAAAAAAATAGATAGTAATCATTGTGTTTGCAGCAGTATATTTTTATAGCGCCATTTAAAGGTTTCTGCTTTCAAATGTAATAATGGAGGATCAATTTTTAACAGGTTATTGACTCTTACAACACCAGCGAGAGTTATAAGTAAACTTAGAGACTAAACATGTGGATGTATGCCTAATAGTAGAAATGTAGTTCTCAATTCATACGCAAAAGATAATAGATCTATAATGCTATTCATCCAAACAGTTCTACCTAAGGTGAAGCTGCTATTAATATTAATATTAACAACACACTATAAACGAGGAAAAAGTGAAACTTAATAAATACAAGATGTTAGCATAACTGTTAAAACAAAAAAATAAGTACTCACTTTTCTATCTGCCTAATTCCCACCCAGATACATTTGCAAAAGAGAAGATTACAACTTCTTGTCAAGTATTTGTTGAAAAATTATATTAAGTGCTGAGTTTAATGCAAAAAATGTCTGCCGGGACTCAAGAACTACTACAACCAAAGAAAAAGAACTGAACCAGGCTATCAAAGAACAGAAATGTACAGTAAACGTCAAATCTAAAGAAACAGCGCAAATGCTCAAGTTAGTTTACTTAGAAATCGCCACGCCCTTTCATAATTTAAACAGTGTTCTTGCTTACGGTCAGTAGCGTAACTACTAGATCAGTATTTGTTTCTGTGTTTTGGTTAAAATGACTGGTTTTATTTTTAATAATGTCTTCTATTGTGGGTGAAAAAAAGCGCAGATGTTATTAACGGACAAAGTCGTGAAGTAATATACAATGTTTTTAAATATTTTGACGCAACAAAAAAGGAAGGAGTTACTTTAGATGATATCAAATTTCAAACTGCACAAGCAACAGGTAAACATATTCCGTAGTTTATTTGCAATTAAACTTGCGTAGTTTTCCATATTTTTTTTTTGTATTTTGCACACATATCTATGCATTTTATTTTTGATTAATATTTTATATTTATTTTTTTTAAATTTATCTTCTGTTTCCAAAGATTTTTGTTTCCTAATAAATATAAAAAAATACTAAATTTAACATTAATAAAAAATCAACCGCTACGAATCTCCCTGAATATCAATTGAGGGACATTCGAAGAATAATTTACGATTTTCATATAACAAAAAAGTCTCGTGTTACTGTTGAAAGGTTAAATAATAAAATAAAGGAAGATTTAGATATCCACATATCAAAAACTTCATTAAGAAGAGTACTTAAAAAATTTAAATTTAAGTGGAGAAAAACACAAAATAATTGTAAAGTTTTGGTGGAAAAAATTAAAATGATAACTTTAGGAGTAAAATATTTGAGACAGATAAAATATTTTAGAAGTCAAAATAGACCAATCGATTATTTAAAAGAAACATATATACACAGCGGACATACTTCTTTCAAGAATTGGACAGACGATTCAACAAAAGGTTTGTTTTCTGTTATTTCTAAAGGCCAAAGGCTTATTATAGTTTGCGGTGGGGGAGAAATGGGTTTTATCAAAAATAGTTTGTTGATATTCAAATTAGGGATTAAGTCTGGAGAATATCATTCCGAAATGAATTCGAAAAATTACGGCAAATGGTTAAGAGAGAAGTTAATACTTAATCTTCCACCTAATTCAGTGATAATGCTAGTTATCACAATGTACAGACAAATCAAGCACCTAATTCCAATTCTTTGAAGAATGATATGATCGAATGGTTGGCAATATACAACATACCTTTTAATCCAACAAGTTTGAAACCAGAGTTATATGAACTGATTAAATCTCATAAGGACCGACATGTAACATATGCATTTGATGAGTTGTGTCGAGAATACGGCCACACCGCTTTACGGTTACCCCCATATCACCCCGACTTGAACCCTATCGAATTGATTTAGGCAACTGTTAAGAATAATGTCAGTCAAAGAAATGTTACCTTTAAATTAGAAGACGTAAAACAATTAGCAGAAGAAGAATTTAACAAAATTGGTATAGAGGAATGGAAAAAAGCAATGCGATCATGTTATAAAGGTAGACGATAAATATTTTAAAAGAGAAATACAAACATTTATGTTCGGAAATTAATCCTATCGTCATTAATCCTAATGAGGATTCCAGTGACGACAGTGACGAGTCTTCTTCCAACGAAGAACATTATTTATTTGTGATTTACTGTTTACGTTGTTTGTATTTACTTATAGGCTATATAATATAAAATTAAACAGGTTTTTGTTTTTCTTAAATTTACGTAAAATCAGAAGTTATTAGGACTATCCAGTTTTAAAATGAAGACCCGGTATAAAAAATCGGAAGGATATATTACTTTATTCACATATCATTTCATATTTTGTTTATAATATAAAAAAATTAATGTCAGTTAAAATACAAAATACTAGACCACCAGAGCTCTCCTTAACCTAAAGTCGGCTTACCTAAAAATAATGATTTTTTAATTGACTATAGAATTATGTACTAATAATAACACTAAGCAATATGTATGAAAAAGCATCATTCACTATTTTCCATTTATTTTATGTCTTAAAATATACGCGCTCCTGGTTTACAACTTTCTAGGTAAGCTACCAGTTCTATTCATCGGTAGGCGTGTTTGTAGCATTATAAATGCGCGTCCTTGGTTCTTTAGATTTGGCGTTTACTGAACTTGACACTCCATGGGAACATCTACATATTGGCCAAGCGATATAAAAAAAATACCGGTCCTCCTAGACTTTTTTATTTCCAGAAATATTTCAGCAAATTTTATAAAGTTAGAAGATGTTGAAGAACCTATATCTCATCACTCCACAATACTCCTAACAATAAGTAAACTTATTACCTCTAAAGAACTTGGTTAATTTGAATTTCCAATGTATAATACTTTTTTCTACTATAATTATAAATAATTTGTTAATTTAAATAAAACTATATGAAATCAATTTAATTAAAAGTATTAAAGAATCAAAAATAAAAGAATAGGTGGTCACATCGTTAGCGTTCTTGCCTTCCACACGGAAGACTGGAGTTCGATTCTCGGATGTGGAAAAATGAAATAAACTTTTTTCTTTTTTTTTTTTCGTTTATTTTATTTAAAAAATTATTAGAAGTCATAAATTACTTTAAAATTAGTTAGTTTGTCTTAATAACCTAAAATATTTTTTAATTTGTAAATTTTCGTTGGTGGGTCGAAGAAAAAATATACTGTACAACTCGATTGGATTGTCCACATCGCACTTAGACAATTGAGCCCTCAAATTTCGTCTTCGTACGATATGGGCATCACATCCATTCCTTTTGCACAAACTACTATTTCATTTTATATACTTACACAGTATATACCAAAAATTGGGTCAAATAACTAAAATTTTGGTTGTCCAGATAGCTTGTGGGACACCCGGTACATCACAGATCAGCGTTGATAAAATTATAAAATAAATTAAATTTCGAAAAGTATATTTACTTGTTCTTAGTTTAACCGGCACCTTTAAGAACTTTTTAGGATTTTCGAAAATTAGATGATAAAGGCCGTATATTTAATTTAAAATTTTTAAAAAGATCCAGTATTCTGAATAATATATACATAACAAATTAGGTGAAAAAATAAGTAATATTGCAATTTTGATAAAAACGTGTCTTATATCATTTTAAACCTTCTGTAAAGTGCTACAATTTTAAACAAAATAATTTAGAAAGCAATAAAAAAATATTAATTGTTTTAGCTAAATTACAACAAAAATCAAACTATAAGTTATTAAACAGTTTTTTCAATCAACTATTTTAGAGTGTGACACAAACTTGACAAGAAGTATACATATTTTTATATGCCCATGAACATTAAGAATATCTAAATAATATGAAGGTATGTATTTAATTATATACCATTACTGCAGTATGTAATATTTTACGAACAATTTTATTATTTTTAGTAATATTTTTTTTTTTTTAGAACCAAATAGTTTTGTTACTTTTCACTGTGCTTGTAGCGTCAGGTAATTAGATCTAATTTAATTATTTTTTTTTTTTATAATTTATAATATTTAAACTCTTCTATATACAGGGTATTATCAAAACCCTCGCCAATATTTCACAGAAGTGTTGAGGAAACAAACATATAAATACAAGTCCCATTTAAAAAAAATAAACTGCACAAATTCGATTGTCTTAAAAGAAATCTCGCAACAATGTGTTTAAAGTTATGTTTTCTTGTGATTACTTACATTTTCTGTTTTTATTTTGTTCTACTCTTAGAATTCACTCCACTCTCTAGTGGAATTTGTACAACCTATATTTTTTGTTATTTTGGACTTTTGGAAATCTTTGTATTTAGGTTGTCGTTTTTTATTGATTTTTTCAACACGTCTATATTAGTTATTTGTGCAACAAGTGTGTCAAGTAACCCTTTTTTGACGAATATGAATATTCGTCAAAAAAGGAACTTTACACACGAAATGCATAAAATATTTTTTCTACTACCGGAAGTACTTGGATAGCCATACTATTCAGAAGATTTTGTTTTTTTCAATAATTCTTTATGCACTTTCACATATTTGTAGAACTCTGTGAAAGTCATATCATAATTAACTTGGCACTTTAAAATCGACTCCACAGTCTTTGGAAGCAAGCGATTTCGTTCATCAGTCCAATGGGCCGACATTAACGAAAAAACATTTCCACTGTGACATTATGTGCAGAGATTGCAAACAAATACTAACATAATTTCAACAGTTGGCATTTCCTTTCGGCATTTTCAGTTTCTTTAAAAAAGTAAATCCATTTTTCTTCCACTGAATTGATTGATTTACATTTATACGAAGCAAGTTTAGCTTCTAAAAGACTCTTAAGAGATTATCACTCAAAATCTCCACACCATTACTATTAAGATATAAAATTGTGTTTTCAATTTTTTCCATTCTGGGATTTCAGATTTCAGCGTCATCCAATCGAACACTTCATATTTATCAAATAAAAGAGATCACTTTTTCAGATAAGCAGAAGCTGTGTTAAAAAATTATACTGTTAATAAAAATCTTCTTGAGAATATTTAGTTATTCATTATTTGTTGTTTGCAAATTATTTTTAAAAATGAAATTTTTTAAACATAAAAAACTTTTTTATTTTAAATTGAACACCCTATATATTTTTTAAATTTTAGATTCAGCATGAAATTCTGTAAACAATGATACCCCATTCGCCTATTCTAATTATAGTGTATTTGGCGTTATTCAGTTTTTTATAAACTTTTATATGCCGGCAGACATTTGCTTTTTTTAATTTACTTGTACATCGTTTGTTCGACTGTGTGTTTGGAAATTATTTTAAAAAATAAATATTAACCAGAGGTAGTAGATGGGATGTACTTCTTGAAAATATTTAGCTATTCATTATTTGTTGTACGGGGTGTTTGCAAATTATTTTTAAAAATGAAATTTTTTAAACATAAAAAACTTTTTTATTTTAAATTGAACACCCTATATATTTTTTAAATTTAGGATTCAGCATGAAATTCTGTAAACAATGATACCCTATTCTAATTATAGCGGATTTGGCGTTATTCATTTTTTTTTAATTTTTAGTCGTCGCGCCGGTAGGCATTTTCTTAAAGTCGACTGTCTCAGGTACTATTTCTGTTGGATATTTGAAATTTTAGCCAGAAGTAGTAGATGGGATGTACTTTTAAAAACATTTACAGTTTTCTGCAACAAAATATGTCGTTTAAAAAGTTTAAGAAGAATAAAAATAAATTAATAAAAATTAATAAAAATTATTAAAAATTAATAAAAATTAATAAAAATTAATAAAAATTAATAAAAATTAATAAAAATTAATAAAAATTAATAAAAATTAATAAAAATTAATAAAAATTAATAAAAATTAATAAAAATTAATAAAAATTAATAAAAATTAATAAAAATTAATAAAAATTAATAAAAATCTGAATAAAAATGAATAAAAATAAATACAAATGAATAAAAATGAATACAAATGAATAAAAATGAATAAAAATTAATAAAAATGAATAAAAATAAATAAAAATTAATAAAAATGTATAATATTGAATGAAAATTAATAAAAATAAATAAAAATGAATAAAATTAATAAAAATTAATAAAAATTAATAAAAATTAATAAAAATTAATAAAAATTAATAAAAATTAATAAAAATTAATAAAAATTAATAAAAATTAATAAAAATTAATAAAAATTAATAAAAATTATTAAAAATTAATAAAAATTAATAAAAATTAATAAAAATTAATAAAATTAATAAAAATTAATAAAAATTAATAAAAATTAATAAAAATTAATAAAAATTAATAAAAATTAATAAAAATTAATAAAAATTAATAAAAATTAATAAAAATTAATAAAAATTAATAAAAATTAATAAAAATTAATAAAAATTAATAAAAATTAATAAAAATTAATAAAAATTAATAAAAATTAATAAAAATTAATAAAAATTAATAAAAATTAATAAAAATTAATAAAAATTAATAAAAATTAATAAAAATTAATAAAAATTAATAAAAATTAATAAAAATTAATAAAAATTAATAAAAATTAATAAAAATTAATAAAAATTAATAAAAATTAATAAAAATTAATAAAAATTAATAAAAATTAATAAAAATTAATAAAAATTAATAAAAATTAATAAAAATTAATAAAAATTAATAAAAATTAATAAAAATTAATAAAAATTAATAAAAATTAATAAAAATTATTAAAAATTAATAAAAATTAATAAAAATTAATAAAAATTAATAAAAATTAATAAAAATTAATAAAAATTAATAAAAATTAATAAAAATTATTAAAAATTAATAAAAATTAATAAAAATTAATAAAAATTAATAAAAATTATTAATTAATAAAAATTAATAAAAATTATTAAAAATTAATAAAAATTATTAAAAATTAATAAAAAATAATAAAAAATAATAAACGTTATTAAAAATTAATAAAAATTAATATAAATTAATAAAAATTAATAAAAATTAATAAAAATTAATAAAAATTAATAAAAATTAATAAAAATTAATAAAAATTAATAAAAATTAATAAAAATTAATAAAAATTAATAAAAATTAATAAAAATTAATAAAAATTAATAAAAATTAATAAAAATTAATAAAAATTAATAAAAATTAATAAAAATTAATAAAAATTAATAAAAATAAATAAAAATTAATAAAAATTAATAAAAATTAATAAAAATTAATAAAAATTAATAAAAATTAATAAAAATTAATAAAAATTAATAAAAATTAATAAAAATTAATAAAAATTAATAAAAATTAATTAAAATTAATAAAAATTAATAAAAATTATTAAAAATTAATAAAAATTAATAAAAATTAATAAAAATTAACAAAAATTAATAAAAATTAATAAAAATTAATAAAAATTAATAAAAATTAATAAAAATTAATAAAAATTAATAAAAATTAATAAAAATTAATAAAAATTAATAAAAATTAATAAAAATTAATAAAAATTAATAAAAATTAATAAAAATTAATAAAAATTAATAAAAATTAATAAAAATTAATAAAAATTAATAAAAATTAATAAAAATTAATAAAAATTAATAAAAATTAATAAAAATTAATAAAAATTAATAAAAATTAATAAAAATTAATAAAAATTAATAAAAATTAATAAAAATTAATAAAAATTAATAAAAATTAATAAAAATTAATAAAAATTAATAAAAATTAATAAAAATTAATAAAAATTAATAAAAATTAATAAAAATTAATAAAAATTAATAAAAATTAATAAAAATTAATAAAAATTAATAAAAATTAATAAAAATTAATAAAAATTAATAAAAATTAATAAAAATTAATAAAAATTAATAAAAATTAATAAAAATTAATAAAAATTAATAAAAATTAATAAAAATTAATAAAAATTAATAAAAATTAATAAAAATTAATAAAAATTAATAAAAATTAATAAAAATTAATAAAAATTAATAAAAATTAATAAAAATTAATAAAAATTAATAAAAATCAATAAAAATTAATAAAAATTAATAAAAATTAATAAAAATTAATAAAAATTAATAAAAATTAATAAAAATTAATAAAAATTAATAAAAATTATTAAAAATTAATAAAAATTAATAAAAATTAATAAAAATTAATAAAAATTAATAAAAATTAATAAAAATTAATAAAAATTAATAAAAATTAATAAAAATTAATAAAAATTAATAAAAATTAATAAAAATTAATAAAAATTAATAAAAATTAATAAAAATTAATAAAAATTAATAAAAATTAATAAAAATTAATAAAAATTAATAAAAATTAATAAAAATTAATAAAAATTAATAAAAATTAATAAAAATTAATAAAAATTAATAAAAATTAATAAAAATTAATAAAAATTAATAAAAATTAATAAAAATTAATAAAAATTAATAAAAATTAATAAAAATTAATAAAAATTAATAAAAATTAATAAAAATTAATAAAAATTAATAAAAATTAATAAAAATTAATAAAAATTAATAAAAATTAATAAAAATTAATAAAAATTAATAAAAATTATTAAAAATTAATAAAAATTAATAAAAATTAATAAAAATTAATAAAAATTAATAAAAATTATTAAAAATTAATAAAAAAAAGGAAGTCATGTATTTTTTATATTAATAACACCACTACATGCGAGCAAAGCCGCGGGCAACAGCTAGTAATATCATAATAATTACCTTAATATTAAATAGATATATTTTTACTTACCTTATTTCAGTTTAAATGTCAAATAAAATGAAGAAATTTAAAAAATATCTCACAACACGTACTAAATGTCAGTCAATCATAGGCAACTTAGCAAGATTGTTAGAAATCTTTAATTACAATTTTTGTAACTTTTATTATTATTTTATTTAATATTATATTCACTAATAGGTGTTTGCTGAATTCAAATAAGTTTTGATGTATGAATAAACCAAAAAAATAAAGCAACTAATTTATAATATTTTTGAATATTGATACTGTTCTTGATTTTTAAAGTTAAAATATTAAATTAAATAAAGAAATGTCAGTCAACTTAGCTGGATCGTTAGGAACTTAAATAATTTTCGTCAACAGGTAATAAGATTCCACATTAATTTTTATTTATATAATATTTAAACTGGATTGAAATAACTATAAATATATATGATTAAATTGAAAAAAATTAAATTAAATATTTAATATACTCATTATTATTTTTGTCAATACTAAAACTTGTTGCTCTGTTGTCAATACACTTAAATTTGACAATTTTCTTTACGCACTCAGTGCGTAAATAAAAACACTTTGCGCACTAGTGCGTGAAGCAAAGCTTTACGAAATCTGTAGCGTGCAAAATGATAGTACTTCAAGAACAGTAGTAAAAAAAATTTTGTTGCGGTTTTGTAATACTCTGTATAGTACTTGCTGCGGTAAATAATTTACTTTTTTGAAAAAATTTTAAAATAACTATTTTAATGTAAACTCTTAGCTTTAATAAAAAGAAATTATTGGATTTTTCAGTATTGTCAGCACCTCCAAAAGATAAACCAAAGCATCATGAGAAAAAGGAACCTGAACCCCACAAACCCGTTTGTAAGTAAAATTTTATTTTTGCTAAACTTTGGACATCAGGTTCAATATAAAACTTAAATTTATGAAATCAATTAATTATACAAAACGGTAAAAATAATTAGATAAAAGATAAAAAATATGTAAAGATTTGGTTTTTTGTTTTTTTTTTTTTTAACAAAAAAATTTTCTTTGGTATCACAGGTTTTAAAAAAACATTCTTTGGTACAGTTATAGTTAAAATGTTAAAATATTGTGATACATAATAGACACTTTTTGGAATTATGGGTGCTAGTAGAAACGAACATTACGAGATGAAAATAACTGACATCAAAGACTTAAATTCCACAAAAACAAAAATATCACGAAATTTCACAATAACAGGGCAATAACAAATAAGCAGATCTTCGCCCTAATAGTGTCAAATATTCACATATAACTTTTTCTCAATTTTCAAAAAGGAAACTGCACTATGCTAAGAATTGACACAAACAAATTTGAAAATCTAGAAAAACAAATTACAGTTTTTTAAAACCATCTAACCCAGAATTAAATACTGGATATTGTTTCCGTAGATCTTCTGAATAAATGCTGGTTGCTAGGGTTGAAAAGATAACGTTTTTAAACAGACACTTGCCGAGTGATACATTGCTGAGTCATTAAAAAATAAAAGCTTTATAAAAAATAAAATATTAGGACCAATCGATAATTTCAAAAGTGAACCATTTACTTCAAGAGCAGAAATCTTTAAAAATTCTGAAAACGTAGGAATAAAAAGCAAATAAGCAGTTCTCCAAAAATAATGTTATTTAATAATGGAAATAAATATTTTAACTGGTTACTGAATAATAATTAGCTCTTCTTTTTTAATTATGTTTTTGTTTAATGGATTGTAAAATTCTGTAGTCTATAGTCTAGAACATTTATATTTTTTTCCAAATTGTCAGTGTGGTGTTCTGGGTTTAAAAATTTAATATCCCTATCTTTAATACTAAAAACAACACTTTTTTATGCAGAATGTTTTTTTGAAACATTTAATAGAAATATAATTTGACCGATCATACCAAAGAAGCTTTATTTGTTTTCGAAAAATTCTACTACGATTAATGAATTATACTTTTTCTATCTATTTTTGTATTTTACATATGAATTTTTCTACAATCGCAATTAAAAATATGGTATAAGATTGAATTTTAATTTAATTCTACAGACTTTCACTTAAACGTATCAAATAATTGTTGGTATGAAATCGGCTGGGTAGTCTAATACGCCCAGATTTTGAATTTCTATAGAAATATTTTCACAAATAAAGAAATAATTTTATACTAATTTTTAAATATTTATTACAGTCCCACACTTTCCACCTCCAGATTTTGATTTTGACAAACTTCATGATCAAATAGACGACTTTTTCCACCAAACTTCAAATAATCAACCATGTAAGATATTCTTAAGTTTGACCAGATAGTAATTAAGTTTTTTACGAAGAGATCGATATGAAGTTTAAAAAAAAATCAAAATTAATGCTAAGAAATATCTAATTAAAACTATTTCTGAACTCCCAAAGTAAAATCAATTGTATTGCCTTCATCGAGAACTGAACCTCGGTCGTGAAATGTGAAGTTGAATGCATGTTGGGGGCTCAATAATGTGAGCCATGGAGACTTAGAATAAGTTAGTCATAATAGGTATTTAGGAAGGTCTTCCAGATATGGCTTAGAAACTCACATAAAGGTAACAATAGCCTAGCCATCTGACGGTTTACATACCTCATCTGTGACCTACAAAGAGGTACGTCATTTTTGTATCCGATATTTTTTACAACTGAGACTTGTTCGACGTCTTCTTTGCAAGGCTTTTAAACTAAATTCTCGCAGATGATACTTCGTGATAGTCCACTTCACAAAATTCGGCAATTTTACATAAAAAGCCACAACTTTGTTTAAAAATATAACAAGTTCCAGAAACTTTTATCAATCAATGCTTAACATACTTCTAATGGACTGGATTATTCATTATAAATAAGGTACTTACCCTAACCTTACATGACCTAACCGACGTCCCCCACCCCAAAAACCATCAAACCGACCCCCCATCCCCTCCCTTCCCTATTTCCCCCCTCACCCACTTATCATTGTTAATATTTTATACCCAAAATATTTAAAAAAAAAAGTTGTGTGTATTTTATATTATTACATTTTTGCAACAATATTTTGTTTCCTGATAAGGTCTCAAACAGAAAAAATAAGACTAAAAAAAGATATTATTTTAGAAAATTATTCAATACAGAAATAAAGAACAGATCAAGGGAAATGGAGAAGGTGAATGAGATGGGTGGCACAAAATTGATCAAAAACATTTTGATCGAATTGGAAATTTGATCGAAATTACATTTTATCGAAAGGCATTTGATCGAAAATGCATTTGATCGAATAACATTTGATCGAAGATATATTTTATCGAAAAGACAATTGATTTAAAATTCATTATATTGAAAGGACAATATATCGAAAATAAACATTAAAAATAGTAAAATATAAAAAAATTCAAACGACATCATACAACTGTCCATCTAATTCTTACTACCAGGAAAATTAAACTCAGCTGGTATCAAATTTGGTACAAATGGCAAATCATTCAAAAATCTCTAAACGATAGCTGCCTCGTTAAAAAAATATTTTCCGTGCAATATTATTAAATTTACCTAACCTGTGCGGCCTGGAGCCGTCAAAAGTTGCTTTGTAAAAATACATGTAAGAAATAGAAAAATAAAAAAAAACAACTAACTTACCTGACCTGTGCGGCCTAGAGAAATTTAATTTTAACTGATTGCTCTGGCACAGGTTAGGCAATTTAGATAATTTTTTTTTATAAAAAACTTAACTAACAATAAAAAAACTTAATAAAAAAACTTAACTAAAATACCTAACCTGTGCGGTCTGGAGCGTCGCGGTTTGCCTCGCAAAAAACTGATTGCTCTCGCACAAGTTAGGTATTTTTTAAAATTAACTGATTGCCCTTGCACAAGTTAGATAAGCTAGTTAATTTTTTTTATTGCACTTTCTATCATATCTACTTTCGATCAATTTTCTTTTTGATCATTTTTCTTTTCGAGCAATTGTTATTCGATCAAATGTTTTTAATCAATTTTGTCCCACCCGAATGATATACATAGTACAGAAAACAATCTACAGAAAAAACGAAATAATGACAGAATATGTTAAAAAAGGCAAAGCAGCAGGAAACGATAACAACAGAAATTGAGAAAAACGTGAAAATTGATTGGATATTTTTAAAATACTATTACCCAAGTTATGGAATGAACAAAAAATATCTAAAGATTGGGAAGTAAGAATATTATTACGTGTTATAAAAAGGATGCAAAAATTGTTAAGGAATGACATTACTGAGTTCTGAAGATATAGGAGTTTTAAAGATATACGAAAAAATTTTTGAAAAAAGACTCGCTACAAATTAAAATTCAACTTCAAGAAGCACAGAGTAGATTTAGAAAAACAGAGGTGATAAAAAAGAACAACTCTTTAAGAAATCTGAAACGGAAGAGCTTTAGAAAGAGAGCAATAAAAAAAACTGAGAAATGCAATTTCCAAAACATAAAATAACACCAGAAACTACAAGAAAACAAATTATGAAATCATAAGCACTTTTGACCAAGAAAGAATTACAACAATGAGGTATACTTAGTCCTTAACTATTCAGTTTAGGTCGTACTTGAAATCAAGAGAAAACAAATAACTATGCAAGTAGTGGAAATCGCAGAAAATGCCTCTACTGGTGACTTGATAATATAAGGAAAAAAAGAGAAAGATCTACAAATAAAGCATTTAAAACCACTTTAATATGTTGTCGTGAAAGTTGGATCATAAATAAATAAAAAAAAGTAGAGTAAAGTGTAGATGAGATACTTAAGAGTCGTTAAAGGAGTTTACCGAAGGACAGAATAAGAAAAGCGAAAATAAGAAAAGAGATCAAATAGACGATGCAATTTGTTGTGCTACAAGTTGTAGGATCTTGGTTGGTCCAAATGTTGGACGGTAATTGCAATGTATGTGACGTACTACACAAATAAGCATTCCAAACAAAATGGCCGCACGGTAATGACAGGCCACCGACAGGAACATGATAGGTTATGATATGGCAACACTGTGGACCTAGTGATTTAAAAGGGTCAATGATATAGATAGTTATATAGATTGATCATACATTTTTTTTAAATAAACATAGATATATGCCTTAAAGTAAAAATTTAAGGAATGTTTTTTTAATATTTTCAAAGGCTGAAAATTGGTTTTAAAACACATTTTTGCTAAATTGATTTAAATTAATAAGCACTTGCCAGGCAATATGGCCGCTCACAAACGACCCGCTTTAAGCAATCTATATAACTATTGTTATGATCTTATTTATTTAATTTTCCTAATTGTTGATTTTAATTTGTTTGTAATTTTTTTTAATAATTTTTACTTTTTATTTTAATTTTTTTTAATTTTATTTTTTTTTTATTTTTAATTGTTTTTTTTAATATACAAATAATTCAACTTATTTCATTTATTTATTTTAAAATTAAATTATATATTTTATTTTTTTTATATTTTATGTTCAAAATAACAAAAGAAAACTCTTATATTAGAAGTGGTTTCTTAACATAATCAAAATTTGTACGTCTATCATCATAACCGGAATAATGTACCTAATAGTAAGCAACTAAAGACTATGATTTCATTTAAAGAAGGATGTTGTAGTGCAATGTGTAGTGAGATTTTTCTTTAATAATAATATTTATAAATTACAAAGAGCATTTTTGATAAGAGATGTGACATCTAAGGAATATTCCTACAAACATAAACTTAACGCAAGTTGTAAAATTATTAATGATTAAAAAATTATTTCGACTACAAAAGGCACGGAAACAGGTTATTAATAAAAATGAACTGACGCTCTTGCCCTACAATTTGCTGCTACTAATATTAAAATTAGAATACGGCAGAAAAGGCTGAAGAAGATAAAGATGATCTATTGAAAAAGATTACTGGTTGTACTACCGATTGCTTGGAATCTTTACACGTTTGTGGACAAAACGATTTATGATCTGTCTATACAGTTTACAGTGCACTTTATTGTATTATCGATAGTACAACAGCAACAGCCAATCATAGAAAGCGTTAAGAGTTAAAAACTAAAATGGTTTGGACACGTAATGTATGGAAAAATTGTGAGATAGATTAAAAGAGTATGGCAGATAAGATTACTGCTCAAACAAAAAGGTAAAGGCAAAAAAAAAACATGCGATAGGTAGGGGAGAACGGGGGAATGGCGCGGCGGTCAGTTAAGCCAGATCGCACATTAAACAAAAAATACAGCGTTGTGGTCAAATCTAAATAGTGTAGGAGATAGCCTTAACAATCCACTAGACTGTAGTATACCACTTAAATCAAAATATTACACAACAAAAGAGAAGTAAGATCTGAAACAGTGTCATAACATTGACCACTATTCCCCGACTCTGCGGTTAATACCGGTCAGCCAAAGCTTTTTAAATGGGGATGACATATTTTCAGAACATAATGAAATAGTAGTTGCTAGAAAAGTATAGTAAGGTATTTTATTGTAGGAAATATTGAAAAAACAAGTCACAACTCAAAAAACGATATAAACAATAATAAAAATCAAATAATAATAAGAATAATATAGATGATAAAAGAGTATGGAAAAGTTTCACTTTCGTAGACAAACACTTGTAGTTTTCAGCACTGTCACAACCGCTACATAACTCGTGAACTCAATGGCCGCACACTATACAGCGGTACCACAACTCACCATCTCTCCCAAATTCCTCGCAAATGAGACATATTTCATTGATTTGTTCGCTCTCAATGTCATCCACTTTATGATCCTGACACAGAGTTTTTTCGTCCATATTTTCTTCATCTGTAGAATCGCTTTTCAACAATTTTTTAGAATTTTTCTTAAACTCCTTCTTTTTTTTAAACGTCGCCCTTGGTTTCTTTTCTTTTTCTGTTTTTTCTTTTTCGTCTTTTTTGTTTCCTTTCTCAATTTTTTCTTTTTCGCCTGTTCTTCAAGCAGCGTCTTTAAAGGACTCTTGGTTAATATCTGCGAATGTTGATTAGCTCGAGTGACTGATCTTTTATTAGCAGGGACTGGCAGAAGATTGTAAAACTTTGAAGCAGTTATAGATTTCAGAATATTATCTGGTTGCTTAAAATCTTTAAAGGTGAAAGGTTGCGCCTCAATAAGGTAACTTATAAGAACAGGGAGTGGTTTTGAAAAACTATTTATTGTAGAACCAAGAGAATCCGAAGCAGTAGTTTTTTTTGGCCCCAACGGTGTCAGTTTTCTGTCGAATTGCCCTGCATCCAGACTTAATGTTGATGAGCCTTCATTGATGGAATCATCAATAGAATTATCGACATCATTAACCATCTCTATTTCTTCGGTATCGTTCCAGTTGTTAAGAGTATATGCTGCTAGGAAGTCTTCATCGGTGAATATATTAGGATTTACTGGATGTATTCCGGTTGCTTGAATGCCGGAAATTCCGACAGCCATCGTGGCAATTCTTAAATAGGCTTTATTGAAAAGTTCTGCTAAATCGTAAGGTGTTATGTTTAACAATGCCTTTGACTTCATATAAAGGGTCACATTCTCTGCGGAAAGCAGCTTTTAGTGGCCCATATAGGGGCATTCTGTGTGATGCATGAGGTGATAGAGACAACATGCAGATGCCTTTTTCTCTACATAAGTTGTAAGTTTGCAATGTGATATGGCTACTATAATTATCTAATACTAATAAAGCAGGGTTCTCTTTGCTGCATTTCGAATATGTTATGAAGTGTTCAATCCACTCGTAAAATAACTGTTCATTTGACCCGCCATTGAGCGAACATTTATAAGCAGCACATGGAGGTTCACCATTTGCCAATACGTTTTTTTCCTTTGGTCGCTACAGTGGTACCAGGATCTTGAACGGTCTGGCAGATATTGAGTTTTAGACATTACTCCTTCCAAATTTTTGTAGAATTTTGCTACCTCTTCTCGAATAAAGGCGGTTATCCTATTAACGCTGGATGCTTCCGGCTTCCGAACACTTATCGTTGGATTCCTCCTTAAAAATGAATACAACCAGTCCTTTCCAGCCATTTTGGTTACTGGTTCCATATTCATAAGCAATTCGTCGGACCTGCTGGGGGCTAACACCAACTAAATCTGACAGATATTTTATAGGGTTAGCTAGAACGGCTTCTTCCTTCAAAGATAACGTAGTTTGTCTTCCCATACGTGGAGCGGTTGTCTTATTTCTTGATTTTCTTTCCTGCAGTGTGATAAACGGAATATGGAATTTTTTGCTTGCCGATCGAATTGACTGTCCTTCTTCGATAAATTGCAAGGCATTTTAAAGTTGCTCGGTGATCTACTTAGCTTTGTTTCCTTTTTTAATGTAAGTTTTAGGCATCTGTAACAAATAAAACACATTGATTTAAAATTAAAAATATACACCCGACTTAGTCATAGGAAGGCCTGTGGGGTAATACCGGTCACGACTGGTATTACCCCAACCGTTTTGACCAGGATTTCCCGAACGCAATCCGACGACATAAACCTAATATAAAATTATTTTTCTTTATTTAACGCCTGTAAAAGCAGGATCTAAACGACAAGATGCCTCTTAAGACATTCCTTATAATTCCGTGCAAAAAATAACTTATTTGGGTACTTACGTTGGTTTAAGTTCGTCAAAATATTACAAGAAATACTAGCAATTACTTGACCACAACAGATGTCTTAGACTAGAGCCATAAAAGCGAAACCCGGTGGATTTAACTTGTACCACTTCATAATAGATGGCGCTACATAGTTAACGGGGCGACTACGTTTGTAGCGGAAAATTACTAGTGACCGGAATTACCCACCCGAGTGGGATTCCCCCACTCTCCCCTTCTACAGTAGCGGAATGCTTTAAAAAATTTAAAAAAGAATACCAAAAAAATTAATAACCGGAAAAAATTGAAAATGTACCTTAAGAAATGGTCAATTATCTTCTAAAGTAAGATAGCTAGCAAAAACTGTCAAATAAAAGTTTTAGAGTTTTTAGAACCGATTACAATAAAGACAAATGAAGTATAAATAATCAGTCAAAAAGTTTTTTTAATGAAACACCCTGTATACTATTCCATATTTAAAATTCATTAGAATTTTTATAGAATAATAAGATAAAATAGACAAAAATAGAAGGACATATCTATTTTTAAGTTTTCACCTTGTATATCTATAATCCAAGTTGTAGCGAATAAAAAAAAACTCAATTACTATTTGGTTAAACTTATATGAATTTTATTTATGTAATTAAAACATGTATTTAGGTTACATTCTTAAAATTTCAACACTTTTTTTAATATATATATTTTTTTTAGGGGACGTTGAATTTCCTCCATTTGAAGACTATATAGAATATTTCCTTAGTTTATTGAAATGTGATGGAAAATAATAAAAATCAAATATGGAATGGTCCATGGTCCATTTGTGCCATGTAAATATTTTCGAATAAATAAATTGTTTTTAAACAATAAACTAACGAATAAAAATTATATGTTATATTATTTTTTACCCCACAACACAGAGCCCTAAAAATGGAAATAAACAATTTTTTAGGCATTTAGGCTACTTTTTAAGAAATATTTCAAAATACTTGGTGTGTAGCAAAAAACTGTGCAAATATATTATTTTAAACTTTCTAGACCAGAGGTTCCCAAACTCTTTTGTTTCATAGACCACTTTTAAAATTTTGCTGGATCTGGTGGCTACATTACTACCAATTTCTAAATCTCTAAAAAAAAGTGAAGATTAGATCTATCTATGGAAACTTGCGTTGTGGCTAAGTTTTAACGACGAATTACCAGTTTTCGAAAAAAAAAAAGGTTAAAATTGATTGTTTGATACGGTTAATTATTTGATAATAAAATCGACTAAATAAATTTTTAATTAAATTTTAATTGATTGTGCTGTAAGTGGATGTTAAAAAAGCAAAGTTGGCTAACCGAAAAAGTTACTATATCCAACTTTACTTTTTTGAAATCTACAGTGACTCACAGCACATGAACCAATCAATTCTCACAAATTTTATTTATAAAATGTCCCATTTGGAGTAATTTATTATTGTTATAACCGTCGTAATATAATTAGAATTAAACACTTATAACGTAATGTAATTTCTACAATGGTAATTACAAAAAAAATATATTTTTAATTAGAGGGATATACTTGATGGATTGACAGCAAATTATTAATATTTGGTTTGAGTTTTGTAAGAAATAACCGTAAATCTCCTCTTTCTGTGATATTCAACCAGCTCCTTTTTTTTTGTTAATAAGTTTGTATAGGCATTAAAACTTTTTTTGATGAGTGATGACGAGGGAAACGCTATCAGAAACTTTTGCACAATTCCCCACAGTCCAGGATATTTTTCGGGTATTTCTGCTTGCAGCCAAAATTTTTGATACATTCTTTTAAATGTCACTTTCAGCTCCTCATTAGTGCTAAGCTCGAGTAACTCGTCTTGTAATATTACATTCTCCACTTCCGTTTCATCAAATGGATTTGTGGTGGTATTTCCATCGACAGAATATCTTCAAATCTAAATTTAAAATCATCATGCAGGGCAATCAAATGTTGAAGGTATGTCTTCAACAAGGCATTCTACCTGCGACAAGTTTGAAAACTGTAACAATTCGCGCCGACCAATATTTTTCTTCATAAATTTCAATATACCAAGAAAGGCAGAAATTACACTCTTTGTTTTTAATAAATTGAGGCTGTCTCCTTGTAATTGTAAGTTGAGGTCATTAAATGTTTTGAACATATCTGTCGATGATGGTGGGTGAGGTTTTCCGGGTTTTCCTCACCTGTAAGTCAAATGGCACCATCAATCATCTTTAAGTCGCCCCGGAGCGCCACGGCAAATAATAATAATAGCCGTCCCTTTCCCCGGACAAGCTCAGCTTTTGGGGTTAAAATTCACTCGTAAGGGGGTGAATTAGGGAGAGTATTATTATTATTATTATTATTATCATTATTATTATTAAATACGCGATGTCTGCTTTAAAATTGATCAAGATTTTTTTTAAATCATGATCTTTATTTTTCAAAAATTTTAAAACTGAGTCAAAAAGTAAATAAAATCTTGATAAACAAGCACCTTTTGACAACCAGCGTACTTCGGTATGTAATAGCAATCGTTGGAAGACTTCATCATTTTCATCGCTCAATTGTGCAAATAAACGCGTATTCAGTGCATTGCTTCTTATTTTGTTGACTGCATTAATTACAAATTGAAGCGATTGGTGCAATCTGTCACTCAAATTTTTTGCTACTAGGTGTTGTCGGTGGATAACACAGTGAATCGCAATTACCCCTGGTATAATTCTTTTAAGATGGCTTATAAACCCACGATATCACCCGACCATGGCAGGAACTCCATCTGTTGCCACCGAAATAACGTTTGTGAATGGAATCGATTTTTCTTTAAAAAAATCACTCAAAACATTAAATATTGATTCACCTTTAGTGTCCGTCTTCAAATTTTTCGCGAATAGTATGAACTTCTTCGCCCATAACAAATCGAACATATGCCAATAATAATGCTTCATTGCCAGGTAAAATTGACTCGTCCAGTTGAATAGAAAAATGAGTTGTTCGTAGATAATCACACAAGAAACTTTCAACATCAGAACTCATTTCATTAATACGTCTTTGTACAGTGTAGTTACTCAAAGGAATTCATTTGAGTATGTCAAATGAAGATTTGTGCAGAACAGTTTTTAAAACCTTCTCAAGAGCAGGTAAAATTAAATGTGCGGTTTTCCAGATTTGGCGATAAGCAATGAGATATTGTAAGATGCCCGCAAGCCATCATCGTTGCTTTCAGACGTTAAAGAGAACATACTGTGAACGGTAGGTCTCTTTTCATATTTTTTCTTTAATTTTTAAAAATATTTGAAATCTTTACCTATTTGATCAGGATAACGCCTTCTTAGATGATCTTCCAGCTTTGATGGTTTCATAGAGTCATTGCTCAAAACTTTGTTGCATAAAAGGCATGTGGGCGATCGTTTGTCTGCCTTTAATAAAATAAAACCAAATTATAAATATTCAACACTATACTGACGACATTTCTTCTTAGATTCGACCATGTTTTGTATCAATTACCTACCTGCAAATGTGTTAATAAAAAAATAAAAAAAAACTTGGTTTTAGTAATCTTAAAGCGATTCGAAATTAACAGAATATGGCTATTTTAACCTAATATGATTAATAAATTATTATAAATAATATGAAATAAACAAATTTCCGGCTGCAAACTGTTTCCAATAGATGATTTCAACGGAAGACATTTTGAAGTTGCAAGGTCATTGGAAGATCTTTGCGCCATCTATAAGTTTACATAACAACTAATAAAATAAAAAAGAAAACTGTAAATTATTATTTTGGCAATCTGTTTAAGGTTACGGTTTCTTTGTCTTCTTCAATATTTGTATGTGCTCAGTTTTTCACCATCTCTATCTACTTAGTGCCCAGTCCCAGAGTCTTCTTTTTCTTAGTCATGTGTCATGTCAAAATTTGTAAAAACATAAAACAAATTGAGGTTACAATATCTGGTTTTGTTTTTGAATTATTTTTTGAATTTATTTTCAAAATACTTGCTTAGAAACACAAAGAAAATTATGAAAAGTAAAGTTAAAAGGTAGGTGTGCACCTTTTGTTTACTACTTTAAATTTCAAAGTGAATAGATGTATTTATCATTGTCGGGTAATGCAGCCGACACCCATTAAAAAAGGTTTAATTTAACAAAAATCAGCCATAGAGACCTAACGCGCGCTTAGCAAGGTATGTAGATCTCGATTCCAGATCTTGGCGATAGTGAGAGTGAAAAATGAAATGAAGGCAAGAAAAAAAGAAGTTTATGCTGACGCCGCCGTAACTTTAGACAGATTACCAAAATAATAATTTACAGTTTTCTTTTGTATTCTATTAGTTGTTATGTAAACTTATAGATGGCGCAAAGATCTTCCAATGACCTTGCAACTTCAAGATGTCTTGCGTTGAAATCATCTATTATTAAAAGCAATAAATCGCTAAGATCCATAATAGAGTTTTATGAAAACGGCTGAACTAATTTTAATGTGATATAAAATTATTATTTCATTTATTATATTTTAATATATTTCTGTAAATTCTATAGAAACTTTTAAACAATATTTTGATATCAAAACTCCGCAATAATTAAATTAATTAGATAGGTAATAAAAATAAAGTAGGGACGATTATTTCAATCTTTCTCGGCTTAAAACTATATTCATATAACAAATAGACAGGTAGGTACTTACTGTTAATTTACTTATTAATATTTTCAGAGCTAAATGATTATTTATCTTCGATAAAATGTTTTTTCGATCAAATGCATTTGATCAAATGTGTTCGATCAAATGTTTTTGATCAATTTTGTGCCACCTAATTATTTATTATTACCGAAAATTACCTACACGAGAAATGTAACTGAAAAAACTAAATTAAATAAAATAAGAAACACGAATATAAGAACGGAAAAGGGATTCCATTCAACGCACGAGCCATTTTTTCTGAATTCTTTACTGGATCACTCTGAAATACAAGGACAACAGCCAACAAAAAATTAATTTTTATTATATTCTGTCACAATACTTTATGTGATGGTCTCTATTAACTTATTATCTTTTATCTCTTTTCGTTAGTAACTAATAATTACAACCAGATACTATGTTTATACAATTTGCTTACCTGTCTTATTTAATTCATTGTATGTCGTATTTGCATCGATAATCGATAATAGAAATGTCACATACGAGTATTTATATAGTTTTCGAATTCGCTACAATCATGCAGATGTTGCGATACCCACTACTAACAACATGCCTTAAATAAAAAATTTAAACCTTTAGGAGTAGAACTACCTATTAGCTACCTTTAGCTTGTTCATTCCTAAATTAAGCTCTTCATCGACTGAAACCTCAAAACTATTGCCTCCTATCCCACATGTGTTCAATAAGGGCATAATTATTTCTCTGTATTTCAAAGCACGGTTGGAATAGAACCTGAGCAATGGTGCCAGTGTTGTTTAGCTCGCGGGGATTCTCATAGCAGCAACAGAAATCACCAGAAACAATATCACTGGACGAAACATATTTATCTATACAGATAGCAGACAAGTACTACTCACCCTGAACAGACTACGAATTTACTCAGAACTACAATATCACGAAGCTTTGGCTAAAGTATCCAACAACAATATGGTCAATTTAAGATGGATCAACGGTGACGCCACATCAAAAGGTCTTGCTGATTCACTAGTCAAGAAGGCAGCCAACCAAACAAAATCAGTATTGACAGACTTAATTAAAAAACATTCCCTTGTGAAATTCAAGGAAATATGGGATGAAACAAGAAACTAGAGATGCCAGGGAGCTTTTAAGTTATCCTGACAACACTACAGCAAACAAATACTTGACTATGACTAGACAGAATTTACGCCTGGTCACAAGCATTCTGACTGATCATTTCTAAGTACGGAAGCATCTCCATATTATGAGGCTGTCAAAATCCGCACTCTGCAGGGGGTGTGAAGAGGAACATGAAAATTTTGAACATATCCTCTACGATTGCCCGATGCTCTCATTTATTAGAAGATTTGTGTTCGTCGAGTATCAGCTAACACTGACCGATATAAGAGAAGTTGTCAACTACATTAAATCTGTAGGCTAGCTCACGATCTAGGAGGTAACTATCTTCTTAAGAGGATGTACAATGAGCCGAGTGAGGCCTAATTGCCGTTGGTAAACGCAATTTCCACACAATACTGATACACTATTGGGCTCCTTATGGACTGGGACCTCACAACCATTACGTCCTAAACATCTTTGTTCAATAAGGATCTCATCCTTTCTCTGTATTTCGAAGTAGATACCTATTCTCTCCTGTCATAGATCTTTTTTTAAGGAGAGGTGGAAAATTACATTTATCTACTCCTATTAATTTATATATTAATTATTCAAGTGCTTTTGAGCAATTAATAGTAACAATAAACAAATAGCGTGAGTTATAATAGTGAGTTATTATAACTCACGCTGGGCTCCTACGATAATTCGGTATATAAATAATGTGCACAGTAAATTCTTGGAAATTTTAATGTTGATAAATGTTGATGAATTACAGCACTCGTCTGCGGCTCGTGCTACAAACTTCATCTGATTGAGTTATGACCTGCATTACCGCTCGTTAAATAATATACTATTATCCTTAGATGTTGTTGGCCGTGTAGCGTGTGGCTCTGGAAACAATACCCACTAAAAAACCACTCCCCTTTCAGCTTTAACCTTGGACTGGAAACAGCTCTCGCATTGCTTTATTGCAGAGGCTGTTCTCATCTACTTTAATCTCTATTATGTGCGCGAAATTACTTCGTATGCAGGATTCCACCTTCTAACTGATTTCTTCTAGGACCATCTACGACACACGAATAGTGTGTGTTCTATATTATCTTTCAGGTTACACTAATTACACTTTTCTGATTCTGCTCTCCTTTGGTCGTATAAGTATTTCCTGAAACAGATAACGCTTGGGTCAAAAAGTAGCACACTTCTCCATGCTGTCACCTAACCTATCAACGTCCTGCGTTCCTTTTTGTACGACTTCTCTTGCCAATATAATGCTAAATTGGCTTTGCACCTCTCTTTGTCAGCTCCTAGATATTTATTAACTCTTTCTTTAATTAAGAATGGAGTGCCAGCAATGACTCCTACGCCTTTTGCCGATATAGTTTTGTAGGCTCTGTATATTCTTTATCCTTCTGTGCGCCATTTTCGCCTTTTGTAGCAGTCTCTTCATATTTTTTACTATGTCACGAAGGGGCATTATACAGTTACTGCAACTGGATAACTCCAGCTAGTCCTCTCTATTAAAAGCTCCTGATCCTCCAATATTAGGCAAAAGGTCAAAAAGGACGCCTATAGTTTTCTCCTCCTGCATGATTGTTTTGTTAACAACCACACCCTGAGGTATCTTATGGCACTACCTTGCTTTATCTGTGTTCCTTGGATATTGAATTGTATACTACCAATCTCTATGTATTTTGCCCTCCTGAATGCGGCTGATTTAATATTTCTCATGCAGGTATTGCTAGTATTATCTTTGTTAATAGGCACTTAAATAAAAAGATGTATATTGTTTCCTTTGCAGTTAAACGAAGATTTTTTTACAAAAGCCTTTCAAAGTTGATGATAATTTTGGATTATTATTGGAAAAATTACATTGCTTAATATCGTAATAAAATGACTCTTCTTGTAAAGGTTACTCTTCTAGTACCGTTATTTTTAATATTTTATAACTATATTTTTAAAATGATTGTCCCATCTCTATTAGGATCATTAGTTTCATTCTGTCGCTACAAATATTTTATATAGTTATTTTTGGTTTTATAAGTTGTATGTTCGGATCGAAAGTGAATTCGACTTTCGACAGGTATTACTGGTAAAAGTCCTTTTACAACAATACTTCAGAACGAAGCAGTCGAGATTATTAAATCTGCTAATATTTAATTAATCTTAAACAATATGTGGTATTTTTATTAGTGGTGACATCCATCAGTATTTTATGGTGAGTAAAAGATTAATATTTACAAGATTTCTGCAAAGATTAACGAAATGGATCGGGATATATTTAGTTGTTAAAAATGTGAGGTTAGATGTTTTAGAACGTGTCATTAATTTCTGTAAAGATTATTTTTTATTCATTATGTGTTCAGAAACATCTTACCTCCTTATTCCTTATTTTTCCTTATTACGTAAACTTCAAAAAGGTCTCAATCTTTTAGATAAGTCAACCTTTGGATGGTTTTTAAACAAACGCTAAGAAGACAGTAAAATATGTTTTTTTAAACATACGCTGAGAAATTAGTTGAAGTTATGGTTACAAACATGTTAATTTATATTTACAAGAAGACGCATCGCTGTAGGAGACCGTCCTTATTTGAGAAAGACCTAACACCATTCCTACTTTGAGATAAGTTTCATTTTTTATCTTTGAAAAATTAAATAAAGAAGTAATTTAAATGAATCATGGTTTGTGTAGATTGTAATTGTTACTTGCCTGCATAAACATATACATTCTGTTTTAACATCAGTCATATTAATTATATTTGCCAAACTATTATAATTCACCTTAAATGATATGTTTATGTAAGTTTGGTGGCGCCCTCGATACCTTTCCTATAGTTAGGTTTTGTCAAGGTTATTAAGTGCTACTCACGGCCCCAATTAAAATTGATCTAAAACACGGTAAGTAAAACCAACATCACTTGTTACATTCTTTAGTAGTAATTCTTATTGTACAGACCTCTGTACACATAATATACTAATAAAAGAGTAAAATTAAAAAATTAAATATATTTTAACGTTTTTCTAAAAGATGATACAAATGTAACTTTCATTAAATATACTTATTACAATTTTGTTATATTTTAAATGTGATATTAGTGTTACATAACATTATTATCTATGAACTCGTCGTTATCATCAAGCATTAATGACTTGTTTTTCAAATTCATATTTTCTTCAATTTGATCCTCATCAAATTGAGGTAATTCAATTTGTGAAGCTTTCATAAAGTCAAAATTAACCCAGTAGATAAAAAAAAAGAAAGGTTCTGGCTGATCCATTTCTTCGATAAGAATTTCAGTGTTTTCTTTGTCAGAAGATTTTTCAGATTTATCCTCGATCTTTTCTTTGTGACTGTCTTCTACTTGATATTTAAAGTTTTCTGGTACCTTTTTTAATGGACTGCCACTTGAAAAATTCGAAACTACAAAATATTGGAAAGGTTAAAAATTTATCTATGTAAATAGAAACAAGTATCTATACATAGTGCAGGGCATAGTGGCGCATTCGTTTGCAATATTGTTTTAATTCGTAATTTTTTTTTTAAATGTTCGGAAGGCTTTCCTAATTATAAAAGTATAAGATGACACTCGATATCTGGTGATGTTATTGTTTAAACAACGAAAAATTAATTAAGCTAGAAAAAATGCAGTTTTTGCAATGAATTATTTTTTTTATATTCTTTAGGATATTTCGAATAAAAAAAGTCTTTACACCCATCATCGTATCTTTAACCCTTTAATTGTTATGAATGTTTTAAAATCCGAAATTGACGAAAATTCTAATTTTCTTGAATTAAATAATATACCTTAAAATTTAAAATGCTATAATTTAAAATTTTTTACCGAATATTCAAACTATAATAAACAAAATAACCTAAATAAATTTTCAAAATTTAGTTTGTTGTTGTTTTTTTTTACGTTATAACAATATGCTTCTTACGCGCGTACTTTTAGAGAGAAGTACTTCTATCTCACTTCCAACTCAATGTATAAGATGGGTAAGAGAAAGCCCGATGACGCGCTGAATCAATTTTTTGCTCTTTTTCAGAGGTAATAAGTTTAAAAAAATTATTATTAACATTTTTCATAACACTTTGTTATATTTGTCGATTAATAGTTTTGTATCATGTGATTTTTTTTTTACTTTTTTAGATACTTTCGATAACTTTTTTATTCATTGAAGTTATTAAAAATGTTGCATCCATAAAAAAAATCATAGCCAAGAGCTGTCTAAAAAATACATTTTTCTCACTTTTTTTCCAATAAAATAAAAGACAAACATACCTGCCGTAATTCAAGGGAAATGTCTACCTGTTACGATGAGCATAGTTGACTCACCTGGTTTTTATTTTAAAAGAAAGTACGCAATATATATGTATTAAGTTATTTTTAAGTAATATTCATTTGTTAAGAAAATTTTTACATAAAATTATAGTTTGAACATTTAACTAGTTTTTACATGAAATTGATTTTGGCAACATTCAATTAAACATCCGTATAATGCCACACACGTCATGTATAGTTTTTGACACGAACAAGCTTTCGTTGCACAATTTTTTTTACAGTTGCACGGTTTTGCTAAGTCTTCAGGTAATGGCGGTTTTGTTAAATACAGTGGCTTTATTTGGTTATCACAGAAAACATAACCAAAACCAGAGAAATCTAAAGATCACGACAAGTGCATTTGGCCTTTTTAACATATTGAAAAAAAAAAAAAAGGTTGAAGAAGAGTTTACTTCTAAGGCAGTATCTGACAATAATTTTTTCATGAATAAAAATAAATGTTTCTGTTAACTTTTATAAATAAAAAAGTATCTAAAAAAGTAAAAAAAATCACATGATAAAAAACTATTAATCGGCAAATATAACAAAGTGTTACGAAAAATGTTAATAATAAACAGCAAAAATTTGAGTCAGCGCGACATCGGGCTTTCTCTTACCCATCTTATACATTGAGTTGGAAGTGAGATAGAAGTACTTCTCTCTAAAACTACACGCGCATAGGAAGCATATTATAACGTAAAAAAAAACATAAACAAAATTTTGAAAATTTATTTAGGTTATTTTGTTTATTATAGTTTGAATATTCGGTGAAAAATTTTAAATTATAGCATTTTAAATTTTAAGGTATATTATTTAATTTATGAAAATTAGAATTTTCGTCAATTTCGTATTTTAAAACATTCATAACAATTAAAGGGTTAAAGATACGATGATGGACGTAAAGACTTTTTTTATTCGAAATATCCTAAAGAATATAAAAAAAATTAATTCATTGCAAAACATACATTTTTTATGGCCTAATTAATTTTTCGTTGTTTAAACAATAACATCTACAGATATCGAGTGTCATCTTACACTTTTATAATCAGGAAAGCCTTCCGGACATTTAAAAAAAAATTAAGAATTATAACAATTTTGCCAACGAATGCGCCAGTATGCTCTGGTCTAAGAGTAATATGTAGATATATGTACACAAAATATTGTTGACATTTTAGTAAATTTATTAATAGTTAAATAATTAAAAACTACTTACCTAGTAGAAGGAGAGCAGACAAAAAAATTAAATTCATTTTTAATATTTTAGTTCTAAAGATAGACTTCGGTGTAGAGAACAAATGTACAAATATTTTTCGTAATAAAGGTATAAAATTGTACCTCACTTATTTCCTAGTTAAAAAAATAACCAATTTACGAAACTTATATTTAGCACGTTTTAAAACAAAGTAAATAATAAAGAAAACAATAATTATTATAATCTATTATCGATAGAAAATTGGTTTCAGAATCATTTTATGTTCTTCACAAGGATTACAAGGATTAAGAATCCACCAATCAAATTTAAATTTTGTAATAATTTATTTATTATTCTTATCTGGGGCAATACAATAGATAGTATGTGCTCAAGAGTAATAATTTAATCATAAACTGAACATATTTAATTATTACGTGCTGGTGAGTACATCTATTATTATGTGATCAATATTTAAAAATATTATCTTTATAACTTTGGCAGTGTTGTTAAAACAAATTCCTGTGAAAATATTCTCATAATCCTGTTAATAATTTTAATTTTGACCCTTGTGTCCAAAATAGATGAAATTCCTTAAGTGGTTAATACCCAGTAAGGGGAGAAATTTTATTCATTGTATCCAATGCTTAAAATTTAGAAAATAAGTAGTATAGTCTAAATAAAAGGGGAGTGCAGCGAAAGTGGGGATATAAAGTCAGATTTCATAGACGTTCTTAGCAAAATAAGTTTTTATAATATAAATAAGGTCAAGGCATATAAAATGGTATACAAACACTTCCTAGATTAAATTTTAAATAAAAAAAGTCATTAAAGGTGGGAAAAAGAAAAAAAAAAACAGATCCTCTCTATATCACAAAGAAATATGTATTTAAACGGCGACCGGTTTTGAAGTTTCTTCACTTCATCATCAGGCACACCTAGTGGGTAAGAGAAAAGGGAAATGATGAGTTTTTAGATGATTTAATTTAATAGAAATTAACAAAACTAATCTACTAATACCACTAACATTTATTTATTCACACTACCAAAAAAATAATTAATCAATGTACTAACTGCATGAAAAAGCTGAAAATGAGTAAAAGGCGAAATGGTAAAAGATAAAGAAATTACTATATAATGTAATAAAACACACAAAAAACTAAGCATAATCTCTTATTCAGTAGGGATAAAACCGCTGGGTAACAATCGTGGAGGAATGGAGACAAACTAAATATTTATTATTTTTTTTTAAACATTGGTATTTGTCAAGGGTAAAAAAAAAACATAAAAACATAAAAATATAAAAATTAAAACGTCACATGTTAAAAAAATATACTAAAAATATTAATAAGCCTACATTTCAATGTCAAAAAACTGCCAAAATGTTTACAAAAGCAAAATAGGGACTAGCAATAAACATTGAAAACAGTTTGAAGGATTTAAATTTAAAAAATAATTTAATTTTTAATTTATAGAGGTGCTGCCCTCTAGTAGTGAGTGGCCAAAATCAGTAGTTAATGATTTCAAAAAATTTTATATAATAGTAACGAAAAATCTCCACTAGGTGGAACTACAAAAAATATTTTTAATAAAAAATGGGAATATGACAAAAAAATAAAAAATTGAAAAAATGTGGGGACATAAGACGAAAAATTTTACAAAAAATTAATAGTTTTAGTTTAAAAATAATAATATTTATTTATGTAAACCCATGAACAAAATTACTAATACGGAAGAAAAATTTAATTTTAGGAGGAGTTGGTACAACTGTGACAATGAAATGGCAGATCTCAGAAATTTTAAAAATGTTTAAATTTGACAGTACTATAGGAAAAACAAAAGTTGTTTTCTATTTAAAGCAATGTTTAGAAACTAGGATTGGATACAAATTGGATCTGTGCATTTAAGCAACCTCCTAAGAAGGCTTTAAGATTTCTCATTATTTCTAGGTTCTCAAAGCTGTTAAGAGTAGATCTATTAAAGGTGTTGTATAAGATTTCAAAATCTGTAGAAGAATCAAATTCATGTCCTGTGTCTATCAGATGGATGGAAAAATGAGAAAAACTAGTATGGTTTAGATTCGGACATCTACTGTGCTCCTTTAGTCGTGTTTTAAAATTAATAAAAGTCCTACCTACGTAGTAAGAATTGCAAGGGTTACAATTTAATTTGTAGATCCCAGATAAGTCTGAGACATCAATTTTATCCTTATTCCTAATAAGAAGATAATGTATAGAATTGGAACTCTTAAAGGAAACTTTAAAGTGGCTTTTGAATGGTAATTTGTTCAGGTATTAAACTGTGTTGGTTATTAATAAAGATGGCGTTTTGTTGAATTTTATTTTGTTTCCTTTTTAACATTTTGTCAATCAGATATGGCTTATAATTATACCCAATAGCAATACTTTTTATAGTATATTATAGTATATTATAGTTCTATATCATACTATATTTTTATGTTTTTTAACCCTTGACAAATAACAATGCTTTTTTAAAAAAATAATAAATGTTCAGTTCGTCTCCATTCCTCCAAGATTGTAACTCAGTAGTTTTATCCCTACTAAATAAGAGATTATGGTGAGTTTTTTGTATTTTTATTACATTATATAGTCATTTCTTTATCTTTTACTATTTTGGTGTTGATGGTATATTTTTTCAATATTCGTTAACAATTTTTTTTTCTTTTTTCGCCATTTACTCATTTGCGGCTGTTTCATTCAGTTAGAACATTAATTTGATTACCTAATAATTTTTTGTTAGTGTATATAAATAAATATTACTGGTATTAGTAGATAAGTTTTGTTAATTTTACTTAAATTAAATCAATATTCCATAATTTTTAATTTTTTTTCTAAGAACTTATCAATTCCCCTCATCTCCCCCTCATCCCCCCTTTTTTTTACCTACTAGGTGTGCCTAATGATGAAGTGAACAAACTTCAAAACCGGTCACCGTTTAAATAAAATTTTTTTTGTGAGAAATATAGGACTTGTTTTTTTTTCTTTTTCGCACCTTCAATTCATTAACTCACACAATAAACCTTATGCTTCTGACAAAATTGTTGCACTTTAACATTGAACGAATTAAATTTAACCAACAAATAGCAAGGATAATTATATGTTGGTAATGGGATTAAACTTTTTTAAAGTCTTGGCATTAAAAGTAATACTTCAGTACCAAAAATAAAAAGTCACTTTCTTAACTATAACTTCTAGTATCATTATCATTATTTTTTCTAAAGTTTATTATAATAGATTCTATTAAGTTTTCCATTGCTATATCCAGTTTTCAAAACGAATGTTCTCCCTTTTTAAAATGATCAATGCATTTCTCCAATGTTCTCCATTATCTGAAACTGCCTTCAAAACACCAGGTAATTTAAATGCTGTATTGTCTCGAGAACATAACCTTTTAATTGTGACCAGATCAATGGGATTTAACTTTGCGTGGTAAGGAGGCAATCTAAGAATTTCATTTCCTTTTTCTCGGGCTATCTCGTCTATAATATATTTTTTGAATTTGTTGTATTGCTATTACGAGTTGTTCTACCTTAAAGGATTTAGGAGGACTGATAATATTTTTAGAATGAAGTTATTTTAAAATTTATTCTTTTTTCATCTGGTTGTAGGGGCCTTTCATCGATTTTTATAGGCTACACTATCCAAAACAATCACGGAGTGGGCTGGAATTTTTTTATGATGATCTGAAGCCAATTTTTAAATATATGACCATCCATTTATTTATGGTGGGTATTAAATTACATTCAACAAATTACATTCATCGTTACACCCAATATTGCATCAAATATACACTAAGCTTTCATTCTCGACTTTTTACTACTCCTGGAAATGTATCTCTACGCGGCATTGTCTTGGTCGATAAGAAAGGTCTCCCAATAAATAACTTCATCAAAAGCATCATTTACTTCTTGTCCACTTCTCATTGGTTACCGCCATGGGCGTCATCCCTGGCTTAGCAACGATCTCTCCCCCGTACAATGAGAGCATCAGAAACCGTCAAACAACATAGCATTTTTGCGATGCTGAAAAGGTGACGCCTTGTCTGCCATCATGTAACATAACTTTTATATTATAACATATTTTAAGTAATTTCCTAGAGAAATACTGTAAATATTGAAAAAAATGTTAAGTCTTAAGTGAACCATGTAGTGATAAACCAAATCATTCGTTTAGCGTTTAAAGTAAAGTGTTCAAGCAGAAGGTAATCTTTTAATTCAAGTTCTTAATCTCTCAGACCTACGGGTTGCACAGGTATTTTAAATTTTATTATTTCTACAGTTCAGGAATTAGTCAAAGGCCAAATGTCGGTCCCATCTTGTATATGGCGCGAATACACCGATAAAAACTTGTATATCGCTCAAATTGCAACAGTAGACTTTTGTTTTCTTTGACTTGAACATTAATAAACCATCTAGCAAAAATCCATCGGTGTTTCCAATGTAGGTTATTATTAAACGATTTTATTTTTCTGTTGGATTTTTTAATATACAAAATACCCCTTCTATAAAGGCTTGTTTTTTGGTTTTGATGGAGGTATCATGGCAAATTTTTGTTACCATTGACCCATTTTTCATCTAAATAAAATACCTGTTTATGCTGATTCCTTGCGTCCGCTATTTTCCTTAAATAATCATGTCTTTAAGCAATGATTTCGTCTTTCTATGTTAAAAGGCTGTTATCAGTCACGGTTTTTGTAACAAAAATTTAATTTACGTAATATGTTTTGCAGGTGAAAATATGATATATTTGGAAGAGTTGGGCTATTTTCTATTTCTGTGTGTACATTTTTAAGTGTGGGAATTTAATTTTGAAAGAGACATGAATGTACCATTTGCGTAATTACATTCTTTACCCAAGATTCAATAAAGGTCTTGTTTCGGCTAGGGGGCTTTTTCGAATAGGAGACTTTTCCAGTAACTGTATCTTTTTTAACAATGTTATAACACTGTCTGCATAGATGCTTCAGTATAGGTCCCATATTTAGTGGGTATTTTATCCACGAAAAGGAAAACAAAGTCTTTTAGAAGATTATTAAATATATTAAGTACGTTATTTTTTTCTTCTAAAGATAATGCTTTATGTCCACTAGGTCGTTTACGCGCACTTGTGCTTGTAATATTTTCTAATGCACTCGCCATTCTTATTTAACTGTAAAATTATTATATATGCTTATACAAAATTCCGAATCAGGCCGAACAGATGTATTAAAATTTTCATTTTAACTGCAAATAAGCATTGAAGGATGAGGTAAAAATAAAATGTCTACCTCTTAAACCTATATTACGTTCTGCAAATTTAACTACTGCACTTCTTTTATCTCTAGACTATAAAAAACCGCATAATTCTGACAATGTTAGCATTCACATCCAAATGTCAGAAAATAATTTTTTGCATTTTAATGCCAAAACTTAGTGCTTTTGAATTTTAAACATTAAAGTACTAAAGTTTTAGATGTTGCTTAAAATGAAAAAAGAATTAACCAAAAAAGAAATAATTGAAGTCATCATACAGAAGACTGTGGAAGGTAAACATAACCCATATGATTTGAAAACAGAACTTTATAAATGTGTCATTTCCACCCCTTTTAAAATTTTTCAAATTTGGTGTTTAATTTTCATAATTAACAATTAAGGTTTGAAAAATAAAATACGTATACGAGTGCTTCAATGTGTTTAATAAATTTAATGCAGATATTACATTTTAACTTTTTTTAGTCTTCACTCCAAGGTTTGGCAACAATGCAGCGATGCTGAGCAGAAGTGTGTTGAAGAAATGACATTAGGCTTTTTTTTAAACTGGAGCCCTGAATCATATCTTTGTATTATTGCTGTACTATAGCTGTGATATTTGTATACTATTTATATACTATTTGTATACTATTTGTATACTATTTGTATACTATTTGTATACTATTTGTATACTATTTGTATACTATTTGTATACTATTTGTATACTATTTGTATACTATTTGTATACTATTTGTATACTATTTGTATACTATTTGTATACTATTTGTATACTATTTGTATACTATTTGTATACTATTTGTATACTATTTGTATACTATTTGTATACTATTTGTATACTATTTGTATACTATTTGTATACTATTTGTATACTATTTGTATAGTATTTGTATACTATTTGTATACTATTTGTATACTATTTTTATACTATTTGTATACTATTTGTACATTATTTGTATACTATTTGTATACTATTTTTCTACTATTTTCATAATCTGTGTACTGTTTCTGTACTAGAGGCACAATGTGCTTTTTACCCAGCGGTTTACCCCTTGGCTAATTATAATATACCAAACAGTAAATTATTACAATTCCAACTAAGAATATTAGATTCCCTTCGGCCATGTCGGTTTGCTAAATCCTCCATTATTCACTACAAAACGTCGTCCTTAAATGGAAAATCACCGATATCTAACATTGTCCTGTTTTTGCAGAGAGATCTAGAAAGTTTCGAGACTTTAATCCTCCAAACTTCGACTTCGCAGTCTCTTCTTTGCCATCCTGGATGTCGTTTTCGAGCTGCTATTCGTCACAAATTAATTGGACCAAATCTGCTCATTATTTTCCCGTTTATTGCTTAATATTCTCCAAACTTTTCCACTTTTCGTTCTATGGATTCCGACTTAAAGTGGATTTGAATAATGCGAACTAACTCCATTTGTTATTTGTCTTTTTTGTTCCATTGTTCCGTTAGCGGTTGTAATGTAACGGATATTGAAAAATCGGTCCTTAATAAATAGAGGTTGCATTATTTTAACTAGGGATTATGATTATTAAAATAAAAATAGTAGTATTTTATTAATCCATTTAGAAGAAAGCCATTGGTCAGAAAGATTATAATATTAAATGAAGTATATCCAACTGCTCGAATGTGCTCATCTTAAAAAGTTAAGAAATCGTACTCGAAATTCAATTTGAGTATCATTTCTTAAATGATTATAATCATTTTCGATATCTATATTTAAAGCCGCGTACATACTCGACAAACAAACGCGAATCAACAAAAATGCATTTGGAGTGAGGGTAGCCATATGTGAGTAGTAGGGATTAAGTGTAAAGGTTAAAGAAAAAGTCCTTTATTTCTCACAAAGTCAATTTATTGGCGACCGGTTTCGAAGTTGTCACTTCATCATCAGGCACACCTAAATGGAATATCAAGGAGTCAGTTGTAATAAAAACAATTATAAAAGCATGAACGGACTTTAACATATACAAAATAACAGAAAAAACACAAAAAAAAGTTAAACAATAACCTTGACTCACCTTGACTAATTCCATAAAGGAAGCGCTACAAAAAGTTTAACAGAACGAGTTAAAAAAGTCATGTGTAATAAGTATTTTTTAAAAAATGTTTTAAATGTAGGTTAGGTTAAACCACCAGATGTCTTTTTGAATAAAATAATTAATTAAAGCACATTTAAGACAATTATTAACTAAACAACACAAAATAGTTTTACAAGCACAAACAGTTTAAAAAAATTTAAGGAAATAATGTTAATTACTGAAAGTAAAAAGTAAAAAAGTAAAAATTATCAGACTGTCAAGACATCTATCTAGATTTTTAACGAATCAATGCAGTAAACTGTAAATTTTAAATTAGCGGATAAATAGTGTACTAACGGAGGTGTTATTTACTCCCATTGAAAAATCCTGCGCCTATGATATAATCCCCGTTGCAAAAGTATCCATGTTTAAAAAGGTCCATATATCGTAATAGTAATTCAGCGTCCGCGGCTGAAGGTGCCGGGATACAGAAATTCCGTATCGCGATATTGTATGAGTCGCCCGTACCGTGTGAAAAGGTCCATTTGAATGTATGGTCAGCCTGAATCTCGGATACGCGTATCTCCATGGTATCTTCATGTGAAAGAGCTCTTAATTCGTAAGTTATAATCGGATTATTATGTACACTAAAATCTTACACAATAAATTTTACAGATTTCCCAGAACTGATGTCAGAAGCAAAGTATTGCTTGTAGCAGAGGAATTTAATCACAAAATTACCAGAAATGGACTTAATATTTATATTACATTTATGTGCTGTCCCACCAAATGTTTATACCAACCCCTGACAGCAAAGTCTAGGTGTTAGAAGCTTTGAATGTGCCTTCAGTAAAATATAACCTATTATATTATGTTAATATGATATGCAGATTATAAAAAATCGCCATACATTACCTGTAAGTCAAATGGCACCATCAATCATCTTTAAGTCGCCCCGGAGTGCCACGGCAAATAATAATAATATTAATAATAATAATAATAGCCGTCCCTTTCCCCGCACAAGCTCAGCTTTTGGGGTTAAAATTCACTCGTAAGGGGGTGAATTAGAGAGAGTATTATTATTATATATTATATTAAAATTTAAATAACTACTAATCAAAATAGGCACTAATGAGTATTAAATAAGAGAGATGCAAGCTTATCTGATTGTGTGGGGGTGTGTCCCGTCCCAAAAGTTCTGCATTCACTTGGCCAGAGTAGGAGAAAGCAAGTAAGCGAGTAAGCGGTGGATCGTATTCATGCAGGAGAGTCCCTCAGGATTTTAGTTAGCTGTTAACACTGCTGAATGGGTGAATAAAAACAGGTGCACAATCAGGAACCCAAAATACCTTATACCAGAGCCTTAAAGTCCAGTAGATATTAGCAAGTAAAGGATAAAAGGTCTATAAATAAGAAAATACTTGGTTAAAACTCAAGAATACATATTTAATGAAGAGAATAGCAGAAAGTGCTGGTTCAACCTACCTTGGGTGGTGGATGACCTTAAAGCGGTGAGAAATAATAAAATTATTATCTTTAAAACTTTTAAACAAATATCCTCTAAAGAAATTCTTCGTTTGTAGAAACCGAAGAAAAATATATTCAAAACTTTAAAGATTTAAAGAAATATCCGCAAAATTACGACAATATGACCATTCACATCAAAATGTCCAAAGATAAAAGATCTATCTTTTTTTTAATTAAAATTCTCACCAAAATCTAGTGATTTTAAATTTACAAATATTGCAGGTACTGGTAAGCAGATTTTTGGTGTTGCTAAAAGTGACCAGAATAAACAAACTTTAATAAAGTGAAACCATAAAAGAAGAATTCTGACAGAGAAAATAGACAGATTGATATATTCGAAGAGACGAAGACGGAAAGTAAACATGACCCTTCTGATATGAAAACAGGACCCCTTTATATAAATTATTAAAATGCCTTAGTTTAAACAGTTTTAAAAATTTATAAGGTTTGTTATTTGATTTTTATAAATATTTAGTTAAATATGACTTATAAAATCTCATCCCAAATATTTTCATAATAAAATAAAACCATAAAACACCACCCATTCCTGTAAAAAATTTCTACAAAACTTTTATGTATTGCAAGACGAAATAAAAAAAAATAAACAACTATCAAAAGTATCCAAGAGAGAAAAAAAATATTCATAAATATTTACATGCATACAGGAAAGAGACAAAGGGATATCTAATCCAAGTCACTTCCTGTATCCTCATCCGAAGCATCATCTGGAGGATCAGCTTTAAGGTCTTTTGCATTCCATATGCCAAGAGATTTATGAGTTTTGTCCTCTAGCTCATAGGACCCAGGAGATACAATTTTTATTATTTTGTATGGACTGCAAAATTTTGGAGCTAACTTAGCTGTAAATTGTTTAAAAGCATCCGACAGCACATAATTTCCCTTCCAGACTGGTTGAAAGAAATTTTCTTATTCCTGTATCTTAAATTATAGGGTCTGCTTGAACGTTCATATGCCTCTTTAAGCCTGGTTTGGATGTCTTGGTACAACTTATTCAAAACTTTTCCTTTCACTTCGCAATTTACGTTACCACCAGATGGGGGTAGCCTCTCACTATCATTCATACACACCTCTCTACCAAAGACAACTAAGTTGGGTGTAACTTGCGTTACATCATGCTTAGCGGAACGAATCGCGAAACCAACCTTGTGTAAATATTTCTCCCACTGTTTAAGATTATCCTCAACATAACTGGCCAGCATAGTCTTTACTACCCGATGTACCCTTTCAACCGGGTTGGCTTGGGGATGGTAGTTAGCCGTATACCCAATTTTAACTTTATAATCCTCCATTAGCTCTTTGAATAGGTCACTCCGGAATTGCGTTCCATTATCGACAATAATTTTTCTGGGAGCACCAAATATTAGAAAAACATGGTCTTCCAAGTTACTAACTACGAAATCCGCAGTCGTATTTCTGAGGGAAAACAATAAAATGAATTTGTTGAAGCAATCCAAAGCAGAGAGAATGTATGTATAACCTTTGGTTGAACGCGGAAGTGGGCCTACCAAGTCAACACTTACCAATTCCTACGGCCTCGAGGCACTAACTTGAGCAGGCAACATTTGCCCAATTGGCGGTTTTTGTTCTGGCTTCGTTTGAAGACATATCCTACACCTCTTGATATAACGTGCAACATCAGATTTTAGTTTAGGCCAATAGTAAGCACCTGAAATCCTAAGTGGTTTTTGAAATTCCTATATGGCCACAGGTTGGGGATCATGGTGTTTACTAATGATGGCCTTTCTTTGCTCCTTTGGAACAACTGTAAGCCATTGCGATTCTGACAAATCAGGATATCGCAGTTTGATTTTTCGCGAGAGTCGCACATGTTTGTGTACCATTTATTAATGTCGAAGACATTAATTACGGGTACCGAGCGTGATAGGGTATCTGGAACAATATGATCTTTACTTTTTTCGATGGATGATGTCGAAATCATATTAACTAGTATGTTAATTATAAATATTTTTAACAAAATAGTCGTTGTGTATTAATAAACCTGTCGTCACACCAAAAACTATATTCTTTATTAATAATTAGATATCAAAAATATGTAGATGTACCTATAGAATTTTGTTGAAATGTGTTCTATTGATATTAATCTTTTTAATAAATTTTTATTATAGTTGTAAATAAAAGTCAACACTGTTTATCTGTCTATTTAACATTAGGTAATAATTTCGTTATACTAGTGCATGTTACAAACATATGCATATTTTAAGTTGTAATGATCCCTAGCCACTTAATCTTTTTCATTACACACGCGACACACTTTATCGTGAATATGAGGTAAAGGATTTGGGAGTTGTCTTTCAGTTTAATTTGTATTTTAATAACCATTTTTTTACACATAATTAAAAAGCAATAAAGACTCTGGGTTTTTATATCAGTAGAAATAAGTAGTTTATTTATTAATTATAATAGCATATAAAAAGCAAATTAATAAAAAAAGATAGAAAAATCAAAATAAAATAATGAGATGCTTAAGTTTGAAGCTAAGAAACAATACCACCTACTTTTTATGCCTAAGCTCCTTTAGGTGAGATCTATCCAAGGTTGGATACCGGCTAAGCTACAGTGAAGAAGGGGTGAGTCGTAGCAAAAATGATGTATGTTATGTATGAGCACTAGGAGTTTATCACATCCAACTACCCTTAATAAGATCCGCTACAAAACTCCATATAGCCAGACTAAATTTATTTTTAGAATGATCTCAAGCGGATACAAATTGATGTCCTCCTACTAAAGTATATTACCCTCTTACCTTACCTCTTGTGAACCTAAGGTCTAAGTTAACTACGTGAAAATATACTGGTTTTATTCCGAATATGGTGTTAATGGCCTAAGTTGTCAAAGCCGAAGATGGCAATTGAAAAAAATCAAATTTCGTTCAGTTAAATTGGGATATATGCCAATAATTTTTAAAAAAATTAAATTATTATTAAATAAAGATATGCTAAAATAGATCCGCCTGGGGTATCCCATAGAGTATAGTTATCTACAAGAACGCATTGAAGGCAGACAAAATATATAAAATATGTTGTGTGATATTGGACAATTATTTAAACCTGTGTCTGTCTACGTTTATAAAAATCTAAACCGGCCCTCGTATACTCATATCCTCTTTTATTTGTCCATAGAAGCCTCTGAAACTCGATTAGGAAACATCAAAACGGAAATCGTAAGAGCCCTTTTGGACTGTTTGCGCAAGCGGATCCACTTTTTAGTATACACTTAAATCGTTATTCAAAATGGATATGCGAAAATTGCAAACATTGCGTTTTGATTGACATCTTTTTCTAATGCAATCCCGTTACACATTTTCTGCGGAATGCAATAAACGTTCTCTCGTGCAAGGGTCGAGCCCCAACCGTTAGGTCCCTTTGCTCTTAAAAGCAGTGTTGTTTGTATAGAGACTGTCCCCAAAAGTATATACAAAGGGTGGAATAGTTCTGTAGGTACTTAATATTATTGATAAATACTTGTTATAAGTCTATTTTTATTATAATCTTAAGAAATTATATTGCAAATCAATGCAACGTAATTTTTTTTAAATAAAATCAATCTTTTTCGCCACTAGGATTATTATCAAGCACAAATTCCAAGAAAACAACTAAGATAAATGATTTAGAGGATCGCATTCGTCTTAAAATTCATCTAATTTATCCAGAAATTATCAACAATTATATTCGAAGTTTTCAAGACAGATTGTATTATTACCAAGGAACAGCTGGTCCACACTTTATGCACTTGTTGTGAAAAAACCCCATTTTTTTTCTTATTTTAACGATTGCATGTATTATGTCTTCGGAATTTTTTTTTGTATTGCAATGTAGTTCCTTCTTGCTATTCTTGAAAAGAGAAAAAATAAACTCTTCTCTGATATATCACTCAACCTACTACAATACTGTTTAAAAAAAATCATGATGGCGCTACGCTAACTACTCTGACGTCATATAAAATTAACATGTCGACTAAAAAATAAGTTGTTGCTAAACGTTTTCGCTACCCTGTATATAATGTTGTAATATTATTTATATTTTTTCTAAATTGTTGAGACACCCTATACAGTGATCTCTATCTTTTCTTGTGCCCTCGAGATAATTGTATGTGCTATTCGTGAGTGAAATATTTCTAAGTGTTTGACTTATTATTGGAAATGGGGTGCAAATAGAGGGTGCAGTAGAAAGACTGTTAAAGTAATAAATAGTGTCGAATTTGAGATACTTTTAATTTTAAATTTTTTACTGGTATAGTAATGCTTATTTTTATTATAATAATGTAATAGTATTTTTTGTTTAGTGGTTACAATATTATGAGAAAACACGTATAATTTGTATACTAATTACTTTTTCTACAATTATTGTAAAATACTTATGGGCCCAAGGTCGCTAAATGTTTTAGGCTTATTTAATTTTGGCAAAGGAATACTTCTAACTGTCAGGAAAGTAATGACCTTCTAATCAGCAATTTACAATGTGCGTTATGTAAGGAGCGTAGATCAAAATAGAAAGTTGTAACATTTTTGCTAAGATTTACATTTTTAATATGTTAGTTCATTGACCAACCCAATAACACCGAATTGGAATTTATCTTAATTTTGGTAGCAGCTGAGTAACTTTTTGTATTTTTATCACTTTGCGGCAAAAAACAGGACCCTAATTCCCGAAACGTGTTAGGTCGGCCACTCACGTGCAGTTAAAACTGTCAGTTTTAACTGCACAGTTGAAACTGTCCGTTTTAACTGTGAACTGAGATGTGTACAGACGTGTAGTTCAATTGTTCATTCTATCAGTTTTTTCCATGGATTCAAACGAGGACAACGATATGGCCGCGCTTGGTTTGCTTATTGCAATGTCATTACAACAGAGAAAAAGGAAAATGCGTAAACTGTGGTGCAAGAAGTGGCTACAAAAACGTAATGTATCTTCCCACATAAGCTTATTAAAGGAGTTAAGGGAAGAGCCTTTAGATTTGTTTGAATTATTTGCGTCTGACTCAACAAGTTTACGAAAAATTACTTTCGTTGGTTTCTCCTCTGATTATGAAGCAAGATACAGTCATGAGAAAAGCAATATCTCCACATGAAAGATTGTCTGCTACCTTGCGATGTTTAGCAACAGGACCTTCGTATTAGTGTCTCGAATTTTCTACAAGAATCTCTCCTCAAGCACTGGGACAAATTATCCCAGAAACATGTGAAGCCATATACAAAGTTTGGAGGAGGTATATGCAGGTATGTACATATTTTCAATTTATAATTAATAAGGGAAATTAAAACATTTTTTTACCAGAAAACTGCTTTTTTTATAATGAAAACGAATTGAATCAAAGAATCGACTTTATGTTACATTTTTGTTGCCAAATTCCTTCATCACTAAAATGAGAAAAATTAGAGGATGCTGAGCTGTTCTGCGAATAAAGATTTTCTGACAGTGTGGGACTTGGACTCATATTATTAAAATAAGAAGGATTGAGTTGTCAGAATAATGAATTTCTGCTAATGAGCTAGGTGTCTTTCTTGACGTTGACGGTGCCGTACTTGGAGTAGAATTATTAATACATGAGATTGCTGAGTTGTTGTGAGAGTAGAGGGATTGTCCAGTTTCGTTGTTTTGAGTTTCGCTGATTGAAGCACCTATAAACGTTGACGGTGTCGTCTGTGTGGTATTATGATTTTGTCTTGCTAATATATTATAATGATCCATTGGCGATGTAATTAGATAACCCATAACCCATTTCGGCCTCAAATAGCACGTCATTTATTTTTTTTTGCAATGAGGGAATGCCTGACGTTTTCCTAGACTTCTCAATCTCACAGCAACTGTTTTTCCTATCAGATCATAACGCGCACTCTAGTAAGTACTTCTGTTGGCAGATGATCATCAATTTTTCTTTTTATTATTCAAACCAGGCCTTGCAATTAGCGTCCTTAGTTGTTTTGCTGAAAAATTCTCAGTTGCTGACGTAGAGCCTTCAACATCAACATCATCGTTTACATCTTTTTCAACTGGAAGTGGATTATCAGCCGATTTCTAAAAAATAATAAGATATTGTTGATATATTAAAAGACATAAAAAACACACATTTTAACATAAAATTTATCGTTTCCTGCTTGTTTTAGTTTCCAAAGTCAGAAGAAACATAGAAAGAGATTGCAACTTTGTTTGAGGAAAGATGGCATTTCCCACACTGCATCGGTGCAATGGATGGCAAACAAATTGATATAATTCCACTTCCTAACTCTGGATTTTATTGTTATAATTACAAAAGCAAACACAGTATGGTTCTTCTAGCAATAGTTGACGCAAAATACCGATTCATACTGGTGGATTTTGGAACAAATGGACGAATTTCCGATGGCGGTGTTCTTCAGAACACATCTTTTGTTGAAAGGCTTGTGAACGAGAGTTTAAATATTCCTCAGCCTGACGATGTTACCGATAATTTCAAGAATGTTTCATATGTCTTTGTTGCGGACGATGCGTTTCCTCTCAGAACAAACATTTTGAAGCCATTTAGGCAAGGACTAACAGATTCAGCCGAAAAAGAGATTTTTAACTATCGATTATTTCGAGCAAGGCACAGTATCAAAAACACGTTTAAGATACTTGCCTCATGGTTTCGTATCTTTCAGTCCTTAATTAATTTAGAACCACGAAATGTGGAGAAGGTAGTAATGGCTGCTTGTACTTTGCATAACTTATTGATTGAACATCAGTCTAGTACATACGCCCCTGCATACTGTATGTATCAAGAAAATAGGAATGATGGGTATATTATTTATATCGGTTGATACAGTTCCCAATCAAACCTGATTCCACTTAATCGTCTTTCAGGAAATATTTGTAATGAGGCAAAAGAAATCAGAAATATTTTCAAAAACTACTTCATGAATGATGGCCAAAACCCATGGCAAGATAACCACATTTTAAAAAACAAATAAATTGCGGGGATGTGCTTTATGAATAATAATAAAAATGATGATTAATTTTTGAACTGTTAGTTTATTTTGAATAAGATGTAATTTTTACCTTCCCCTCGTATTCGGAATTGTTACCTGTAATGGTGCATGAGACATCTCGGGTTCAATTGGATTCCATAATCTGAATACCAGGAAAAATCGATTGTTGGGCGCCGTAGGTTCGTTCGAGAGATTTAGTAAAAACACTGGTTTGAAAATTATAACAAGGTATGTTTTATTTAATTAAATTATTTATCTTGGCAACAAGTGTTTTTATAATATTATAAATAGCATTAAAACAGAATCTTTGATAGTAGATTTTGCTTTTTGTGGCATAGTCCAGAGTAGAATCGATAGATTCGATGGATCCGATTCTGAACACAGCCAGTAATCGATTATTTGTCAGCTGACTTTAAAAATTAAATTATACTAATATAACCTAGAAACATGATTGAAAAATACAGAAACGAATTCAAGAATAATTGTTATTAAAATAGAAGAAAAATATGTGTTATAGATTAAATGAAATTAGTGAGTTAAAAGTTTTTTTATATACACAAGGTGAAAAATTCAGTCTTTGATGAAAAAGAAATAGTGACAAATATAGTTCTTGTGTTTGTTACGATAAAAAAAACACTCAATTAGTAGTTATCCAATACAATGGAAATGGAAATTTTATAAAACAGTTTTGGTGATACCTGTCCTCACTGTGTAGTGTAAAATTGGATTCCATCGCCTAGTTATCACCAAACTTTCGTGATTTACGTTGTCAGAAGCTCCAAACAGCTTTTCTTAACTAAAGGTGCATAAAAACATTTCTGCAGATAGAATTTTGTGTAAAAACTTGTGGAAGTTTTTATTTTTAAACCTCTTCAACCCAAAAATCAAAATGGAGTCTCCTTAAGGTCTTCTATTTCTCTATTTATTCTTTCTATTTTCCTTCGAAATTCTAGATCATTCTCCCTATCAACGTTAGCACCTTCTCCTTTTCCTTGTTCATACGCTTCATACTGTTTTTTAATTTCTAACACCTCTTTCTTCAGATCCATTATAGCCTTCTCCTTTCCTGCTAGATTCCTCTTGATTGCTTCCAATTCTTTTCTATTTACACCAGCCATGTCTTCTGTGGTTTTCTTAATCGTTATCATAAGATTATTCTGCACTTTTTCTTCTATGTGTTCCTGTATATCTATTATTTTTTTCCTCTGTATCGCCTGCTCTTCTTCTATGTTTTCATGTCTTCTTTTGCATTCTGTCGCCTGTTGCTGTAATTCTTTCTTCCAAATGTCATTTAGATCTTGTATTTCTCTTTTCATTGTACCTTTGATTTCTTCTTTTAGTTTTTCGTCCCTCTCTTTCTGTTCCTCCCTTATCTTCTCCTGGTTTTCTGTCATCTTCCTTAGAAATTGCATTATCTCTGTTATTTCTATTTCCTTTTTAGGATTTTCATCTCCTCTTGCCGATGTGTCCAACTTTTTTGCTGAAATTCCTTCTTCTTTGTTTTCTGTTCTATTTTTTACTTCTTCTTCTTCTAATTCAAAGAGATATTTTTCAGGATCTAGTCCTTCTGTAATCATCGTTTCTTCCAGTCTGGTAAATTTTTTTATTTTAATGCCTGTCTTGTCCAGACCCCTTTTTTCCAAAATGATGCTTAGTTCAGCAGATGTTAAATCTTTCAAAAGTTTAAATTTACCCATTTTAAATTCGTTTTGTTAAGTTTATTATTATAAGTTGTTAATTTAGTTTATGATTAATTTTATTGTAGTGAAAGAAATGTACGAAAATCCCTCTAATAAATTTTATGATATTTTATAAATGAAATTTTTATTGAACTTTTATTTCGAAATTCCTGTTACTCAGATTGGCCACACGTTGGGAACGACATTTGCGGGGATGTGCTTTATGAATAATAATAAAAATGATGATTAATTTTTGAACTGTTAGTTTATTTTGAATAAGATGTAATTTTTACCTTCCCCTCGTATTCGGAATTGTTACCTGTAATGGTGCATGAGACATCTCGGGTTCAATTGGATTCCATAATCTGAATACCAGGAAAAATCGATTGTTGGGCGCCGTAGGTTCGTTCGAGAGATTTAGTAAAAACACTGGTTTGAAAATTATAACAAGGTATGTTTTATTTAATTAAATTATTTATCTTGGCAACAAGTGTTTTTATAATATTATAAATAGCATTAAAACAGAATCTTTGATAGTAGATTTTGCTTTTTGTGGCATAGTCCAGAGTAGAATCGATAGATTCGATGGATCCGATTCTGAACACAGCCAGTAATCGATTATTTGTCAGCTGACTTTAAAAATTAAATTATACAAATATAACCTAGAAACATGATTGAAAAATACAGAAACGAATTCAAGAATAATTGTTATTAAAATAGAAGAAAAATATGTGTTATAGATTAAACGAAATTAGTGAGTTAAAAGTTTTTTTTTATATACACAGGGTGAAAAATTCAGTCTTTGTTGAAAAAGAAATGGTGACAAATATAGTTCTTGTGTTTGTTACGATAAAAAACACTCAATTAGTAGTTATCCAATACAATGGACATGGAAATTTTATAAAACAGTTTTGGTGATACCTGTCCTCACTGTGTAGTGTAAAATTGGATTCCATCGCCTAGTTATCACCAAACTTTCGTGATTTACGTTGTCAGAAGCTCCAAACAGCTTTTCTTAACTAAAGGTGCATAAAAACATTTCTGCAGATAGAATTTTGTGTAAAAACTTGTGGAAGTTTTTATTTTTAAACCTCTTCAACCCAAAAATCAAAATGGAGTCTCTTCTTTAGCCCTCTTGTTGATTCTCCTCGTCGTTCATAGCAACCAGGAATCATCCTCATAGCAAGAGCCAACTATTGTGGAAAATAAAGGTAATTTGATATTGTCACGATTAATGTCAAATAATCCAAATCCACCTACAGGGTGTTGAGATTTTCCCCCTTGTGGAAAATTAATAATGGTTTATCTTTCCAAAAATGTTCTAAAATCCATCTTCATTCACAAACAAACGTCCCTGTATCACTAGCACTAGTAGCACTTCTTAAGATTAAATATTTACAAAATTATCAATAAAATTTGTTTACAAAAATACTTAAATTACATGACTCAAAAATTCTGTTTTTATTACAAAATAACCATTGTTATTATGTTTTGTATTTTAATATTATTTATTATTCTTACTTTGTGTTTCTAAACACATACAGGATGTTTATAAAGTTATTAATGTTCGAATTGTTTTTAGATGTCAAATCGGAGCATCATCCAACATTATTCAATCTGCCGATTAGAATTTTATCTCTTGGGACCCACATGGTGTCTATACCTGATGTCAGATGTCCCCTTCATGATTTACAAAAGAAATAATTTAATTTGAAAATACATGTCAAATAATATCTGGATATGAAGTTAAATAAGGTATGTAAATTTTGAATTTTTGAAGATATTTTTTATAGGATTGTTAAAATTTTGCAATATTTATGAAAATAACCCATCTTAGTGTGTTTTATAACACCTTCCAATAAACATTGTTTAAAAGATTCTTACATTCTTGTTTATTTATGTCAATTTATAATTAAATTATTATTATTCTGTTTTATTCGTTTAAATAATATTATATTTGTTTTTATATTCTGTATTGCTAAAAGACTGACTGTTGCAAAATATATACTATACAATAATTTTATCGTTTTTTTCTCACCTCCTCACTTTCACTGTCCAGATTTGAAGTTGACGCTCTTGTGGTGTCCTGATCATGCAGGAAATCAAAAAGCTCATAGTATCAAAGCACCGGCTTGTAAATACTGTCTGGAGATGTTCCAGACTTCTCTGATTTTCCAACTTTCTTTGCTCTTTGCGAAAAGCTGACCCCAGGCTGTTTCTTTTTGCTCAGACAGTCTTTTTGTAGCACTAGGTTCTAATTCCCCCAACTTTTTAGCCAATGTATTATATGCAGCATCCTTCTTTGCGCGGTCGTGGTAATCGGCAGATTTAACTTGCCATAAGCAAGGTTCCGATAGATATAACTCAATAAAGTCAACCATAACTTAGTTTGGTTTTTTACGAGACATTTTACTTTCTAAACAGGCAATCGGCAGAAACTAAACTGAGCAGTATGGGAATGACAGTTCAAACCGCCACACACACTCAGTTCTTTTAATTTCTCTTAGTTAAACTGTACAGTTGAAAAATTGGAGTTGAACTGTGACTAAATTAGCCATAAAAAGGGGTTATGATTGACAACCTGTGTTATTTTTAACAGGTCTGTTATTTTATAAACACACAGAAATAACAAGCTGCTCACAAATAATGTGTGTGTTAAAAATAACACTACTTGTCTATCATAACCCCGTAACGTACAGCTTTAACTGTCAGTTTTAACTGTGCAGTTAAAACTGACAGTTTTAATTGCACGTGAGTGGCCAGCCTAACATACAATATTTTTCTAATTTTGACTTTATATTACTTTGTTGTATTGTTAGTTACATACACATAATTTTGTAGACAGTTGGAATATGATTATTAATAATTATTTATTCTTAGCAACTTCTTTGATATAAACTTTCAATATCAATGTATATTAATAATTTTAAAACCGGCGGGATAATTAATTTTTCGAAACCACTTTCATAATGTTCAACATTATGCAACTGGTTGCTTAGAGTAGATTATTTTGACGCTGCAATTACATAAAATATTAGTTTATATGCCAAAATTATAAAAACGATATTTAAACGTATCTGCAAGTAACATATTAGCAAACTTTAATAAATTTCTAATAGATATTTTACTAATCTTTACAACTATCGGTAGGGTAACATACTGTATCTACACCCTAAAGATAAGAACTTCTTATCCTACTCATTTTGCGTGAGAAGTTTATTAACGCACGCGTTTTTCTTATCTCACTGCTTTTCAACCAATCGAAAAAATATGTCAAAATTTCAAAATCTATTTAAATTTAATAACAAACTACTTATATCAGTATTGATTCATGGATTTCATTGTACGGGTCATAGAATAATATGCCCATAAAGATGAAGGCTTACAAACCTTGGATAAACTGCTAAAATATGACAAAAATAACTTCCCATTTGCCAAACTGTGAATTTTTTTTTCTGTCCACCATTTTTTATATTTGGCATAGGTCATCTCGTATTTTGACTTAGATTTTTTCGGTTACAGATCGGAAATAGCTTTTAAAGCTTGTACTTCAAAAAACTTTCCAAATCATTTTTTACTAGAAAAGCAAAAATACGTCAAAAATGAAATATTTTTGACTTATTGTTTATGACAATATTATCGTTACTAAGAAAACAAAACGTTTTTATTCAATTGTTAAAACCGCCACCCCACATTTCGATGTGTCGCAAATCGACATGTTGTAATTACCGTTTATTTTTACATTTAGAGGCGTAGATAAAAATTTGTACAATATACATGTGATAACGCTTTATTAACGTACTCGTACATCTGCGATTGCCCAATTTCGCATGCGTAAAGTAAAGTCGGCATATATGGAATAGTCGGGTAATACGGAATTCTTCATAATTTTAAACAGGGTGGCTCCATCTCTAAGTTGATAACGACATTAGAATGCTCGTTAAAATTGTAGACCGCTGGCATGAAATAAAATTGCCTCTAGACGCCACCAACGCCGAAAAATGTGAGGTTATGATTTTCACGTATTTAAAGTTTGTGCACGGTGTCATTTAAAACCGTTTTGTGACTAAATTTTGCTTAAATAAAGTTGTTTAAACGCATGGTAAGTTTGTTTAGGCATAAGATGGTAGAAATCTTAACGATTTGCTTTAATATTTTTCGTAATAACAAATAGAGTACTTGCTTTGTTTACATTTTGTATAGCGTGTAATATGGAATATTCCATATTACCCGCCCTATTGCTATCCCATATGACCCGCCGAGTATAAAGTACGGGATTTTTATTTTTAGAAATAATGGCTACTCTCTTGAAGAAAAAACGAAAACAATGGAGTGAGAAAGATATGGAAAACGCCATTGAATTAGTAAAAAACAAAAATATGGGTTATTTGGCCGCAGCGAAAAAATTTAAAGTTCCACGCTCAACACTTTTGCGCCTCTGTAGCACTGAAGGGCCTCCAGCAATTGTTAGTAAGACGAAGTTGGGCAAAAAACCAATTTTGTCAGCGGATTTAGAAGAGGAACTAGTTAGATATTTACTTATAATGGATCAAAAGTTTTTTGGTCTGACAAGAAGGGATGTCCGATCTTTAGCATTTCAACTTGCTAAGCGTAACAATATACCACAGTCATTCTTCCTTTTACGCGAATCTGCGGGAAAAGATTGGTTTTCGTCATTTATGAATATGCATAAGGATACACTAACTTTACGAAAACCCACTGGAACTTCCCTAGCAAGATCCGTATGGCAGAGCGAAATTATGGACCTCACCAAATATATAACGTAGATGAGTCGGGGTCGTCCATTGTGCAATCAAGATGCCCAGAAGTGGTATCGCTTAGAGGCAAACGACAAGTTGGTGCTATTACATCAGCAGAGAGAGGCTCTCTTACAACCATCGTAATGTGTATGAGTGCGACAGGTGATTTTGTGCAACCCATGATCATCTTTCCGCGCAAAAAAGCAAGTGACCAGCTAAAAAAGGGGGCACCTCCTGGATCGCTGTTTGCTTTTCACCCATTCGGGTGGATTCAAACAGATTTATTTACAAAATGGTTTGAGCACTTCCTTTAAAAAGCCAAACCTTTAGCAAAAAAACCAATACTGCTGATATTGGACGGCCATCACACTCACACTAGAAATCTAGATGTACTTGTCAAAGCCAAAGACAATCATGTTACTATTTTATGCTTACCACCACTTACGACGCATAAACTTCAGCCCCTCGACAAGACCGTCATAAGTGCATTAAAGACCTTCTATAACGAAGAAGTGAGAATCTTCATAAGAACGGAAAAACGTGCAGTAACACATTTTGATATTTGCCAGTTATTTGGTAGCGCCTATCTTAAAATGATATCTGAGGAAAGATCTGTTAAAGGGTTCAGTACCACTGGGATCTATCCCTTAAGAAGAAATATTTTCACAGATGCAGAATTTGCGGCCGAAATGCAAAAAAAAATATCAAAATTTGGCGAACGATAATACACGTCCTGATAAAGAGCAAAATAACACGCCTAATGTTTATCCAGTGCCAGAACTAACAAAGAGGTCGGCAACTCGGGGAAGGAAATGTGGACGTTCCAAAATAATTACGTCGGCGCCGAATAAGGAAGAATTGGAGCAATCAATTAATCTCTCAAGACAAAAAGTTACCCGAAACGTTTTCGATGAACCTGGACTTAGTGGATTACAAACCAAGAAGCGTAAAGTCACGAAAAAATATGTCCCCTCTAGTTTCTCTGATTCACAATCTGAACCAACAGTTAATGATTCATCTGCCATTACGCTGCTACAATAAAAAGCCAACCGATGAAGATAACCCATGTATTTTTTACCAAGAAAAGTTTTCCTCTAGCCGAAGTAGAGAAATATGGGTACAATGCGTAATCTGCAATGAATGGGCTCACGAAGCTTGTACCAGTGCAGAAAATGATGTTTTTATTAGCGATTTTTTTCAATTCACAGATGTACTTATATATTAATGTTCTGAAATTAAATGATTTTAGTAAAATTTTTTACGCATAATAAGTCTATTCCATATTACCCGATATGACCATTCCATATTACCCTCCATTTTTTATTTTCGAACAAAAATGATTTCTTTTAATTAATTTTGTAAAATTACCGAAAATGATTTACTTTTTAATTTAGCACCTGTCACTCCTTGGAGATACTTAGAACTATTTATTAATGAAATATTGCAGCTCTAAACACTTATGTTTTGATGTTATCACTAAAAAATAATTGCTATTCCATATATGCCGACTTCACCGTTAATAAAGCTCTTACCCCACTTATATCGTAAATAACTATTATTATATATGTTCTTCAATAGATTTCATAAATGTATTTTTCAAAAAATATTAACGAAAATTTCATTTGCTAATGATTTGAGGGAGCGCAATCTCTTTTATTTGAATTTTACTAATCACAGTATCGATGAACAGTGATTTATAAATCATTAACTCGTAAAACTGGGTCAATTTTTTTTGAGCTGAAATTCATCATTGATGCCTATTACATGACTTCATAGATTGGTTTAACGATGGAACGATTAAGCTGAATAAAAGAGCAACATTCAGCCGTTCATTTATCATTTATGAGTTTTATGGGTCGATGCAGATTTAAATTTAAAAATTCGTCATATTGGAAAAAATTTATTGTCACATTAATTGACTCTAGAAGTAGAGAGAGTACTATTTTCTCCAGGTTGGTACAGAGTATGCGTTATGTATCTATTGTTTATAAGATTAATGAAACTGTATCAATACTATTTTTTTTATGATTAAATCTATTTAGAAAACATTTTGTGTTAATTGAAAATACTCTTTTTGTACGTTAATTTTCTTATTTTTCCAATATAATGGTATTTACAAATACATTTAAAACACTAATGGTTTAATTTCTTACGGACCTGTAAACATTTCTAACATTATGTTGAAGTACTTATAAAAAAAATAATTATTTTCCGTGTTTTAAAGACTTATAAATTTGATTACATTCTATATTTGGAAGATTAAAATATCGATTCGTTGTGGATAACTAAAACAGGTACGCAGTTACTGGATAATACGAGTATATCTAGTTTCGTACATTGTGTCGCGAATTTAAATTTAATTGTGCTCCGACAGTCAGTCAATGAGACAAGATCGTCAGTTTTCGGCTAGAGTGACATAAATCGAAATATGCCAATTTTAATAAAAATAAATGAAGAACATTATTGTCAACAGTGACACAAGTCAAAATCCTACATTATTTTGGAGAAAGACATCTATATGGTGTGAAATATACTTTTCTGGAAGATCGTCATAACTCGAAAGAGGAAGGAAAATACATTATTGGGTTTTTCTTAATGGAATCGAAACAAACCATTATTGTTTGAACACAAAGTCTACATTAATGTTTATTGTCAAAAAAAAATATTTTTAAAATACAAGATCACCACATGATTTAGGTTTTTGTTTAGTCGTTACCATAACAAGCGTCCCTGTGGCAACAGTTTCCCCATGACTGATTACAGCTGAACTAAAGTTTAATTAAATCATATAACTTGGTAACTACACTAACTACGCATTTCTTCACCATGGGATTTGGATTTTTGTTTAGTAGTTACCAGCCAAGCCTGGGAGGGACAGAATTTATGTCAGCACACACTAACAAAACAACTTTTAGAGATAACAAAAACAACCTGTGTTTTGTCACATGCACTATCATACAGTATTTCTACTTAAGTCGAAACCATATGGAAAACTTTTTTATAACTAGTTTTCTGTAAAAATTCATATGTGATAAAAAGTTTTACATGGTCCAAATCTTAAAATGCAACCATTATATATCCAGTTTTTTTAAGCCGTAAACGAGGTTTGTCAAAAAATATGAATTTTACTCAAGAGTAAAGTGCCTTTATTTTTTACAATACAGAAGAATGTTATAAAATAAAGGTATTTATAATATCGATGGATAAGAGGACAAATATTGTATGTCCATAAATGATGTTTTCAGTAAAATCAATATGAAAGTTTGCATTAATCATGACAAACTAGATATCGTTTAAAATTGTTTAAACTACAGTTAAGTTCGTCTATTACCTTTCTTTTATTTATTATTTGATTCTGATTTGTATTAATGTTAAATATCAATCACATTTTGGTATTTTAGTGAGCTAAAAGCAACCCCTGTATGGACATACAATAAATGTGAAGTACAATATGGACATACAATATATTGCTTCCATACTGCAATACTATGCCATTGACATAAAAATATCGTAAAAGTAGTTTAAAAATAGTACTAGTAGTATAAATTAAATTTTTATTATTTAAACAAATTTGTGGATAAATTCAGACACAATTAAACATCAGTCTGTTTCGTAATTAGATTCACTTGGGACAATATCTATCGCCTCCACGGCTGTAGGTAACATCTCCACAAAGTTTTTATAGTCGCCTGGAATAACCTTTTCGCGTAATAGGCACAAAAGGTCATGCTTTTTTGCGTTGGATATTGGCAACAAACTGGTGTACTGTTGCTCAAGAGATACATCGTAGACATTTTCACACTGTTTGCGTGTTCTCGTTCGTTTAGTGCCTACGTCGCGTATGTTCAGTTTTAAAAAGTCATTACTTTTAACATCGTACTTAAAAAAAAATGGTTGACGGATTAGTCTTTATAAAGCGCAACCATTTAATTTGTAACCATTTGACTTGATTTCCGTCGGTGTCACATATAGTATTTACCATAATTTTAGACGCTAACTCCTTAAAATTATAGAAATCTAAGTATGTGAGAAGGGTAACTATGTAGGGACAAGGTTTCAGCCTTGCCATTTGTATTAAAACACCCCATTCACGGGGAGTGTACACCTTCTTATTTCTTCGAGCACGTTCTATGGTAGCATGCATCGAATCCACTTCTAGGTATGTATGTCCTAGCTCCAAGTATTTTAGATCTATTACTTCAAGATTATCTATGTTAGCAACAGCATACAGCATCGCAGCAGTCACATATTTATTGCGGTTTTGGCCAACACAAGCGTCTGAAAATGAAGATACATGTGTAACAGTATTAGGTAAAGATTGCAAATATTTTAGCAAACAACTTCCAATTTCAACTGATCCTTTCTTGCCCTGTGTCTCGTCCCACAGATAAGAATAACCATCTGCATTGGAAGCATCAAAAATGGTGAAATTATAGACAGAAAGTTTGCGTCTATAGAATATTTGGCTATCACCAGCATAAGGCACATTTAGTATTGACTGTAAGTCAAATGTAATAGCTCGAAATGTTTCACCTTTATTGTCAACTGCTTTCTGTTTGTCAGCTGCTTTCATTTCCATTCCACTTTTTTCTTTAGCTTTATGTGCCTCCCACTGACTTTGCAATTCTGTTTTATCTGTGGAACTGTTATAAACGTTACATGTTACGCATTGGTCTTTTTTCGGTTTATAAAATGACAAAGGGGGATCATAACTATTAAACACTGATCGAAATACATTGTACTTTTCAGATGGTACATTGTTTTGAAGACAATAATTGCTGCAATATAAACGATATATCACACTGATATTTAAGTCACTTGCTAGATATTGCCTCATAGTATCACGGCGACAATAATGGGATGCCATTCTAGGGAACATGTCAATATGCGTCTTAATATGACGAACTTGCTCAGCAGATGTTACATTCGGAGCTGGTCTTCCTTTGCGATGGTCAAAGCCGACATAAACACCACTGTCTCCACGGTATTTTAATGCAGTTTCAACTACTTGAAAACTGAATGCAAATGTAGCACAAAAATATTTTTGACACACCCTTACACGTTTATTAGAGGCACTTAGTAAATGATAATAACGACTGTGTTTTCTAGTTTTTTTTCTATTATTACGATTTCTTTCTCTGTCAATTTTTTTTCTCTTCCACTAGCGAGCAAATAAAAATTTTTTGTTTTGTTGAATCAGCCATTTCCCAATATTCCTTACAAATTATTATTTGTCTGTCTCTAGGTATGTTAATGCTGCATTTATATCTACAGTTATTGCAATTAACTATACCAGGCGATTTAGCTGTTACTATCGCACCTTTTCTGTTTACATATTCTTTGCCAGCCACTCTTAACAACTTCATTTTATTTTTCTTCCATAATTCCGGTTTAGCCACTAGCCTGCGTTTTCTTTCTCTTCGTGCTGTTCCTTCTATGTCATAAACTACAGGAGATAGTACGCGATGATTTTCTGAGTCATGTGTTGGCGAAGCTGAACTACTATCAGATGGAAGGTAGTCACTTCCAGAATCAGCAAATGGCTCATCGACAGTACACTCTGATAATCGTCTTATACAGGAAGGTCCAGCTACTGTCTCTGGAAGAATGTCATCTTGATTCTCGTCCAAATTTAAATCTGAAAACATTCAATCTACAGTTTTTTTCTTCATTTGTTACTTTATTATGTCAAATAAAAATATTTATGATCCAACTACTTACTATTTTTTGCAATTTGAACTATTCGCTTTCCTCGGCTGTTCATTTTACTTTTATATTTCTTACGCTACACAAATTTATCAATTAAATGTGTAGATAACTTTAAGTCGAAAATACAACAAACACTGAAACGACAAATTCCTAGCACACTCACAAATATTGTTATTTACCCCACCAACAGACTCCTGCGATGTCTTTGCGCAGACGCTTGCAACACGTGCTTTAAGCCAACGAGCCTCCAACAATGTAAACAAACATTGTATCATTGGACATACAAAAAAAAAGTTGTTCGAGTTGAATTTTGTGAACTTCACAAATATTGTATTTGACATACAACATTTGTGCAGGATGTTCATGGTGTTATGAATGGACATGTCTTTAATGTTACTTCAGTAACTACTAAACCATTCCAAGAGGACATACAATATTTTGGCACAATAAAGATTTTGTCTCGACTGATTTAGAACAGGACATATTTCATTTTAGACAAAAATGGACATACAATATTTGTCCTCTTAGCCATCGATATTAAATTATTTATAGTGTAAAACGTAAATAATCTACCTAACCTGAATTTTTCTGTCAAATAAGTGTAATTTCATAATATTTGGATATAACTTTTAATTCTTAATAACATTAATTTATCTGTATTTTAAAAAATTAGGTACTTTACTCTTGTGTAAAATTCATATTTTCCGACAAACCTCGTTTACGGCTTTAAAAAAATTGATATCTGATAATTGCATTTTAAGTTTTGGACCATGCAGAACTTCTTCGGCAATATTTTTTTCAGAAAACCAATATTAAAAAAGTTTTCCATATGGTTTCAACTTAAGTAGATACACTGTATAAAACGTAACGGACAGAAAATTAAGAGAAGTAATAATAAATACAAATGTTCTATTTGCCCATATCTTTCATTTGGCATATATCTTATTTATATTGGGAGGTGGGGCAAAACTGCACATTTTCCTTTCTGATTAGAACAAAACAAATAAAATTTACGGCCTTGGTACACAAATAAAAATTTTAGTTTTTTATGTTTTTATTTTTCTGATAATTATTTACACCAATCCTTGTAATGTGATGAACTTGGGGGTTCAGTTTGTTATTTATTGAAAACCCTATTTACAAAAAGAAAGAAAATTGTGTATGTATTTAAGTAGATCCATTTTTAAAACATACTTAAGTGTTACTCAAGAAATGGGACATTTAAAAATATTAAAATAATAGTTGTCTGTACAAAAGTAAAAAAATTTAAGTCTTACAACGGAAAGTAATGGTTTTATTTATTTTGAGTTCCAACAGCTAATGCCTGGAATAATAAATCCTACTCATTAATATTTTATGTACCAAAAATGTATTGCTATGACAAAGTAATAGGGCCCGAACAAACGGACAACGTTGTCATGTTTAAGGGACTCGCAATTGACAATAACCTTGTAAATGTAACCGATATACGAGGGCCTCGCATTGTTAATAGAAATTATTTACAAAACGATCGAAGAGCACCCTAGTAAGAAATGTAATGAACTAAAAACCGTATAAGAGGAGCATATACATATCACATGAGCCAAAAAAAAAAAATGAAAATTAAGGTTTTGAGGGTTTTGGTAATTAAAAATAGCTTCATATACATGTGTTTAACATGCGAGACCTGGAGGATTTACAGGTGAGGAAAACCCGGAAAACCCCACCCATTATCATCGAAAATGGTAACGCATGACGATTTTTATAATATGGATGTCATATCAATATAAATTACATTTTTGCTAATACAACATCCATTAAATCCTATAGAGAACCATGCAAATAAATTCACATGGACTTCTGTAGGATTCGAAGCTCAGTGTTTTTCTACCAAAAAATTTGGACGCAACTAAATTGCGACGCTGTAGACACCTACGTTACCGTAGTCGATAAATTATTGACTAGAAATACTATATGTAAAGGTGTTGAGGCAGAGAAATGAATCACTAAATAAGTAAAAACTTCAAAGTGTTTTTCTTTAATAATTTATGCATTAAAATTAAAGCTTTCACGCTTTTAACATACTTCAAGACATCCTGAATATCTGCTGTAATAAAATTCAAATCTATTCCAAATTCCAACCAGTTCTTTATTAATTTATTCATAAAATAAATTAATAAAACTTTTTATCATTTTCGAATTACTTCAGTACGATCTACGACAACTTTTTCATTTTATTAACGACATGTGGATATATAGGGATACCGGATCGGTTAGTACGTCTATTCGAAATTACTTCAACCATAATTATGGACTGAAATTACCAGTAAAACCTACAGAAATGTCCCATTAATAAATATAACTATCCATTTAATCTAAAATACGTCGAAAAATCGAATTTTCATTACACCAACTACCGAACTTCGAAAATAATGATCGCTCATATGGAACATTTTAAGACCCTAATAGTTCCTGCTAGATGCGATAAGACGTAATAAAACCAAAACTGCTTCTGGCAAACTACTACTTTTACGACGGCAAATGACATAATTTCTTCGAGAGAAATTAAAAAGTGCATACCGCAATTTCTTGCCCTTAAATATTGTAGTTTACAATTATGTTGAAACAAATTCCATAGATTACATTTCAGTTTAATAATTTTTCTATTTCCATTCTGCATTTCCGCAGTTTTTAATTTAGGCTGCTTGTGAAATGTAACATATTTTTTTAAAGTAATGGTTGTTGAAATATCAAATTGCAAACCGAGGTGGAAAGTGTTTCATTACTGTAGATGTAGAGAGTTTAATTAATTTAAACTCTAGACAGGAATTAAACTTTTCACTGCGATTTGTATAGGTATATTCCATGCAAGTTGAATAAAAATGAACAAACAAACCATCATTGTCAATTAATTATTAATTACAGTTTATTATCACAGCAAAGGGAATATTTATATTTGAATTAATTTTTTATTTTCATTCTAACACTATTCACATACATTGGATTGGATAAAAAATTATTTTTTTCTACGATATCTATCCAAAGTAGGCTTTTGCCATTCGAAATACATACATAGATATATAGTGGTGGAGATAGGAAAATGACTACCCGGGTGGCAAGCAAAAACGTTTACAATTAGGCATTCCAAACTGAATGGCTACCAGTGGGTTTTGACGGGTTATGATATGGCAAAATTATGGCAACCCTGTAGGCCTGGTGATTTGACAAAGTCAATGAAATACATAGATTAATCATCCATATTTTTCAAAATAAACATAAGCTTATGCCTTGAAGTAAAAATGTAAGCAATTATTTTTTTTAAATATCTAAAGGCTAATAATTGGTTTTAAAACACATTTTTGCTAAACCGATTCAAATTAATAAATATTTGCCAGGCAATATGGCCGCTCGTAAACGACCAGCTTTGAGCAATCTATATAACTATATATGTATCATTGACCCTGTTAATGACAACTTGACAACAGGGTTGCCATATCTAAACTGTCATTACCCACTGGTAGCCATTTGGACAGATCGTTGGAATGCCTAATAGCGCAAATGACAAGATGGATCTGCGCCTGTGCATTAGTTAGAATATTGTGACATTTGAAATTTAACTGTCATGTACTTGTCCTTATATTTTAGTGATTTTTGTGCGACTCTTCAAGTTTTTGTGAGTTTAAGAAAGTTATTTTGATCCCTAAAGACATCCTAAGGACTTCTATAGATAATGGTTAAAACATGTTTAGTTTTATTATGTCCAAATCGATGAAATAATTCCGGAGAACTTGTCATAAGTAAGTTTTTAATTCAATAAATAACAGAACCGTATTTAACAATTATTTTTTTGGATAAATCAATTATTTAATTATTGTTCTTACCCAGTATCTATACTGGGGTTCTAATGAAAACATTTTATGCTGTCATATACAGGGTGTTATTGTAATACACGTACATATTAAAACTGGGTATTGCGCAGATCCCCACTGAATGTAGAAAAATATTATTTTTTAAAAATACCCCTTATTAAGGGAGTTATTAATTTTTGAAAATTAATTCTAAAACAAACGTACTTCACTGATATGTTGAGGATGACCTATATAAATTAGGTTTATTTACCTATTTTAAACATCAACAGTAATTAATATGCAAGTTTTTGTCAGATGATAAGAAAACTAGTCTTGTAAGAAATAACCATGTTGCCAAGATTTTCGAATTAATTTCTATTTCCGAAGACTGGTTTTTACTACCCTCGTTATCAAAAAACTAGAATATTTGATAAATGATTGTTTTTAAACTATACATTTTTGAAACTATTGATTATTAAAATTTTAGTTGATTTACGAATCTGCCTAACACGAGCGCGTCATTTCCAAGTTGGTAAAAAGTGTTGTTACGATTACTTTTAAATATTTTTTTACGATGCCACTATTTACGAATATTGAACTAACGGATATAGTGCTGGTTTATGGGGCAGCTGGAGAAAATTCTCGGCAAGCACAAATCCTGTATCGCGAACGGTTTCCAAATCGGAGAATTCCGGACTGTCGTACGTTTATTTCAACTGTTCAGCATCTAAGAGACCATGGAAAATTTGAGAGTGTCAATGCAGATCGAGGGAGAACAAGAACACAAAGAACATTGGCGGCCGAAGAAGAAATATTGGAAGCTGTTGAAAACCGGCCTCAATTAAGTTGTAGAAGACTAGGTCTTGAAATTGGAGTGTCCTCATTTGTTGTGTGGCGGACACTTAAAGAACAAGGTTTACATCCTTATCATATCCAAAAAGTCCAGGCCTTATATCCAGGTGATGAAGAAAAGAGAGTGGAGTTTTGTGAATGGATGATTCAAAAATGTGTTGATATTCCTGATTTTCTAAAAATATTATTGTATACTGACGAGGCTTCATTCACTCGTGATGGCGTGTTCAATATGCACAGTACGCATATTTGGAGTGACGAAAATCCTGACGCCATTAGGGAAACTGGGCATCAAAGAAAATTTTCAATAAATGTTTGGGCTGGCATAATAGATCAGTATTTAATCGGGCCTTATGTTCTCCCGAACAGATTAAATGGGCCAGGATATCTCCACTTTTTAGAAGATATTTTGCCAGTACTGCTAGAAGAGATACCGTTACAATTAAGGCAACGGATGTGGTACCTACTAGATGGCGCTCCTCCTCACTTTGATTTAAACGTACGGCAGTTTTTGAACATTAGATTTCCTCAAAAGTGGATAGGTAGAAATGGACCTAGTAAGTGGCCTCCGAGATCTCCGGACTTAAATCCATGCGATTTCTTTTTGTGGGGTCACATGAAACAACTGGTTTATAATGAACCTATTAATAGTGTTGAACAATTAACCAATAAAGTTAATGCGGTAGCTGAGGAACTACGACAAAATCCAAGACTAATTTCTAATGTTCAAAGTTATTTGGAAAGATGATTGCAAGTGTGTGTAAATAATCATGGACGGCATTTTGAACAATTACTGTAATAAACTTTATTTTGAAATAATTGGTTTTGCTACGGCAACAGTGCAATTTCTATGGGTAAGTTCAATTTTGATTTATTTTACTTCTTTAAATATGGAAACTAGTAGGTCGGAAAAGGGGACTCTTCCCCAATATTGAAATTTTAGAATTTGAAGTTAAAATTGGTGCCAATCGTTTTTGGTCATTACATACTATTCCCCCATTTTAATATGTACGTGTATTTCAATAACACCCTGTATAGTTATTCGTATTATATTTGTTTTTAGGTTAGATAAGAGGCTTAAGAGTAATGAAAGATCCTATTAAGAAAATGTATGTCAAGGAAATATTTTCAAATCGTTTTAAAAAATCTTGTTTTGAATTTAAGTCAAAGATAAAACTGTGATTAAAAAAATACTCTTACTTTATTTTTACCAAGTAATAAAAAAAAAACATGAACATAAAATTTCACCAAAGGAGGCAATCTAAGTTTTATTTCTATTTCATTTAAATATAGGTAATACCTAAGCATGCTAACACACTTTATAATGAAGCCTTCATTTTTTTTTGTAAACTTTTAAAACCATTGTTTAATAGAATTTTAAGCAGTTTTGATAGTGCTGGCTTGAGAAGATCTCCCAAAAGAAATTTTTGAAAACGAACCAAAAAAATTCATTAATGTGTAAGTTACCAGATCGAATGTGTTTCATAATCAGCATGTAGTTATAAATTATAGTTATTAATTTTTATCTGTTTTAATAAAATCTTATTTTGAATTTTAGTCAGTGATAAAACTGTGATTAGAAAGAATGCTACTCCTACCTAATTTTTGCTAAGTAATAAAAAAGAAAACATGTTACAGAAGCTCGTGAAGAAGAAATTTTACCAAATGAGGCTGGGTAGTTTTATTTCTACTTCATTTAAACATAATGCCTATGCACTCTACATTATGTCGCTGTTTAACAGAATTCTAAACCATTTAGATAGTGGACTTGAGATGATCTCCCAAAATAAATTATTGAAAACTAATCAAAAGAAATCATACTAATGTTTAAGTTACTTGATTGAATCTCATGTACTATTCGTTAAATAAGCTGCGTTTGTTTATTCGAGATGTAGCTATCTAGATTATATTTTCATTATTTGAAACATTTTGAGGATTGTCAAACTTGACATTTTTGTTCAGTTACATGTTTATCATTCTTAATACACAAATAGTAATATTCTACTATCACTATCCCATAGCCCTCATTCATGCTGGACGCCATGACCAGTAGATTATGTTTTGGCTAAACTGATTTTTCGGTAACAAGGTATTTTAAAAAAAAAATTAATAAATTACTCTATTCCTATAGTGATAATTTGATTTAATAGAGTAAGTGTAAGATCACACCTGTTAGAGAAATTGGGGCATGGAGAACAGATTATGAAGCAGGTAGACAAAGTCGTTCAAAAAGATAAATATATAGAAGTTGTTTTGAAAGTTTGACAATAAACTAGTGGAAACAAAATATGCAGTTGTCGCTATAGGAGATCCAATGAGCAAGAAGTAAAAAAAGAAGCTTCGGGAATGTTGAAAAAGGACACAGCAATAGACCCGAAAGAATTCCTTGGTTTTAAATATATATATATAATCTTGTAAGATGCAAAAAATACTGCCCGAGTAGAGAAACAGTATTGTTCCAATATATAAAACACAGGGATATACAGAAACGCACTAACTATAGGCAAATAGTCACTGAATCATAGAATAATTCCGTCACAATTAAATTTTTAAAATTTTTTGAGGATACCTATTATTTGTTACACTGAGTTTATTAAAAGCCACAGATTTCGAAAGTATTGAATGTTATTTAAAGAGTACCTATAAATATATAGATAATGTGTATGTGACTAACTTGTTTTATTATTATTTTTTGGGGTAGGTAACTATATTTTGAATAATTTACAAACTTGTTTTGAATAAAAGACAAAATATTTCTGTTATATTCACTAAACAAATAATATTTTATACAAACATATATATCTATTCAAAAAAAATACATTTTACAAGTATCGCATAATTATATGAAATATCTAAATAAGTCAGAAATAAAAGAAACAAATTGATAAACAATAAATGTGAAACTTTTTTTTTTTAATTTAATCTTTAGAGAAACTTGGTAATTTCATATTGCCTTAGTCAATTTATTCAATATAAAAGTAAATTTATTATCAGTTATAACATGTAATAAAATAAAGCTTTAAACATAGAAACTAATACCTTCTTAGAACGGAACTAATATGTAAAAGAAAAATCTGACCAAAAGACGAAGAATAGATTATCGCAGCATATGTTTAAAAGTGTACTAATTTATAAACTAATGCATTTAAATAGTTCTTTAAATAAATAAATAAATAAATAAATAAAATCTCACCAAGAAAGGGTAAAAAAGGTATGTAATTTGATATATCTATATTGTGCTTACACTCATGTTTTTTAATATCAATTAATAAATGGGGTAGTAATTGAGGAGCAACTATCCAAACTGCCTTAAATCCATAATATGTTGTTTTGAGTAAAACTTAAAAAACTAGAAAAATGAGTTAGAAGAAAAACTGCAATTTTTATCTACTGCAGAATAATATAAATAACAGTTTTAAAGAGAAATATTTTTAGTTTTAGTTCAAATTTAAGATTTTCCCAATAATATGTGTATTTTTTTAATGGATTTACTTCGTTTTCCTCAAGTAGAATATGGATATATGCCATTTTGCCTAGTTAGTGTGGATTTATTTCTTTTTGCTTAATTCTTATTTGGATTTATTACGTTTTGCTTAAAGTGATGAATTTTACATTATTTAAATAAAATCTAAAACTTTAGTGAAAAACTGATTTTATTAACGAAAATTAAAAAATAAAAATTAAATATGTAAAGCAACATCTTCCTCCAGTCAGTCGCAGGTATTTTCGGCCTCGCCTTGTTCTTCCTCTATTTCATCTTCACTAGCTTGTAAAATAGTTTTGTACCATAGCAATTTGCCCTTGACTTTACAACGAGAGGAAATCAATTTAAACTGAAAATTCAACCTTTTCCACCCATTTATTGAATTCTAGTTTAAAAAAAAAAATAATAATTAAAATAGAAAATTAAATTCTCCCACCCAATGATAAAATTCTTAGAACGATAATTGACATATATATTTATTTTGTAGTTGAAAATAAAAATAAAAAAATATTTTAGTAAGTTAAGTCTTAGTAGTTAGTTATTGTTGATATGCTTCACTAGGTTTAATTTTACTTGTTTATTATTTAGTTTATTTACCTTGTTATGGTGTATTTTTTCGATAAAATTTTTTCTTAAATCACAATACAGTTCATCAAATTTCTAGAGGCTTTCGACGGCTAGACAGAGAAAGCACTACTGACAGGCATCCCGACGGATTTACGCAATGAATGTACACTCTGCGCATCAAGTATTTCACTATTTCATTCTGACGTAAATGTTAGATGTAAATTTCGCTAAAACATTTCTTTTATTTTCGTTTGTGTTTTTTGCTCATTACAGTTTAATAGAACCTAAATATGGAGTTTAATAGCAAATTAAGAGGCCGCGTGATTAACAGTCAATCTCGCGAAATAATAGCCAATGTTATAGAGTTTATGAGAAGAGAAGGAAACTTTAATTCACCTTCAATACCATTTAAAAATGTAAATGATCGTGTTGCTGCAGCCATAGGAGTATCTAAAAACACTGTCGTCCGCATTTCTGGAGAGAAAAAAAGAATCGATAACCGTGAGATATCGGAATTTTCATCACCAAGAAAAACCATTAAAAAACCAAAAACAGTTAATGATATAGATGAAGTTGCACAAGAATCAAATTTTATTTTTTTATTATTAGATAGCTATTTTTGTTTCTGAGTTGTGTTCATTTACAGGCTCAATTTTTTTCCGTTTCTCCTTTTTGATTTTATATGGGGTTTCAAGTTGTTTTTGACTTATTTCGACGTAAATCACAACAACACACTTTTTTAATAAAGCAAACAAGTGTTAAGAGGTAAATGTACGTGTAAACTACAATTACAAAAAATTGATATGAAACCCATGAAACCACCAACAAAAATGTAAAGCTAGCTTCCGTACTAGAACATGGTGTCATTCGTCGAGATAATTTATCGTTTTGTTTAATAGATCAAGAAATGTAAATATTCCCCTGTTATTTTTTATAAAATTATAAGAGAAATAAATTTTTTTCTAAATAGTATAGTTTATTATTTTGTAGAAAAACAAAATTTCGAAAATTTTAGTAATGTTTCAGAAACAACCGTTATTAATAATAGGTACCATTTTCCTTAATAAGATAGAAATAAAATATAAACTATTTCCACGATTTACAAAGGCCTACAAAAAAATTATAGGTATTTTCCGCTATCCTATAAAATTTATATTTTCTGACTCAATTTCAAAAGGTTGAAGGAATTCCAAAACAACTTTTATGGCATAATAATTATTTTCAATTCTACATACTATCTTTAGCTGCTTTTAAAAACGTTCTAAGAAAGTCCAATCAGACCAATTTAATCCCTAAACTATTCCACACTTTTAAAATTTAATTACCTAAAAATATTAAAAACTATTTAAAATAACTTGTTTAGCAGACTGTACAATAGCTATCTTAGTCACACGTAGCGCGTTCTCTGTCTGGGCGTCGAACACCTCTAGAAATTTGATTAACTGTAGCTTTTATATCAATATTTCTAATAAAATCAATAATATTCCACAAATGCATTTTTTCAGTTATCATGGAGCGTCCTCCTATTACTAATTTATATGCATTTTAATCGCACCTTTTTTGTGCCCTTTGGGTACCAATTTCCTTTCATTTATTCGTTATATTTATGACTTTACTGGGTACCAAAAAATATTTGTATTGTGTAGGCATATACTCATCTAAATTTCTCCTTAAGAGACTTATTTGCACCATTTTGTGCCTTTTGGGTACCAAACTACTTTGTTGTGTACCGAAAATTTTATTTTATTATGTAGGCATATACTCGTCTACATTTCTCCTTAAGAGACTTATTTGCACCATTTTGTGCCTTTTGGGTACCAAACTACTTTGTTGTGTACCGAAAATTTTATTTTATTATGTAGGCATATACTCGTCTACATTTCTCCTTAAGAGACTTATTTGCACCATTTTGTGCCTTTTGGGTACCAAACTACTTTGTTGTGTACCGAAAATTTTATTTTATTATGTAGGCATATACTCGTCTACATTTCTCCTTAAGAGACTTATTTGCACCATTTTGTGCCTTTTGGGTACCAAACTACTTTGTTGTGTACCGAAAATTTTATTTTATTATGTAGGCATATACTCGTCTACATTTCTCCTTAAGAGACTTATTTGCACCATTTTGTGTCTTTTGGGTACCAAAAAATTTTTACTTACACTTTATCGTATTTTGTTGGGAACCCATAATTAAATTTTTTATTATTTATTGCTGCACTGTATAAAGGCAAGGGGAGATTTCAGCTACATACGTGCATTCTTCCAACCTCTCCTCTCCTTGATTGTGATTAACGAAAAAATACTTTTTAAATATAAAAAAAAATGTACCTAGTCCGTTCGTTAGCATTCATATAAACATTCACTCATATTCATTCCTACACTACTTGCGACTTAATTTTCCTTAGTTTTAATGAGGCATGGTAGACTCTGTCCTGAAGTTAATTCTTGCAGTCTGTTACTTTCTACTTCCACTATCAGGCGTCTGTTGTGATTCATTTGTAGACAATTTGGTTCGTCCCTAGTTGGAACTTCCAGTGGGTTGGGCTGTGCTTGTGGGGATGACTGTTGTGCCTTTCGGTTGGAAAAACTTTGAACCCTTTTGTAGCTTATTTCTTTGAGTAATTACCTGGGTGGTTTGACTGAGGTTTGCATCTAACTCGCTCCACCTAGACTCGCAGATTATTGAAATAGTAGCAACGTAAGCTACTTTTTCAAATAATGGTATGCAAAACATACTAGCAGATACCTTTGGTCCTTGTTACAGTTATTGATGATGATACCGAAACATACAATTATCCTGCACAAAAATAATGTTAGTACGTGAAAAACATATGGCTAAATATAAAATAATAAAAAGAAAAAATCTAGATCGTTAATGTGTATAAATTAAAACCATAATAAATGACTAATTTAAGACCTATGCTACGAATTATTTATTGAGATTAGTTCTAATTCAGATCCACGGATCATAGAGAGGAAGAGCTTGGCTTGCATGGACCGCTTCCTTCGCATTATTGTAATGTAACCATTTTCTTATAATTAATTAATGCCCCTAATCTTCTAACTTTTAATTAATTTTATTCAAAATTTCCTTGAATTGATTTGAATGAGTTGTTTAACAGCTTTCACAGATGTAACAATTCGCGTTTACCTCATCCCAATCTTCAGCGGCGAGACATCCGTCCACTACCCCTAATGTCTGATCACACATGAGGTGTTGGTCGGTATCTGGGCCTTGAAAATCTGTTTATTGAATGTCTGGTCACACAGAAAAAACTAATTTTCTTACCGATTGGGATTTTTACTGATTTTTTAACACACTCAATCTCTATCAGCGGGGTGTTTGTCACCTATCCCTAATGTCTGATCACACAAGGGATACGTAACCGTGTTGTGCCCCCCGAAATACCTTCGCTTTAATGTCTGATCACACCGAAGAAAAGATATTCGTAGCGAATGGCGTCTAGTTATTCCCTCTATGTCTGATCACACCGAAGGTTTAACTAGGAAAATTGGGAACCTTATCTCAGGGTCTGATCATCAAGAGATAAGTTTCAAGAAGCAAAAATACGGTAAAAATACCTGCGATAACTATCTTACAACCCTTGTATTTAGGCAAAACAAAATATTAATACAAATTACAAAACAAAAAATTTGTAACTCTGCCTTTAAACAAAAAAATTGAAATTGAACATTTTAGGAAAATTTAATTTCATAAAGTGAGGTAGCTGTGTGATTAAGTAATTTTTTATATTTTTTATTATAGGTACAACAAGGAGTTAATTAGGAAGAATTAACCCTTCGAGATTTTTAAACCGGCACCTCCACCATATGCCACGACCCCCTTTTCTATGGGTCGAAAGAATTATTTAATCTTATTAATTCGGGCTACCTTTCTTTCAATATTCAAAATGTAAAATAGATAATTATAATATACAATATAAAAGGGGCTTACCAAAACATTCCCCGTGAGTGGCACGTCACGACGCTTACTCCAAAACTAAAAGGTATCCATTACTTTAGATACCTCTCAGTACAGCAAAAGGAGAACTGTCCTCGTAACAGTAATCAGTGTCGAAATTATACTTATTAAGTATTTGCTGAATTTGCTATTTCTTTAATTCGACACAATTAATGCAGGTCGGTAATAGTTCAACGTCTATGTTTTTGTTATGAAATGTATACCATATTATTTACTTAAGGATATATTTACATTTAAGAGATTATTGAGATTTTCTATTTAGAGATAATTATTTTTAATCTAGGAATTATTTAAAAGTATATTAATTTATTTAATGTATTTTAATAATGGTTTTTTAATATTTTACTGGACGTGACAATATGTATCATTTATAATTAATATTCATTCACTCGAGAGATAAAAACCCAGTTTGTTTATTAACATTAGATTATTGGATAATAATATTAATAACTTTATTGCCAACAATTTTCCTTTTAAGCAATTTACAAATTACATTATGCGTCAGGTACCTAAATAAGTAAACGGTATTTAAATTCAGATGAATAGGTGATTAAAGAATTACATACATCATTGGTTCTAATACTAAAGGAATAGAAATAATAAAATGCCATTGTAGGTCTATTGAGGTATACATGTTAATCAAGCAAAGTTTTTTATTAATTCTAATGCATTTGCTATAAAATTACTTTATAAATATGCATTGTTCTTAAACCTAAATATAAAATGGGCTGTGAGAAATAGTGCCACTATAGTTTAAAAGGAGCTAACGGGGATTCTCATAGCAGCAAAAGAAATCACCAGGAACAATATCACTGGAAGAAACATACTTATTTATACAGATAGCAGACAAGTACTACGCACTCTGAACATACCATGAATCGACTAAGGGTTAGTACTAGAATGTCACGAAGCACAATGTAGTCAACTTAAGATGCATCAAAGGTCATGCCACATCTGAAGGTAACAGTCTTGCTGATTCACTAGCCAAGAAAGCAGCCAACCAAATATTTTTTGGAACTGGCTCTTCTATTGGCCTGACAATCATAATTAAAGAACGTTCCCTTGTGAAATTCAAAAAAAAGATGGGATTAAACAAGAAACTGAACGTCTATGCCTAATAGAAAATAATAAGTACTGTATAAAGCCATACATTTTTTAAAAGTTTTAATTACTATATGTCTATATTAAACAAGTTAGGTTTGAATTAAATATAATTCATATATTGTCATTTATGAATATGTATTATCTAGTTAACAATTTTTAATGAACTTGAAGAACTACCTATAAAACTCGACATTTTTTAACAATTAAGTAATCTTATCGATACCGTTCAAATTTTATTTAAATATCGTTATAATCTTCCACACTTTAAGATATCATCAGTAATTGAAAATATGGTTTGTAACTAAAAATAATAACCGTACTAGAAAAACCTAATCTAAACAATTATGAGACCATATTATGATCAAGCAATTCCAAAAAAAAATAAAAGTACACAATAATTACATTGGTTCATATATTGCCGTTTGATTTCGTCATACTTTTAAATATTATATTGTACATACTATTGTTCCTTTACACAATTCACTATATCTTAAAATAACCGCAGTAAAAAAACCTAAACTAAACAATTATGAGACCATATGAACAAGCAATTGCAAAAAAAATAAAAAGTACACAATAATTACATTGGTTTATAAATTGCCATTTGATTTTGTCATACTTTTAAATATTATATTGTATATACTATTGTTCCTTTACACAATTCACTATATTTTAAAGTTTTTTTAATGCAAAAAAAAATAATTATTTGTTTCATAAGTTATTTTGCCGAATATATCTAAAGGTCTAGTTTAACAATATACATTTAAAGTCATAAATAAATGTCACCAGTGTGTTACATAGAAAAGTTTGTTGGTGATTATCTTTCTTCAGCAAAGATTTTATCATGACTAAAGTGACAATGAACTTGTAATATGACTAGTGAAGGATACAATACACATTGCTTAACTTTTATAAGCTATATAAATCTAAGGAATACATTATAATGAAAAATGGACTATAAAGATGCGATAAAACAGAACAATTATATTTTAAAATTACTTGGTTCTAACTAAATTACAATGGTATAAATTAAGTAAGTTTTACATAAATAATTTAAATAAATACAAGTAACCTATAACGGGTTGTATATGGGCAAATAAAATAAGACAAAACGATATGAAAAAATTATCAACAGAAGAAAAAGTTCTATCAAGGTATTAATAGTGGGCATTTTCCGAATAAGAAAAAATAAAAATAAAGTAACAGTCGACACGTTTTTGTGACTATTGGTCTTCATCAGTACGGTGCAGCCAAGTTCAAAGGATCATGGAACTTTTGTTGGAAAAATTGTAAAATTTGAGAGGTCACAAACAAGTAGCCAATAACACATTTGTGGTTTTAGTCAGTATAGGTACCTCTGATTTTCTGGGCTTATACTAACCTCACAAAATGATCCGATGGCCTCGTATGGCTATCAGCCATTCTTTCCTAAAATATCTTGGTATGCCACAATAAAACATACAAATTATTTGATTTTATAAATACACAAATATTTGTGAAAACTTACACATGAAATGTTGTTCCTTCCTTGTATTTTACCGTAAGATGCATTGCTACATCCAGGTACAAACTACACCAAACTACAACTGTTTTTTATTAAATTAAAACACCAGACGACTAAACTAAAAAAATAATTTATCTAAAATTCTTCAATTTAGTTTTCGAAACAAAAATTAAAAAAAACTATTAGTATTATAATTACTCTTAGATAAAACCTACTGTATAATTTACATTTTTTGACTTTTCAATTTTCATGTGATGCTGACGATATTAACATTAATGTTTAGTTAAAATAATAAACTAATTTGTAAGTGGTTTTAAATGTGGAATTCCTAATGAAAATGTATAATTTTTATAGTGTCCATCATGGACTTCCTGAATGTGTAAATCCATTGGAATAACGGAAAAGGGACGTCCAATGTATTGATTTTTAAAATCGATATATTTGGAAAGGTTCCTAAGAGTTCAGAAATTCATTTTAAAATGTTTTGAGGGATTTTAAAAACAATTTAATGCATTCGCTGAAAATATATTGAGACTAACATTCAACTTAGGAAATCGAAATAAGTACAAATTTAACAAATCCATGGCACGCTTTGTCTTTGTATATTTTAGTAATTTGGTTTGATGGTATACAAAACTAACTTGTACAGCAGATGATCGTATTTCCGGAAAAACACTTCCACGAGTTTGACGTAAACAATTACGCAATAAAAACAACCCCTCTCGACAATCTGTTAAAAACTAAAAGCTTTCTGACAAATCACCCAAACCTAAACCGACAATTTGAAATGTACGTTTCAAACTTGCAAGCCAGTGGTGTAGGAAAATATCAGTCTATAAATTAATTTACATAAATTAAAAAGTATCATGTGATAATTGATTTTGACAAAAAATTTGACCAACAAATGTGTCCAAAGACACTGAAATGTTTCAGTGGTCCCCCGTTTGTTTATTTTTTTACAGAAATATTGGAGAGCTCTGCTCTACTTTTAGAAGCGGCATACGGTTGACCATCCATTGACCATGTTTGACCACCCACTAAGTTTATTTGACCACCTTCAGAAACCTAAATATTTAAAAAAATATTAAGGTTCGAGTGTCCGCTAGCCCCCCAAGTTAATATTTTTTAAAATTGACTGCACCATAAGAATAACCAATTTTTGACCATACTTTTTTTTAACACCCCTTAAAATCATTTTAAGAGGGTAAATTATAGAAAATAGAAGAGTTCTGGAATGAATTTCAACTTTTAAAGATAGATCAATGGTCAGAAAGGCACAATAGGGTCAAAAACCATTTAAAATTATGTATCGCCGTTTGATCACTTCCTAAAATATCTTAAAAGATTCCAGAAGGGTTAAATATTAAAAAAATACATTTCCCAATCCAATTTCTAGTTCAAAAAAATGGTTAATCGACATAAGGGCATAGTAAATATCTATAAAGCTTTAAAATTATGTTCTGACGTTTGACCAACCTCTTAAATAATTTTACTGTTTCTAAGTAGGGTGAAGATTCGACAAATACAATTTTAAAAGGGCTTTTTGGCTGGAAAAAATAGACATACTGCATAAGTACACAATAAAGATCAATACTAGTTTAGAATTAAGTTTTCACGTTTAACCACACCCAGTGAACCAAAACATTTATATGAAATCCTACCTAGCAAGAAACGTAAAAGCAGCACAAGATATTATTCAAAAAACTGGTACATATATAAATTTCCAATAAAACTTAAATATAAAAATGTCGACTATGTATGAGTCGAATTAAAACAATTTAGACATGTGAAAGGCTGACCAGGACATTCTACACAATAAGTATAAACCAATTTTGAACGATTTCTGGCTACTTGTCTTCCTTCTGACATTTTTAGCTGAGCGTAGCACGTAGCATAACACCTTCTTATTGTTTTTCCTTTATCGTTTACTTTCTCTTCCAAATGATGACTATTTTGCGGGGATGATTTTTTATTTTTTGACGTTTTCTTTCTTCTACTTGTAACAACTCTTCAACTAAGGTTTCTCGAGTAGCACGAATAGATATTTTAGCTTTACTGATTTTCTTGAACCCAACCCAAGTGCCACTCCTAGTAAAAGCTCAAGACCTAGCTTACGATACCACTTGATACCCTTACGGAGGGTTGTTACATAAGAGGCTATCTAGTCTGATAGATCAATTTCTCCTTTACCCTTATTATATGCAAGTACTTCCAAGGGTTTTGCGTTTTTTTGGCTTTTATTTTTTGGGTCACTTTGTTTTGCGGTGCATGATTGTGTTTGGCTGTTTATTGTATGTGTGACTAGTTGATGGTTGATCGTTTGTTGAATTTATTGGTGAATCAGAAGATTGAGATTGAGTGCTTGCGACAGTTAGTAAAGGCAAATCATCCGTAGTTGTTCGTGCAGACCGAGACTTTGACTGTATATCTACCATAGTGGGTAAATGTTTTGTCAAAAGATTTCGGACATCTCTAGTGCCCTTCCATTTTAGAACAACTATTCCGTTTTCATCCTCCTTGGAAATTACTTCCCCTCTTTTGAGCTTTGCTAACATAACCTCTTTAGGGATGCCTTTCTTGTTAGCCCGTAAGGTACCAACAATGTGAGTCTCATTTTCCAAAATTAATTTTGCAAGACTATAATTAGTGTAGAAATTGTCAATGTACAGGGTTCTGCCTTCAGTTAGGAGTGGTCCACCGAGTTCCATGCACACTTTTTGAGCTAAGCCCACTTCTCGCTCACCATCTGTGGATTTCCCTGAGTAGATTTTTAAGGCCCGTGTGTATCCCTTCGGGGAACATAATTTGAAAAGTTTTATTCCGTAACGGTATGTCTTATTCGGAATATACTGTCGAAAGATCAACCTGCCCCTCTACGGCACTAGTGTCTCATCAATACGATGTCTTCTCCGGGAAAAAAAAGTTCTTTAAATTTTCCTTCAAACATACTAAGAGAGAAATGAGAAATGAAGGGGTTGAATTTTGGCGAGGCGATCCATTTTTTGGATTATCTCATTATTACTGAAGTGCAGCATGCTGAGTAACATTTAATATCGGTTTCGTGACATAATGCTGCTTGTATATACCTTGAGTTGCCCAGTAGTCAGGAAGGGAGGAAAGTCTAACTAAACCCATCCACATCGTTAAACCTAGAAACTTTTTTGATTTCTTCCGCATTAGTTGGTGTCCGTTTCTTGAGCCGAGCATATCTAGTGTTACTTTTGGATAACAGTGATTTTTCGGCAAAACTATTTGTCTCTTTAACAATAAGATTTATGACGTCCTCATCGACCAAGAGGTTGAATACGTTCAAAGGCGTTACATTATCTGTTATGTCTATGTTTTTTTGTACTCCTGTTCGGCCAGTAAAGGTAAATTGCCTATAGCGTCCAACATAGTCACTTCAGATGGAATTTGTTATATTTATGTTTTGGTTTGAAGGTGCAACAACAGCATCATCTCCTTCATCTTCCCACTGATCTTCATCTTCATCTTCCTGGATTATTTCATCAACATCAATTTCAACTTAAATAATTATCTAATTATAAAAGGTAAAAATAGGAAATCTTTATATTCGTATTCTGGTTTGGGACACTCGGTATATATGAAACTAATTTTAATTTGTAGTCGCCGTTGAGTGTTATATTTGTGCCGAAGAAATATTTAATATAATTTCTAGTTTACCCACCAGGCTCCGTTCCGTTGAGCGTGGCGCACCTTGTTTATATATTTTTCTTGTGCCTTATTATTGTTCCCCATTTATATAAATTTTTACGCTTTGAATTTGCTTTATACCTAAAAATATTAATAAAGTACTAATAATATAAATAGATTTATTGTTTTATTTCCTACATGTTACGCCTCTGGTCAAATAGCATTGTTGTCAGAATGGAACATGTGAAATGTTGCGAGTCCTTTCTTTATACCTAGTCTAATCAAATACTAAATTCAACAATGCTAAATTTATTTGACATTCACGCACCTTACAAAACAGCAAAATCCAATAAACCATGGAAACCGTGAAAACCGTGTATTAAAAAATAGTATATTATGCAACGATCATGTAATGATGGTTATTAATACACGAGCATTAACCGGGATACGAAACGAGCCAAAGGCGAGTTTCGTATGGTTTATGCGAGTGTTTTAATAACCATTACATGAGAGTTGCATACGCTATTTTTTCTACACCCGATAAATAATCAAGACCTATAAATATTATATTTATATTGGTATTGAACACAATAACAGTAATTACTCGTATTTCTATAAAAAATTCTACAAAATTGTAATTAATGGTATTACTTCAGGTATTGGTATTTCCCTAGATTTTTGCGGTAAAATATTTTGTACTGTATTTTCTGCTTTCTCCGATATGTGTGGAGGAGTCTTCTATATCGCTAATATCAGACATTTTAATATTATAATTATCGAAGTTTAGCTACCTACGAAAATTTAATACGTTTTGACAACTAAAATAATTACATAGGAACCTAGGACAAACGTCAAACAGCATGCTTGATTGAAAAATTGTAGGTTTCTATTGATTAAAAATCTGTATCGTAATGAAAAATCTGTATCATAATGGGTATCATTATGAAACGGATTATGGGCATATAAGTGCATTATTATAATACGGGTGTAGAAAAAATATTAAATGTATGATATACTTAAGAAATAAAGCTCTTGCTAAATATAGATCGACATAAGAACAGGTTCACTAAAGAACTCAGAAACTGTATAACAAACCCTATTAAAAATGAAAAGAACGCATAACTATGAGCATAAATTAAAAAACTCGAATAATAAAGATAAATGGAAACTATTAAGAAATCTTCAAATTATAAGAAACAATATAAATAAAATAATATTGAATACTGACGCCGATCAAAAAAATAATATTCTTAGGATTACAGGGAACAGTAAGGAAACAGATAATGAATTAATACTGTTTCACAGTAATAATCTGAAAAGTCATAGTATTGATTATTTTAATTTCAATATACTTTCTGAATAGGTAGTAGCCAATTTAATTCTTAAAACTAATACTCTGGATACAGGAAATATATGTGCCCATTTATTATTCCCTACATTACCCACATTGTAAATTTCTGCTTAATTAAATTCTAAATATCCTCAAAAATGGAAAGTAGGTCCCCCTGATCCCCCTGGTATAGCAACGAAAGCGCCAAGCGGACTTCTCAACAAAGTTCGATTAGCGATTATGGTATTCTCTAATGCTAGACGCTTTTGCTATAAGCAAGAGATTTTCATTTATGTCGTAAGCTGTCATAATTATAAATCGTAAATGTTGATTGGTCTGAAAAACTAAGGTTAGTATTTAAGTGTCATTTTGAAAATAATATAATAATTTGTCATTCAAAATGAACACGGTGAAAAAGCAACTCTCTAAGGCCCAAAATCAAGCCTTACTGGAATATATTGACGCCAATCCCAATATTATAAAAAACCAAAAACATAATAATCAGCATGCAGCTGCTGACTCTAAAAAAATGTGGGAGGACTTGACAGAGAAATTAAATGATATCTTCGGAGTACTCAAAGACTGGAAATATTGGAGGTATGTATTATTGTCTGTAATAATATTAATTAATTAATGGCAATATAAAAATAAATAAATTGAATTTATAAATTATTATTATTAACTCCTAACACTTTCAGCTAGAGAAAGAAAAAGCTTATTTTAATTAGTTTTAATAATAACAAGATTAAAAAATATTATAAACTAACTGTTAGCTTCACAAATATTATGTATATTGTAACGGTCAATAAAATATATAAGTTGAAATTAAAGAAAATTAACGCAAAATCATGTATAATTAAGAAATAATTGAAGTTATGAATCACCTGGTATATCAAACCGCAAAGTAACAATAATTAATAAATAATGTGCATCATTTTTAGTCAAATGAATTAGTTTAACCAGAAGAAAAGACGAAATAAGTCTCAAATAATGAAAATAATTATGAATAAAATAATAATACATACAAAAATTTTTACTAATAACGTAATACTTACAATTTTGCTTTAACCGGTTTGTGAAGTACAAATAAAACAATAATTTGCAACCTGTAAATGAGTCCTTGAGAATATTGCATACAAATAAGACTGATCTCACTGGTAGTATCATAGTATCAGTCAAGCCGTTAAAAAAATCCACAGGAAATAGTTTTCTCCAAATAAGTGCAGGAAATATACAAAGAATAAAGTTTATAACATTAAACAATTAGGAAAAAAATAATAAATAGATAGAAGCATGTAGGTTAACGATCAATAAACAAATTAAACTAATAAACTCAACTTAATAAGAGAAAATTAAGAAACTTTATGCCTGACAACAAAACACATATTTTATTGAGTTTGTAAATACTTGTAAATAGTTTTAAGAAGTAAAATAAGTGTTTAAATGATTCATTTACATTTAAAAAAGTGATAACAAAACAAGAAACACTTTTATTAGTGAAAGCCAAGAAAAAGACAATACTTTTGTTTCCCCCTGTATATAACCTGACATTTTAATTATTAAAATTAAGACATCAACTTACCTGACAAAAGTGACTTGATTAGGGAATATGTGAGAGTTTTCGGTTCGGTTTCCATGGAAACTGTTTGAACAATTGGGACAGTGTGGTGGAAGAAAGAAAAAAATCTCTTCTAAAAATTGGGTAGAAAATTACCTATTTTCCATTCTACAAGTGATTTTCGTTGCAAAATCACATCACAGAGTCTAGTTTTTCCTTCACAAACGTTGCTGTGGTACTTTAAACCAGAAAGGGCACACATTTCTACAAGACTGGACATAGGATTCTCCAAGCTGTGCATAAAAGTGATATTCTAGCGCTAAAACAATAAAAATGAGATCTCAGGTAACAAAAACTTAAATATTTTGCAAAATATTAACTAAAACAGGGAAATTTTAACTAGGGATTTTAAAATTCAATTATGTGATAGTTTTGTCTTACTTTATGCCAACAACTGTGACTATGTATATGGACCATGCCTAACTCAACACGAGTTCAAAAACTGCAGAATCCGTGCCTAAGACCAATTTTTAGTATTCAGAATTTTGATCGAATATCACAGACTCTTCGTTCAACTTAAACACCCAGTATTTCTGTTAATCTCTTTATTTTGAATCAGATAATCTTCAATTGTTCCATTCTAAATGGTATCCCATTATTCCCTACTGAGTTTAAATTTCTCCCTTTTCCAAAACATACGTAATTTGATATATGTTTGTTCTGCTGGTACTTCAATGGCATAATTTTGCTAATGGCGACCACATAGATAAGTATTTAGATTTTACCTTCGTTCTCGTTAATCCAAAATTTTAATTAATATCCAACCGACTACGTTGTATTCCAATTATTATTTTTCGATTTCCCTTTATGAAATTGGTAAGTCAATTTAACTGTTTTACTGTTAAAATTCAACTAACAAGGCTAATCCCCTTTTCAGTTTGAATTTTCCTATCTGCGTTATTAAAATTTACATAATATGCAGGTTTGCCGCCAATATCAAATCAAAATCGGAAATCGCATTGTGTTTATTAGCATTGATTTTCCTGTTTTTATTGTAATATTTGAGATATATCGTGGGTTCTAATCTCTGGCCGCCAAATAAAGCAACTATGCCATTATTATTTTCAATAAAAGTGTTTATTTGGTGGTTTGGTTCAGCATTTTTCATTTTTGTTTAAATAAATAATCTAGTCAATTTCATCATTTAATAAACAGTAATAGCAATATACAGAGAGAGTGTTACGGGTTTTTTGCATATAAATAATCAATTTCATAAATCAATGATTTGCAGCCAATGACGAGATTTTAAAATAAACTAATGTACTTACGACTATCGGAATATGATTAATTTTTTCAGCAGGTTACATAAAAATGAAATAATATACTTTAACCCTCAAACGTTATTTAATAATGATAAAATCAAATACATTCTAAGTAAAGAATTGGTTATGTTTACATAAAATAGTTCTAATGTATAGAGCAAAGGTCACTTAAGTATATTCTTCTTTTGCCAATACTCTCTTCAATATTATTAAGCCCTTGACTTTAATGGCTGCTTAACCACTTACTTACTTCTTTTATGGTTTTCCAGTATTTATAGTTATTATTAACAATACAAAACCTTACAAAAAATATACTTTAATTTTTTAACTATCATTTTAAAATAAATAAACACGTGTTTATGGTCGCATGTTATTATTAAAAACTAATTATTTATTAAAATATGGATCATGCGATATTCTATAATCGCGGTTTCAGGAGCAGGGCCGCCGAGAGCCAGGTCGGGCCCTGGAACAATTTTCCAGGTTTTCAATCACATTTATAAAAAAAGGTCTTCAAGCAAAAACTTATCCGCCACTTTAGTGAAATCTCTGAAAAAAAAGTCCTCCCTCTTGTGCCGGGCCCCCCTTATGTCTGTGCCGGGTCCCCCTTATGCCGCTGCCGGGCCTCCACTTGAGCCCGTGCCCCGGGAATTAGTCCCGGCTATCCTCCTCTCGACGGTCCTCTTCAGGAGTTCAATACATTATAATATTCCAAGAAACAACTAAGTACAAAATGCAGCTAGAATTTAAATTTAGTTAAATAGTTATTATATATATTTGATAGTTTATTTTATTAAATATGCTGATTTATTTAATTTTTTCTACAGATTCTTCGTTTATGTATGTCTCATGGAACTGTCCTTCGATTTAGGCTTTTATAAATAAAAGTGGAAAATCATATAATATGCAGTTTGTGAATTTTCATCTGCTCTAAGGGGATCAAAAATATATTGGATTTGAAGATTTGTAGAATGGAGAGAAGGGAAACGAAGTTAAAGGATTTTGGAGATTTTCCCTCTTTCACGAATATTGAATTTCGTTTTAAGATAAACTGTTTATTTTCGCCAGCCTAATTATTTGAGTGTTTTATTGCGATGTAAAGAAAACAAAAGCCACTTTTATTACGGAATAAAGTTTATTTTATTACGCTGTAGAAAGTGGTAGGATTAAAATTTAGTAGAAATATTTGAAATATAATTATAAAATTCGATTTAGCCTATTATATTTTGTATATTCATCCAAATAGATATTAGGCGGGTATTAGATTATAAAAGATATTTGTCAAATATGTTCTATAAAAGATATTTAATTAAAAATATAATAGTGTAATATACAATCATTTATAAAATATTTTGATTTTAAAATAGTATTAGTTAGATATTACATTTTATTAAATGTTTTCTTAAATATCGTTGTCAAATATATAGTCCAATACTGGTCTTATACACGTAGTACCATTACTACACTTTATCTAGCACAATTTTAAAAAGTAAATCACCAAAAATTAGACAGAAACCACTCTTTTAGCAGCCGCTACGTGTTCATAATATTACATTTTTGTGCTTTTTCGAGTAAACTTAAAAACGAGTAGTGTAGTGATGAAAATGATCATTTGAGAGACAAAACTGTTAAGTTTTATAAAATAAAAGCAAAAATTGTTAAAGCTAGTTTATATTTAATATAAAATAGTAATATTTTCCTTTTCTAACTAAAGCTTCTACAAAATCGTCGAAAATATTGTAGTTTTTTAAGTGATACTGATACCGACATAGCTAAAAATGTTAAAGCTATAATTTCCCTATTACCTAATAGTTTTAAGGAGACAAAACTGTTAAGTCTCATAAATTAAATAGCTAAAAGCTAGTTTATATTTAATATTATAAAAAAAAGTAATATTTTTCCTTTCTACTTTCTAAAGAAATTGACTCAATAACTTCATAATTAAATGCGAAAAATGATACTATTATACCAGATGATGTCCCAAAAGATGATGTAATATCTCAATAGAAAGAATTGCCACAGGAGTATTTGTTCATCTTCTGATTTCGATTCTGATTTGGATTTGTAGGTAAGAAGTAGTTTTTATATTAAAATTATTATTTATGAACGTAACGTTGTTTAAAAGTCAAAGTTTAAACCCTTATACCTACATAACCCGTTTGACACAATGTTCTTAACATACCTTGTGGAAAAATAAAACATTTTAGAAAAAATTGCACCTTTTTACCTTCAGCTGTTTAGAAGTTATAAGCAGGTTAATTAGGTAAAAATATAAGTGTATACTCGAGGAATAACTTCAAAAAATATTTTAACGGTCTACTAAAAGAAGTGATACGCCTATGGATTACGAACGCTTTATTATTTTAATACTCTCTTATACATAAAAATAGACTATAGCCTAAAATGTGCCCAAAATTATGGCATACTCAGAAAAAGAAAAATCCAAACATGCTCTGCTAGCTTGATATGTATAAAAATTAAGAGTAAAGTAGTGGAAAAGCTGATGGAAGATAAAAACAAATCGGAAAAGCAGTAGGTATTACGTAACAAAATTTATGGTACACTGAGAACTAATCCATATTATTATTAATAGAATCAATATTTGAATTCTAGTATATTTGATTAGCTGAAATTTTAATAATATGTATTATCTTAGTAATAAATAAATAGACATTCTCAACATTTGTAGCACTTTTGTATTCCATCAATAACGCTTTATTGAAAATACTAATTTATTGCATCAAATTACCTTAAATAACATTTTTAGTAGCAAATATATAACTAAACCGTACGATTCATACGCATTTTATTAAAAGTCCGGAAAATTCTTACAATCCTGCAGTTATTTACTCTAGAATTATTTCAAATATCCCGTTCGGGTTTGGCGCAGTTTTTCATGCTTGTGATTTTTCCGAGCAGAGCAAATATTTTTCATGAAAATAGCAGCTATTACGTTACCTATTTATCTCTAAAAAATAATTAAATGCAAACAACGAGTTTTATTTGACGGCCATTTGAGCATTATCGCGTTCGGGTTTTCGAAACCATTTGGTTCATTTTCGTTAAATATTTTATTTACATATTTTACTACTATTTTTTTTTTCAATCTAATTTCCAACAAGTTTGTAGGTAATACAATTTTCGTAATACACAAAAATATTAATATTTTGTTACAGAAGTATGATACCGTCCTTAAATGTTTGGTAAATTTAAAGATAAGGGTTTGATGAAACGTCTGAGAAGATTAAAAACAGTACTATCTTTTATCTCACTTTTTACACAATGTCATACTTTTTCCCTTACAATTCTTCACTCTAACAAAATCGCTTGTAAGAAAAAAGCAGGTAATCTAAAATAGGTAAAATTACTTGCTATGGGTTTAAGAAAATCAATAAAGAAATATGTATTGTTTCGATGAGTAACTCTTTTCTTTTTTATATAATATTTTCCTTCATAAATTTTAATTTACCAAGAAAAGCTGAAATTACCCTCTTTGCTTTTATTAAATTGAGGCTATCCCCTTATAATTGTAAGTTAAGGTCATTAAATTTTTTAAACAAATCTGTCAAATACGCGATGTCTGCTTTAAAACTGATCAAGTTTTTTTTTTTAATCCGGATCTTTACTTTCCAAAAACTCTAAAACTGAGTCAAAAAGTAAATAAAATCTTGATAAACATGCACCTTTCGACAACCAGCGTACTTCGGTATGTAACAGAAATCGTTGGAAGTCCGTATTTAATGCATTGCTTCTTATTTTGTTAACTGCATTAATCACAAATTGAAGCGATTGGTGCAATCTATCACTCAAATTTTTCGCTACTACACTGAGAGAATTATATTTAAAAAGTTTTTTGTTGAGAAATTTCTTGCTACCACAAATACATTTACAGCTACAATTAAAAAAATACATTCATGCAACTAAATAAAATGCTTTTTTAAAGTAGTTTTGTCTCCATACAAAAAAAAACTTGTTACCCTTGCCAATATTTTTTTTTTCAAACTATAGAACCAGCAAAAATAATTTTTGCTTTTAAAAATAGTTTTTAATTTCTAAACATTTATTTTCTGTAGTAGAAATTCAAAATATTAATACGTATATTTTCCATCATAACAATTCGCTTTTTAAATCTAATAAAAAATATCTTTAGAAAATAACGATCGGTTTCGATCGAGAGCTTTTTCGTCTGTGCTCGAGAAAATGTTTGTGTATTCGGCGTACTCCGTTCAGTCCGTTCCCGGTATATCGGCAGGCACAGACAAGAACAAGTGATTGATTTGTGATTTTAGTTATAATTACCCTAGCCGCCAGCAAAGGTCATCCACGTTACGTTGGCAAATCGTAGGTCTGACGCCATTTTTGCAATAATTGTGCATAAGTTGTGTTCGTTTTCCCATGGATTATACAGAGAAGCTGACTAATTGGGGACTTCAAGATTTTGTTTTTTAAGGGTAAGTACATAACGTATAATATAAAAGTATTTTATATCTACTAATTTACCGGTTTCAAATGTATTGACCCCTCACTTTAACGTTAATTACGGAAAAAACAGTAGATAAAGCGAAAAATCTTGCAAAGTTTTTTCATTAAGATATCTGAAATTCCTTTTTCTATTTTGATAGAACTTGGGGCTATTTTGAGTACTGAGGGTTAAATTTATTTGTTCCAGTGACGTTAACAGATATTTCTAATAAAACACATGTATGGCAGTGTTTTTTTATATTTTTATTAAATTAAGAAATAGAAAACAAAAATGTTTTGTAATTATTTTTTTTGTGCCACTTTTTGGCAAATTAAACATGCATAGCTGTAGTGTTTAGGTATACATGAAATAACCTAGAATAAGAAATAAGAATTAGTAGAAAAGATGGCAAACTTTTATCTTTTTAGGTATACCTTATTTTATTTAATTTTGTTTGGAAATTGATAATGCGCATGCCCCAAATGTTTTCTGTTATAAATGTTCCGGCTTAAGTTTTTTTTTAATGAATTTTGACAGTTTTACAAAGGATTCGGGAGACTGAGTAATTTTTTGCAACAATTAAAACTGCCTGTTTAAGGTAACAAAATACTTTTTAACTGCAAAAAAAATACTGTTTAACCACTAAAAACCTACTTTTTAACCATAAAAAACTACTTTTTAGTGAGTAAAATTTTACTTTCTAACCACTAAAATTAATAAAAACAAAAGTAAGTTTTTAGGGACTAAAAAGTAATTCCAAAAAAGTGAATTTATTAACCGTAGCAAAGTACTTTGGCTGTCGCCTATTTTAATAGAGTTTTTTTAAGTGTTGATATATTTTTTGCCACCACAGCAAAAAATTTCCCTCGGTGTAATAATAATAATAATAATAATAATGTAAAAGTCGGTAATAGACACAACACATATAGTCAGACCATTTCTAAACACGTGATCGCAGAACATTAGGAACACACCGACCAATATCGAGCTAAAAAAAAAAAAAAAAAAAAAAAAAAAGTAGATAGTCTGTTATGTTAAACCGAAACTTTTTAAAATGTCAATTGGAATTAAAAGTAATGACTGCACTACTAAACATAGTTGGTTTTAAAGTTACTTGTAAATTGTATAATTTTCTTCGGAATTAATTTATTTGTAAAAAGGTTATTAAAGAGATACTCCTAATTTAAACTAAAAAATTACTCATCTTAACAATTTACCATAAAAATGCTTCTTAGATATAATTGTATCAATATTTTTTTATTAGGCTTAAAAACGAGAACTAGACTCTTCATCAGTTTCGGAGAATGTTCTGAAAAAATCGCCGAGCCTCGTTTTGTCTGCTGGTGTTGTGTATGAACTTGTGCTTGCAGGTGTGAATGACCTTGATGATAGTGTGGTAATAGTTATCTGTTTGATTACGAAAATCTGATGCAATTGAATGTAAAGAATGTTGCGGTATGGGATATTGTAGATGTTACGTCAGTTGAGGATATTGATGCTGATCCACAGGAAAACTGTATTGGGACATGTCTAGTTTAAACAGAATGTTGCCAATTTTATGCTGTCTTTGTGCGCGCAATTGATTATTTAATTTTCTGAGCTTCTCAGCTACGAACTCTCCAAAAATTTTGCATTCATCTTTAGGTTTGTTTGATGCTGCAGCTTTATTCCGTAGAAAGCTAAATGGTTCAAGTACTTTGAGGTCATCGGCAGTAAACCTTCTCTTTTGCGACAGGTTTTTTTGGGGAGATATAAATTCTTTCTGTTTTAAAGTACTTGTTTCCGTACTTATATTTTTGGATATATTAGTATTATTTTCGTCTAGCTGTGTAGTCGGTGCACTCTCTTCCTCCATCGTATTTTCAGTGCTGTCAATATTTTCTTCTTGCGATTCATGAAGTACATTCTGAAATGGAATAAAACATGATTAGTCATGTAAAAAAATAAAAAAAAAATTAAAAAAAAAAACAAAAAATTAAAATTTAAAATATCAGGACGTTTTTTTACATCGCGAAAAATAATATGAATAATATTGTAAATTTACATGATGTTATTTCTTGTGCAGATGTCATCAACTGCTGAAGAAAAATAGCAACAAATTGCAGAACAATTCGAAAACGTTTGGAATTTTCCAAATTGTGTGGGGACAATTAACGGAAAACATATTGTCTTATAGGCTCCAATAAAGCAAGTATTTTAATTATAAATTTCAATTTATTATAGTATTGATGGCTGCAGCAGACGCAGATTATAACTTTACTTTCATCGATATTGGTTGCCAAGGTCGTATGTCAGATGGCAAAGTCTTCAAAAATGCAGGACTGTGGAAGAAAATTGAGAAAGTTACACTAAATTTGCCTTCAGCATCGGCTTTGAAGAAAAAATAAAAAGAAGTACCTTACGTGTTTATAGCAGACGCGGCATTTTTTTTAAACAATCACCTTATGAAACCGTATCCTGGATAGCACCCAAAACATTCACAAGAAAAAGTATTTAATTATAAATTAAGTAGAGCTCGGCGAATAATTAAGAATATGTTTGGAATTTAAGCAAGCGTTTTTAGAGTTCTTCAGAAACCAATGTTGCTACAGCCAGAAAAAGCAACAGTTGGCGTTATGTCTATTGTTTCTTTACAATATTTTTTTACGACGAAGCAAAAGTTTCAAACACATTTACACACCTCCTGGTTCATTAGATACTGAAGTTGATGGGAACATAATACTTGGAACGTGGAGAAATGAAGTACAAAATATGACATTTTTACTACCATTAAAAATCTGATGTGTCCAACACATGACTTTCCTATCTAGTTATTATAGGCTTTTTCCGGTTATTTTGTACAACCTGTTGCAGCATTTTTATAAATGTTTAGAGGATAAACTAAATATATACATTGTCCACATACATATCTACCTCGAAACATTTTTCTATAGATATTCATTGAAAACGAAAATACTGAAAAATTTAAATTTATTACTTTTCCATTACGGTCCATTTTAGAAAAATCATAGAGATCGATATCGCAAACAACTTTAAGTTCAACAATTTTCATAAAAATCAGAATTTTGCACATTTTGTCAAATTTCTCGAATACGGACCATTTCAGGAAATTTTGACAAAAAACAAAAATTATAGATAATAATATTAGAAGTAACTTTTATTTGAACAATTTTCTTCTCCAAACATAAATAACAGATATATTCCTTAAAATATAGAAACGCCCCCCATAAAGTACCCCCCTAGATGTTCCGACTTTGTTCAAAATCTAATCAGTTCACGTCAGGCCGAAATAAACCTTAAGTTTAAAATTTAATGTTTTTTTCTTTATCCGTTTTTGAGTTTTCTTTAAAATTCGAAATTTACACATTTTCTCAAATATCTCGAATACGGTCCATTTTATGGAAATTATGTATAGAATAAAAATTATAGAGAATTATATTACAAACAACTTTTATTTGAACAATTTTTATAAAAAAATATTTTTTTTAACATTTTGTCAAATTTCTCGAATACGGACCATTTTAGGAAAATTTTGTATAAAACAAAAATTATAGATAATTATATTAGAAGTAACTTTTATTTAAAGAATTTTCTTATCCAAACGTAAATAACAGATATATTCCATAAAATATAAAAATGACCACCCATAAAGTACCCCCCCAGATGTTCCGACTCTGCCCAAAATCTAATCAGTTCATAAGACGCTAGAATGAAGCTTCAGTTTAAAATTTGGTGTTTTTCTGTGTATCGGTTCATGAGTTATGTGACCTACACACACACACACACACACACACACATGATTCCTATACTTTCCTTATATCTGTATACAGATAGGAAAGTAAAAACGGTGAAGCGTAAAAGTGGAATTACTGCTAAACAAATACAACAAGAGTTTGCAGAATACTTTAACTCTGTTGGCCAGTACTATGACAAAACAAATATTCGTGATTGACTTATTGTTTAATACTTATATACTTATGAACGTATGTACCCTTTTATAAATAAATCACTACATTGACAGAAAAAAAGTATACTAACACTTATTGTAGCCCGAGAATCATCCTTATCATCAAAAAATTTAATTTTTTTAAATGCAAACCGTTTTCGTCATGGCCTGTAAAAAGATTAAATATGTTTAATTTAGGTTTTTGTCTAGATTATTTTTTAAATTTCTTACCTTTACCTGTTCCAGTTGTTTTTTTTAATTCGATTCTTTTCTCAGCGATAAGAACCCTTTAAACTCTCAATGTTTTTCTTAATTTCTTGGACGTCAATTTTTAAAATTTCGCCTATTTCGTGCTAAGTATCTTCTTTTTTTACCGTGTCTTGCTTTCCATAATACAAATATCTCGCTGATGATATAAATCGAAAAGAAGAAAAACATTTTCCTGTTTTCACTTCATCGAGATAGAATAAAGTAGAGACGATAATAGTATATTATGCAACGATCATGTAATGATGGTTATTAATACACGAGCATTAACCGGGATACGAAACGAGCCAAAGGCGAGTTTCGTATGGTTTATGCGAGTGTTTTAATAACCATTACATGAGAGTTGCATACGCTATTTTTTCTACACCCGATAAATAATCAAGACCTATAAATATTATATTTATATTGGTATTGAACACATTAACAGTAATTACTCGTATTTCTATAAAAAATTCTACAAAATTGTAATTAATGGTATTACTTCAGGTATTGGTATTTCCCTAGATTTTTGCGGTAAAATATTTTGTACTGTATTTTCTGCTTTCTCCGATATGTGTGGAGGAGTCTTCTATATCGCTAATATCAGACATTTTAATATTATAATTATCGAAGTTTAGCTACCTACGAAAATTTAATACGTTTTGACAACTAAAATAATTACATAGGAACCTAGGACAAACGTCAAACAGCATGCTTGATTGAAAAATTGTAGGTTTCTATTGATTAAAAATCTGTATCGTAATGAAAAATCTGTATCATAATGGGTATCATTATGAAACGGATTATGGGCATATAAGTGCATTATTATAATACGGGTGTAGAAAAATACTATTTTGCGATTTTGACAGATGCCTGACTAAAGGAAAAGTGTAAATAGAAATGGCGACTTAAGGTCGTAGTTTTATTTATTTGAAGTCAATAATTTTGATTTGATGATTGATGAAATGCAAATGTTTTTATATCATTTAAATAAAGTTATTTTAAAAAATTGCCTTTATTATCATCAAAACTGACTAGCTCGGGAGTGACACATGACGTAAAAGTGTAATGCAAAAGTGCTAACGATTTTTGTTTCGTTATAGCATCCGTTCTTTATTCTAAACCTTAAAAACTCATTAAAATCTATTCGGTGCTGTATGTACAAATTCCCCGTCCAGACTGAGCACGTACTGCGCATTGCCTTCCTTTGATGTACCGCCAACAAACGGATTGGTGCGAGGCCGTACGGCGCACAGAACGAGGCAATTTGCCGCGCCTCGGAAGATCGTCCACATTTACATGCTCATGCGTCCTTGGCTTGCCTCATACGCGTACGTGCTCAGATCTGTACCCGCCTTTAGACACTGGAAAAACAATCTACTCAATTTTTCCATTCAAACAACTATGATAATTTAACAAGTATTATAAATTAAAAATTAAAAAAAAAAAAACGACTTCAAAAACGTCCAGATGCCATTACCACATCTTAACCAAATTTATATGGGACCACCCTTGAGGTACCACCTTACTAACAAAAAAAGAATCATAAATCGGACAAGGTGGTAAAGCATTATCGCTAAACATACATAAAAAATAAAGAGTTTGAGGATTTTCTCATGGACCCAATTAATAGATTTTGACCAAATGTATATGGGACCACCCCTGAAGTACTAATTTTCTAACAAAAAAAGAATCATTGAAATCAGACACCGTGTTAAAGAATTATCACTGAACATACATAAAAATATTGCGACGAATTGAGAACCTCCTCCTTTTTAAAGTCGGTTAAAAATACTACTTTGCCCCAATCAATTTCTCACACTCTTTTGTTTAAAAATACTAAGAAGTATATGTTCAAATTTCTAGTACTTTACCATAGTAGGTACTGTTGTAATTCTTTCTTTTTAGGGTGTGCAATAATACATTTTAAGTAGAGATTACAAAAATAAAATTCGAGTACTCTTGCGTTAATAGCTCAATATTAAGAAATAATTTTCTCCGATAAATATTTTTTCCCAAGTCGGTATGATCACTTACATATCTGACTTCTTTCATACTCCCCAGCCCTAAAAAAGTTACTGGAGTGTACAAAGCCGCACGACCGGAACTTTGTAACTTTTTTAATAAATTCCAATTAGATACGCGCCTTCAAAACCCCACATCCTCCTTGCCTAGCTTCGTCATTTCCAGACCCACGCCACCCTCTTTGCACAATAAGCTGCTAATCCTCGGTCACGTGACCACTGGTTTTTTTCGTAAGCGTCATACCGGAAACACCCTTTTTGTGCCACTTGTGCAATAAAGAATACGAAGCACTTCTTTTAGACTTGTAGTCAAAATAATTAAGGAGGGTGTGCTCGGAATTATATTGATGTCGCTAAAAGATCCATTTGTCTGGTAGAATGGATAATTTAGATCCATCTCCTTTTTCTGAAACTGAACATTGCTGCGACATATGAGCACGTGTTTAGGGTAGAGTGAAAATCATTAACTTGATTCTATATTTGTTTCATTCTATATTACCAAGATGTGAATTTGAATAATATTATTGTCGAAGCATCGAAAAGAAATATTAAATTTACCTTGTTTTTTTAATGTGTCTTGCTAATAACTATTGATTTACGTATATATAATTTATGCTATTCACGCTATATATTTAAGTTTAATGCCTGCACATTGTATTATTTTCATGTTATCTCTTTGTAATTCCTTCACATATAATTCCTCCATATGTAGTTCCTTCAAATTTAATTTATTTACATGTTTTTCATTAGAATTTTGTGCTAAATACGTTTATTTAAGATTGCTTAAACCATTTTCTTAATCCAACCTAGAAAAATTATTAGATTATTAATATCTGAGCATTAAACCTTATCTGAGAGATTTATTATCTTCTGACTTGAGGTGTCCAAACCAAGACAACAAATTCTAGATGAGGGACCTTATAATAGAGGATATGCTCAAGAACAAAATAAAATTGAAAAACAGAACAAGTGGAAAGAACTATTGGAAACCAAGCAGTGTTGAAACTAGCAGATACGAGTAGTAGCAAAAATACCTAGTCCCAGATCAGCTCGTGAAGAGGAAGGGAAATATTTTTTAATGTGGTAGGATGAGAGTCGCTGGCAGATTCCTCACACTACACACGTGATCTATTAACTCGCAATCATAAGGTGAACATAAATATTTTAAAACCAATTAAAATAATTAGACCAAGCAAAACGTTGTATAGATTTGGAGTCATTTTATAAAAGGAAAATCAACCTCTCATTAATAACTGAAATACTAATATCAGAATTCTAGCACATACTTAATCGCACTCGATTTCATGGGCGTCATTATATAATTTTCGAGGAAGGGGCAAATAAATCTAGTTTGTTGAACTTGAAAATTAAGTTAATAAAAATCAGAAACACCTTTCTTATGTTTATTTGTCAAAATTGTCATCATTAGCAATAAGTGGTGGTAAAGATTTTGGAAAACGTTGATTTGGATAAAATCAAGGGGACTGAAAACTGTTATAGATTACTTTTTTTACAATATTTATTGAAAAATTTGTTAAAATTAAGGTAAAATTTAGTATTTTGTATGGAGAAAAAATAAAATAATGGAAAATTAAAACGATAATTTTTATATACAAAATAAAAACTTATTCTGCAAAGAACGCCTATAAAATGTGTTACATATCCACTTTTACTGCACTTCTCTTTTATTAAGAATATACAAGGAACAGCAGTAGAAAATAAAGAGAAGAAAAAACTTTAGATTTAATTTTTGTTTATTTCAGGATATTTATAAATTTTTTTAAGAAATGTTTCCTGATAATTTTAAACAGTACAATCAGGATTTGGGGAGGGCATTTGCCCCTTCTTGACCCTGACCTACGACGTCTATGTTCGATTCTAACAAACGAGTGGTTCAGTGTCAGCGTTGCCAAACCAACAAAATTTTGAAGCAAAAGATCTTCGTTTATTATTATTTTAAAATCATTTCCATATGTGATATATTTGCCTATTTCTTAAAATTATTCGTTTTCGGTGCCATTATTTATACTTTAATATTAGGCAATTGCATCTAGTAGTCACAGGTAAAGCGCTTTGATCTTAATTTATTCATTTTTAATAATTTGTTGTTTAGGCAACTCTGGCATAGAGTCACACTGTGCCACACGAATTTGTCAAAAGAGCCAAAACAGAGGCGTACATCTAGTTGTATGGCTCCGCTACTTTCTACGAGGACTGCAGAGATACAGATAGGGCAGGACATCCTCTCCATCTGCACAACCAAAGAGCCTAACCTTAGATGAACTTCTATACAGATTGACTGAACTCGACATACCCTGTCAAGGTTATGCCGACGACACAGTCATATTTGCTAGAGGAAAGTTTGGAAATATCCTGTGTGATATAGTCCAAAAGTCCTCTTTGGAACATATTAAAAGATAATGCCAAGGGGTGGGACTTAGTATAAACCCCAACTAAACCTCACTTTTCAAGAAAAAGGAATCTTATTCATAAACCATCAAATTAGACGGGATAGATAGAGAATCGAAAAAGAGGCTCTAATGGTATGAGGAAACATTGCGGGTACAAGATGGAGATGTATGCCGAATATACTACGATGGATGTATACAACAAAAATGAGACCAATCATCACTTATGGGGCTGTAGTCTGTAGTAACAGAACAAGTTTAACTACCACAAGAGCTTATATCTCAAAACAATAAAGACTAGCCTGTGTTTGTATCACTGGTGCAATGAGAACCTGTCCTACGGCCGCAATGGAGGTGGTTTTAAACCTTACCCCCCTTTACATTTAATGATAGAGAACGTGGCAAAAAAGAACAAGATATAGAATAATCAGGAACGAAGTAATCAAACAAAAGTCTATTAGCTTCGGTACCAAAGATATTAAGGATATGACCCAGGAAGAAATGAGAAAGTAGTACAGTTTTGTAAAAACCTTCAAAACCCTATAACTAGACCGAAAAAAAGAATGAATCCAAGAATCCATCGTGTATGCAACCAAAAGACGCCATTCAGTGGTATACAGAAGGTTTCAAAACCATATGTGGAACTGGAATAGGAGTGTAAGGGACTAGAACCAAGCACTCTAAAAGTTTGGGTAGATACCCAAACATCTTAACGCCATTGAAAAGTCTGTCCACTTAAAAATTGAGAGAAACTATCGGCAGACAAAAGATTTCATCATGTTCGATATCCAAGCAGACATCAAAGCGCTGAACTCTTACGTAATTAGCTCAAAAATGGTCTGGAGGTGCTTAGAAAAATTAAATAAGCAGTTACCCTCACTTAGGTCCTAAGACATAATAGTGTAAAGAGTGACCATATTGCAGATAGTATCCCAAGGAAAGGGGCTCAAACACCCTTTGTGGAAACTCAGCCATTCTGCAGTATCAGTAATAACACAATATTGGGAGAGATTCAAATAGAATTAGCAGTAAAGAGACTGATAATTGAAAAAATATCTTGTAGTTTAGATAGGTTAAGATACTTCTGGAAAAATATAACCAGAAAAGATCTGAAGCCTGTATCAGTCTGAGCAATAACAGGCTATATATTGTAACAGGGATCCTTACCGAGCACTGCTGACTCAAAGCACACCTTAGTAAACTAAGGATACTAGAGTATAGTGAATGCAGATGCTGTGAGGGGGAGGATAAAACTTCCATTCACATTCTGGCGGAATTTGTAGCAATCTAGAATCTAAGGGCATCGACACTTTTTCCTCGATGCATTATTGATAGAAGAGGCACAAAAGTTTAGGTCGCAGTGCAATAATACACCATACCCATCATAACATAACTCTGGCACTGAACCACTCAAATAAACCTCGTAATAATAACCATTAAATTATAGTTAATTAAAATCACGAAAAATAAATAAATGTTTAACTTTAAATTGTAATATTTTAAAGAGAAAATAATTATATGGTACTTATTCGTGATTTTTGCATAATTGTACTGATAAATATGAATTTATTCATATACATTGTAAAGTTTAATACTTTTAATGGATATAGTTCATAATTAATAAAGTTGTGACTGTAAAACGTTTTTCAAGAATTTTATTTAAAATTTAAAAATGGTATGTAATGGTAATTCTATAATTTTTAACCAGTTAAATATTTTTTATTTTGTAGCACAAATCTTTAATTTTACTATCAGCATATTTTGCAGGTAATATTGTTTTAATTTATTTCTTCTTTTAATTAAATACATTTTTTACCTTCTTAAAAAGTACTCTCTTTCGATTACAATATTCAATATCATTTAACTAAAAGTAAAACAAATTTAACTTACTATATTTCTTGTATCATGATTTTCTTGTATGTAATTTGTATTTGTAGTGACTTTGGCTCTTCCTCCTCCCGAAGTAAAAGAAGATGGTTCTGAACGTACTATAGGAATACCATTAAATCCCATTGGTAAGATACTTAATATTACTATCAGTATAATAATTATGTTCGTACGTTATTTTCTTAATAATTCTTCTTATAATAATTTAATAAATATTATGCATGACTTGGTCCATAAACTCTAGTCGGAGCCTACCTAAAGGCGTTCCTCTAGTGCATAGGTTCCCAACGGGTGCGATACCGCCTCCCGTTTGCGCTGGAACTTTCTATGGGGGCGCGGCAGTAGCGGATCCAGTGGCAAATGGGGGGTGTTAAGGCAATCAAGAGGGGTGATGACTATCCTAACACCACCAAAATATAAAAATATATATTTTTCAATATTAAAAAAAGATTTATAAAATATAGTTAACAAATATTTCTAATAAATCTTTATAGTTTGAAATATTGTTTGCTATAAGGTATCTATTCATCGTTAACGATACGAACAGGCCCAGGGGCGGCTCGTGATCAAAATTTTGGGGGTTTACAGTAGCAGAATGTAAATTCTAGTACAGATATAGGTAAAAAACTGTCAGAAAGGTATTTATAAACTTTCTAAAACACTGAAAGTTTTTTCATACATCTGTACTGATACCTGTATTCTGTCACTGTGAACAACCCCACGAGCTGCCACTGGAACAGGCGTATCTGAAAATTACAAGATTTGAATAATAACAGTTTAAAGATTTTTGTTAACTTCAATCTGGGTATTTTTAACGTTAAAAATTGATTAAAAAATGCTAATAACATAAAATGTTGTGTCACTGCCAACATACAGGGTGTTTCATTGGTAAATGGGCATATGTTAACTGCATATGGGGGTCACCTAGGTGGTTCCAAAAAACCCATACTTCATGGGTCTGTCGCCCTTTATAACCGAGACGGTTTTATCAATTTTGCCGTTTTCTTTCTAGGCTCATAACTTTTGAAACACACTGTATATTTTTTTGATATTTGGTATACAAGTACAACTTAATTTGTCAAATTCAGTGACGTATTAATAATAGGAAAAATCCAGGTCGGGATTAACAAAAAATTTATACAAATTCTTCTATACCTAGAACAATACCCTGTATATTATAATTTTGTATATCTGTTTATAGATTAAGAAAGAGTAGAAAAAATTGAGTTAAACCAAGTGGTTTTGGTATTTCCACATACAGTTTTCTTACTTATTAATTTGAGTCAAATCTAAGTGTTTCGATAAAAAGATGAAATAAAATTAAAAAAAATATTTTTTTCTTCAATACGGACCTGTCGTTGAATTTTTCAATAAAATTGGATTAAATAATCACGAGCATACAATAAGGTTGACGATTTTCTTAGTTGCATCTCGATAAGTCAATAATTAGGAAAAAAATTAATTTTATTTCATCTTTTTATCGAAACACTTAGATTTGACTCAAATTAATAAGTAAGAAAACTGTATGCGGAAATACCAAAACCACTTAGTGTAACTCAATGTTTTCTGCACTTTTCGAATCAGTAAACAGATATTCAAAATTATGATATCGATACCAATATTCTAATAGGACGTATTCCACAACTTTTTGGATTTAGTGTTTTTAATGAATATGAGTCCAACAGGTATACTTCCATCTAAATCTAACATATCGTAGGAAACATTCAACTGAAAATATTTTTTTTGGCGCCTTTTCTAATATGTCGTAAAAAACAGCTGATTTTTGCCTTTCGAATAGGTCGTAAACCACAGTTTCCCCATGTAGTCCAATAAATTGACCTTTAAATCAAAATTTTGGAGGAAATACAGGAATTTTTGATATAAGTCACATTAGAGTATTTGAAAACGATATGTGAAAAAATTTTGTTTTTCAGGGCACTGGCAAATGTCAATAAACAAGAAAATAAAGTGTTTTTTTAAGGTTATTTAAAAACGGTAGGTGCTATATAAAAAAGTTGTTAGAAATTAAGAGGAGATATATATTAGACTGGGCCAAAAAAATATTTATTTTTTTTTTTTTGAAAGATATATCGAGAATATCATTCAGAATGATAAAAAAAAAATTTCGTGAAAATTTGAGCCCTTAATATTAATTTTAAGAGGTCTATCATCGCTATTTTTGATTTTTTGTCATAATTTGATGTTTTACGTTAGAACTGTCAAAACATTTAAGTGAAAAAAATTCCTTTTTACTTATTCTGATATAAAATTAAATTCTCTACGAAAATGGTCTGATTGAAAATTTTCGTCAGACGAGCTGTTTCCAAGTAATTTCGTAACTAATAAATAACTTTTGAAGAATTAAATTTAGGCAAAAATATTAAGAGAACTTTTTTGTAGAACATTAATTTTCCTTTAAGAATCCGACGTGGGCTTTTTTAAATATGCATTGATTCATTAGTTACGAAATTACTCAAAAACGGCTCGTCTGACAAAAATTTTAATAGGGCCTTTTTTGTAGAGAATTTAATTTTACATAAGAATAAGTAAAAAGGATTTTTTTTCACCTTAATGTTTTGACAGTTCTAACGTAAAACATCAAATTATGACTAAAAATCAAAATAGCGATGATAGACCTCTTAAAATTAATATTAAGGGCTCAAATTTTTAGGAATTTTTTTTTTTCATCATTCTGAATGATATTCTCGATATATCTTTCAAAAAAAAAAATTGTTATTTTTTTGGATCAGTCTAATATATATGACTTGGAAAAATCATAGCAAGCTGAAAATTCAATGACTTTGTAGTTTCTTTTAATTATTTACTCAGAAAATTCTAAATTTCTTTTAAGAAAAATTTTTTTTTTAAGTTATAACAATTTTAATTTAAAAATTTTCAATATATTATACGAATTTATATGGTAAAAGAAATTTTGAAGTAAACTTATTAGCTTGACTGACATAAAAAATATGAGGAGTGAACTAATAAAAACGACATCCAGACAGTTTGGTCCCCACTTAAAGTTCCATTAAATAAATAAAAATAAAAACAAACAAAAAAGAACTAAATGAAAATAAATATAAATAATTAGTAAATAAAAATAGGTAAATTAAAAAAAAATTGAAAATAAGTAAATAAAAAGATAAAAGTAAAAGAAAATAAATACAAATAAATAAAAATAAATAAAAATAAATAAAAATAAATAAAAATAAATAAAAATAAATAAAAATAAATAAAAATAAATAAAAATAAATAAAAATAAATAAAAATAAATAAAAATAAATAAAAATAAATAAAAATAAATAAAAATAAATAAAAATAAATAAAAATAAATAAAAATAAATAAAAATAAATAAAAATAAATAAAAATAAATAAAAATAAATAAAAATAAATAAAAATAAATAAAAATAAATAAAAATAAATAAAAATAAATAAAAATAAATAAAAATAAATAAAAATAAATAAAAATAAATAAAAATAAATAAAAATAAATAAAAATAAATAAAAATAAATAAAAATAAATAAAAATAAATAAAAATAAATAAAAATAAATAAAAATAAATAAAAATAAATAAAAATAAATAAAATAAATAAAAATAAATAAAAATAAATAAAAATAAATAAAAATAAATAAAAATAAATAAAAATAAATAAAAATAAATAAAAATAAATAAAAATAAATAAAAATAAATAAAAATAAATAAAAATAAATAAAAATAAATAAAAATAAATAAAAATAAATAAAAATAAATAAAAATAAATAAAAATAAATAAAAATAAATAAAAATAAATAAAAATAAATAAAAATAAAAATAAATAAAAATAAATAAAAATAAATAAAAATAAAAATAAATAAAAATAAATAAAAATAAATAAAAATAAATAAAAATAAATAAAAATAAATAAAAATAAATAAAAATAAATAAAAATAAATAAAAATAAATAAAAATAAAAATAAATAAAAATAAATAAAAATAAATAAAAATATTAAAAATAATAAAAATAAAAAAATAATTAAAAAATAAACAAAAATTTAAATAAAAAAATAATAAATAGTTAAAAAAATTAAAAATAACAAATAAATAAAAATAAATGAAAAGATAAATGTAAAAGAAAATAAATAAACATAAATAAATACAAATAAATATAAAAAAAAAATAATTAAAACAAAAAACAAAAAAATAAATAAATAAAAATAAACAAAAAAATTAAATAAATAAAAATAACAAATAAATAAAAAAATTAAATAAAATTAGGTAAATTTTTAAAAATAAAACAAAAATAAATAAAATTAAACAAAAATAAATGAAAAGATAAGTGTAAAAGAAAATAAATAAACATAAATAAATAAAAATAATTAAAAAATAAACAAAAATTTAAATAAAAAAATAATAAATAGTTAAAAAAATCAAAAATAAATAATAAAAAATAAATAAATACAAATAAATATAAATAAAAATAATTAAAACAAAAAACTAAAAAATAAATAAATAATAATAAATAAACAAAAAAATTAAATAAATAAAAATAACAAATAAATAAAAAAATTAAATAAAATTAGGTAAATTTTTAAAAATAAAACATAAAAATAAATAAAATTAAACAAAAATAAATGAAAAGATAAGTGTAAAAGAAAATAAATAAAAATAAATGAAAAGATAAATGTAAAAGAAAGTAAATAAAAATAAAAAATATTTTTTCAAATTATATTTTCATTATTTCCATTTGTTTTTATTTATTTTTATTTATATTTATTTTATTATTTTTATTCATTTTCTTTTACACTTATTTTCTCATTCATTTTTATTGAATAATTTACCTATTTTTATTTAATTTGTTATTATTTTTATTTTTTTAAATTTTGTTTGTTTTTTTAACTATTTTTTTATTTTAATTTTTTTTTGTTTATTTTAATTTATTTTTATTTGTTTTTATTTATTTACATTTTTTAGTTTTTTAGCTTTAATTATTTTTATTCATATTTATTTGGTTTTATTTATTTTTATTTATTTAATTTTTTAATTACAATTATTTTTATTTATTTTTGTTTATTTTTATTTATTTTTATTTATTTTTATTTATTTTTATTTATTTTTATTTATTTTTATTTATTTTTATTTATTTTTATTTATTTTTATTTATTTTTATTTATTTTTATTTATTTTTATTTATTTTTATTTATTTTTATTTATTTTTATTTATTTTTATTTATTTTTATTTATTTTTATTTATTTTTATTTATTTTTATTTATTTTTATTTATTTTTATTTATTTTTATTTATTTTTATTTATTTTTATTTATTTTTATTTATTTTTATTTATTTTTATTTATTTTTATTTATTTTTATTTATTTTTATTTATTTTTATTTATTTTTATTTATTTTTATTTATTTTTATTTATTTTTATTTATTTTTATTTATTTTTATTTATTTTTATTTATTTTTATTTATTTTTATTTATTTTTATTTATTTTTATTTATTTTTATTTATTTTTATTTATTTTTATTTATTTTTATTTATTTTTATTTATTTTTATTTATTTTTATTTATTTTTATTTATTTTTATTTATTTTTATTTATTTTTATTTATTTTTATTTATTTTTATTTATTTTTATTTATTTTTATTTATTTTTATTTATTTTTATTTATTTTTATTTATTTTTATTTAATTTATTTTTATTTATTTTTATTTAATTTTATTTATTTTTATTTATTTTTATTTATTTTTATTTAATTTATTTTTATTTATTTTTATTTAATTTTATTTATTTTTATTTACTTTTATTTATTTGTATTTATTTTCTTTTACTTTTATCTTTTTATTTACTTATTTTCAATTTTTTTTTTAATTTACCTATTTGTATTTATTAATTATTTATATTTATTTTTATTTAGTTCTTTTTTGTTTGTTTTTATTTTTATTTATTTAATGGAACTTTAAGTGGTGACCAAACTGTCGGTATGTCGTTTTTATTAGTTAATACCCCATATTTTTTATGTCAGTCAATCTAGTAAGTTTACTTCAACATTTCTTTTACCATATAAATTCGTATATATTGAAAATTTTTAAATTAAAATTGTTATAACTCAAAAACAAAATATTTTCTTAAAAGAAATTTATAATTTTCTGAGTAAATAATAAAAAGAAACTACAAAGTCATTGAATTTTCAGCTTGCTATGATTTTTCCAAGTCATATATATCTCCTCTTAATTTCTAACAACCCTAACTCTGTCAGTTTTAATAATAGCAAAAATGTCAAATATCGTTTTTATGTAAAACTTTATGATTTACAATTTTTATTAAAAACTTTTTTTCATAGCACCTACCGTTTTTAAATAACCTTAAAAAAACACTTTATTTTCTTGTTTTTTGACATTTGCCGGTGCCTGAAAAACAAATTTTTTTTACATATCGTTTTCAAATACTCTAAAGTGACTTATATCAAAAATTCCTGTATTTCCTCCAAAATTTTGATTTAAAGGTCTATTTAATTGGACTAATGGTTTGATCAAGTGACTCTTAAAAGTTCCAGTGTGCCGCAATTAAAATATCCAAAAACTGTATTTAAAGTGTCTATTCTTTCAAGATGTCGAACGTAAGTTATATTTTAGTGTCTATTAGTTTCTTTAAGTATGCTAATTTATTTGGAATGTAAAATTATAGTAAAAATAAGTAGAAATAATCAGGTCATATAGGTCATATTGTAATTTCGAATAACATTTTGGATACGACAAATTTTTAAAACTATTCGACTGCTTAATACGACGTAAATCTCAAATTCGTGTTACGTGGGTTACGTCATATTAGAACTAAGTAGATGTACTGATCTATCCGAGCAAATTTAGGTAGTTAAAAATCTAACTTCTTTAGAATACTTAAAAAAATATACATTTTTTTTTACCTTTTGTAAAATTTTGAATTTGTGGGTACGTCCATTTGGAATATTGGTATCGATATACAGGGTGTTGTTTTAGGAATCGAAAAATTTGTAAATTTGACAAATTAGGATGTACTTGTATACCAAATATCAAAAAATATAAAGCGTGTTTCAAAAGTTATGAGCCTAGAAAGAAATCGGCAAAATTGATAAAACACCCTGTATCTCGGTTATAAAAAGCGACAGACCCATGAAATATGGGTTTTTTGGAACCATCTAGGAGGTCCCATATGCAGTTAACATATGCCCATTTACCAATGAAATACCCTGTATAACGTATTTATAGTTTTGACATAAGGGTTAAAACTGCCACTAGAAGAGTTACGCCTTTTTGTCTTATTTTAAAAGTTACAAACTTCATTACTAATCGAATTAAATTACGGGTTTTGAGCTTACATTAAATTGTAATTAGATGAAACAAAATGGATTCTATGTATTTTGAGGTCATCTTTTCGAGAAAAGGCAAAATAAGATGTAGCAGTTTTTCGAAAGTGCCGAAATTTTGGATTTTGTCAATTTTTCAATTTTGCGCAGGCGCATGTCGGAAATAAATCAATATTTTCAAAACGCAGTTTACGACATTTAAAAGCTTAGGAAAAATGCTAATTTTCATGTCTTGAGAAATTTTGATTCGATGCACCGTTCTCGCGGTATAGACGATTGAAATTTGTTTAGTATTTTGAATTTGTTAAATGTTCAAACACTGAATTTTTCATAGCTTTGGTAAAAATTAAGATATTTGCAAAAACAAAAATGTGTTTTGAACTTAAGGGATGTGACTATTGATTACCAGAAGGGGGCAAGAGAAATCCCAAAATTGGGCATATGGCGGAAGGACAAAGTGTACCGCAAGCCTAATTTCATTGTTTGCCTATAACGGCCAAACTATTTAAATTTTTTTAATGCCACTTACAAAACTTACTTTTGTATATAAAGTATTACACTTGTGTAAATTGTACTGCAATCGGATTATAATTGGCCAAGATATCAAACAATTAAACAATTTTTTTTCCCTAAAGAAAAACTAATTTTTTTTTCGAAAGTTTGAAGTGTCACAAAAATGTCAAAAAATGCACCCAATGGCTCAAAACTTTTTTTTAAAGTACTTTATTGTATCTAGAATACGACTACATTACGGAAAATTCTGTAAAAATATTTAATCTATTTTCTTGATCACTGTTCATTGAGTGACGACCAAAAAACACGGTTTTTGAGAGAAGTTGCCTAAAATTGACGAATTTTAGTTTTTTGGTCTAAAAATTGAGCAAACCCAAATTTCATGTCTTCTGAATGTGTATACAAAGTTTAAAGTGTGTATGTTTCTTCTAAGTTGTAAAATTCTCCCGACAAAAGTCCTATTACACGCGCTCCGCGGGATCCAAACCTCGTGTATACACTGTATTTCTGTAATTTGATTTTTTTGTAATTTCCACTTTTACATTTCTTACATACCCAAATTTATTAGGTCTAAAATTTAATTAATTGTATTTTATGACTTGTTATAAGACGTTTCTTGAGTTTTGTGCAAAAATAGAATTACCGCAAAATTAGCCGCACGTCGTATCAAGAATAGCCATGGTCTCGGCGTTCGTTATCCGACAAGTTTAAATTTAAAACGGTCATATTATTACAAATTGAATCGCTTGATAGTGTTCATCGGTATAGATTTTTAATAACCGTGTTCAGCAAGCTCTGTATACACGTGGTTTTTCGGACTTCTTCAGCAATTTAAGTACGTTCCTAAATTAAGAAAATTCTATAAAAGTGCTATAATTTTTTGTTTCCAGGTTGCAATGGCTGACCTGTGTTTATTATGTTCATCAAACACTTGCAGAGGGTGAACTTACCCCAATTAGACCGACAGGATTGAAAGGTCTGCAGACGGTCAGCAAAGAGAAGGGGGATAATTTTTTCAGTTCTTTAGAACCAGGTTTTATATTGCATGAGAGGTGTCGCAATCATTACGTGGCTCGACGTTACGGAAAAGAGTTTATTTATAAAACCTGGGATAGGCATAAAAAGGCCGCGATTGACAATGCCAAAAAAAAAGGAAGATGGAGCATCAACCGAGAAGAAAACAAAAACAAGCTTATCACCAAGTTGGAACTTACACTCAGGCTTAGGATTAATTTCCTAACATTTTTAAAGTATACCTTTTTGTGTATTTTTTGTGCTCTTTCCGATGGCGCATTTAGTTTTATAAAATATATTTTTTGTTAGATGTTTTTAAAAAACCCGGAGAAAATCATATGGAAAAAAAAAATTAAAAAAAAAAACTACGTCTTCCGGTTTCCTGCGAATTCCCGAAAAATTATGGCAGATTTCGCCGCAGGACTTATTTTATTTGAGAGCCAACAAAAAATACGCAACTTCTCTCATGGGAACATATGCCTAACATTTATAATTTCGCCACAAATTCATCGCAAATTTCATGTTCATGGTTCTGATCAAAGAAACGAAAAAACTTTTTGGTAAAAGCACTTCTGGTGGCGAGAAATTCGCCATTAAAACTACATGTGCAATGAATTTCCGAACTATTTTTGCCTCCTCTTTCGATTGGTGCATTTATTTTTACCATCAGAATGATACTTGCCCAGATAATTAGCATTTTTACCATGAAAAATTCCGGAAAACCCGGTTTTTCCTAATTTAAAAAAAATTGAAAAACCGCTACATCTTTTTTTTTTTTTTTTTTGGAAAGACCACATCAAAATACACAAGTCCACTTTGTTCCATTCAATTACAAATTAATGTAAGCTCGAAGGGGCTTTTTTTCGTTATTTAATTGGACTATACGCCTTTTAATAAAATTATAATAAGAAAGAAAGTACTTTAACACCAGCATTGATTTAAATAAATCGTATCGTATTTTTAATAGTAACAATTTAAAATGAGTACTAAACATACAATATTTTTTTTAACCTCAATGCATTTACTATTAAGAAAACTTTGTTTATCACTAATAATTCCACTTTAAACGGCACTCAGATCCATTTTGCACCCTGTTTGTAGTTTAGTTATTAAATATTTTAAATATTTTCTTTTAGGCAAGCTGAAACAGGACTTCGCAACTTTCAAAGAAAAATGCGATGAACAATTTTGTAAAGTACAAGATGCCATTGGTGATTTTATTGAAAAACTTGTTAAACTTATAAAGTCGAAGTTTCAGATGCATAATGTTCACGAATTTATTAAGCATTCAAGTGATTCTAACAATCATTTTAACCCTTTACAACATTTTCATAACAATGACGACAAACATCCCTTGCATAATCTGAAACATCCTTTCCATCATCCGAATCATGATGAAAATGGTGCTAATCATCATAATAATTAACTGAGTAAACAATATAGTAAATGTTAATAAAATATTTTAAAAACAATTTTTGGTTTTATTTCAAGTTCAAAAATCAAAGTGTTAATTATAATAGATTTATTGGGAATTTCAAAATAATCTACTTTATTTATATTTATTTATTTAATGTACATAATCCATTTTATAACATACACTGTGGAGCAACCATATGGGATAAATTCGGTAATAAATAAATGGGAGCGTGTTAGGAAAACCGCTCGGACATATTGATTGGTATTTTTAGTTGCGCATTTTTTACATAAGCATTTTATACAGTGGCCAATACCAACGTTCTTATTTTAAATGCAATACCTTGAATATTTTTCAATTTTTAGATTCTTTAGAAAATTCTAAGCATATTTTATGTACTATGTCCTATACCTAACTGTTTCAGAAATATTAAATGTTTTCCAATTTTTTGCAAAAATTAACATTAATAAAATAAAATTAATACAGAAATTCGTTACAACACACTCAAAAACTACTAAGTAATACTGTTTATTTCTTGATAATGTAACAAAAAAAACTCATTCTAATGCAGAAGATAATCAAAATGTTCGCACGAACCTCTTGGCAATATCCTAATTTAAAATAAAAATGTCTTCTAACTTTATTCAATATCTCAGGAATAATCGATCTAATCGCAAGCGCTATTTGTCTTCTTAAGTCAGCTAGGTTTTAATATTTCTGAAACATTTAGATATATGACACAGTACATAAAATATATCTAGAGTTTTCTGAAATATATAAAAATTAATAAATATACAGGGTGTTGCATTTAAAATAAGAAAGTTGGTATTGGCCACTGTTACATGACACACCCTGTATAAAAAATTTTTGTTAAAAAGATTGCAACTAAAAATACTAATCGACATTGTAACTGACCGCACCCAGGTACCTTAATAATTTATTAATTCCATTTTATTAAAGAAAAGTTGCATTCTTATTAAATTCAAACTCAATTTAGTTGATTTTGAGCTCCAGTCGTATTATTCTTTATATCTAGTATAATTTAAGTTTAGTACCTTTCCTAAACCCACGCAGTTCATATCCTACTTTTTTCCGACGCTCTTCAACCTGACAATCTAGCTCCCAAACGTTTTATTTCGCGACGTTCGATATCTCAACGACATCTCTTTTATCTGACGCCCTCCATCCCGACGATCAATATCCATCCGACGCCCAATATCCCATTGACGCGCTACGTCCTTACTTCTCTACCTTTCTACGTTTGGTGTTCTGCGTCACGACGCTCTCTCTCCGTGACGCTGCTCTATACTCCGACGCATACGTCTCAACGTCCCTGCTAAATATCCCGACACAAGATAACGCTTCAGTACCGAATACAACAATATAATATTTCTAAAATAGAAACAGAAGATAATATACCCCCAACGGTCTGCATATCCGATGGTGAGTTAATAACTTAGCAACAAAATTAAATTTGTAAAATGGAAATTTTTTGTTGGATAATAACGAGTATTATTGATTACTATTCAATAATGGTCAACTTTTGTATTTTGAGGAATTATTTGCTCGCCGACATCTTATTTAGCTCATTCAGATGTGTATGCTATGAGTCACATTGCATTGAAAGTAATATAACACCGTTAAACATAACAAGAGCTTGGCTACCGAACTGTCAATGAACCCTTGCAAATATCTACTAAATAACAGCTCAGCTGATTGGGGTAAATGACACATCCGGCAAATAGACTCACATTTTATCCAAATATGCTTGATGTTACTACAGGGTTGGACAATCTTAGATAATTATCTCTCAAAATTCGCACCGTATGTATATCTGAACATAAAGGGTAGTTCGGTGGTATTGATCCAGCAGTATTCTAGTAGGACTACACTACATAAAACCCCCCTGGGTGAGGCTAAAACATAAGGGATATCCGTCTGTTATTGCAATGTCAGTAAGCGCAACTATATAAAAAAGAAAACGACGAAACTAAAGAATTAATAAAAATAGTGCAATTAGAGGACGTCTGCTGTCTATTCTCAAGATTTTTTTATTGGGCAGGACACATGAGAGGTCTAGGTGAAAAACAAAATTTCTCATTACCCAATATTAAAAGAAATTTTGTACATACTCAGTTTATTTGAGAACAAAAATAAATTAGGTTAAATATATTTTTGGGCATTATTTTGTTCACAAATTTGTACCAAACGTTGCATCGAATCCTAGTTTATCTTAATTAACATTATTAAAACGTGGGTATATCAATTATCAATTAATTAACTAGACGATCCCTACTCTAATAGAGGAAAAAGGCCAAATACAGTAAGTATGAATTACTTTGAATTTCACAAATGGTCTATTAATAATTAACAACAAGACCGGGGGGTGGGCGATTACAACGTGTCCCAGCATTTTAACGAACAAGCTTCCATTTATTTATTACCGAGTTTATTTTCTTTGGCTGTTCCACACCATATACAAGTTTACAATATTAAATATTTTCATAAAATATGAAATAACAATTAAAATGTAATAATATACATAAATGAATTAATTAAGAAGAAACATAGGTTAATTAATGGTAAAAAGTTAAAAATGTGAAAATTCTAATAAAATAAAAACGTTTTCAAATTTGTAATTTTGATTTTTAAATTATTACTGTTAATGTTAGTATTAATGTCTTTTTTACTTGGTGTTGGATCTTAATTATTATGTGGTTTAATTATTACATCTAAAACAATATCGTCATCTTGACATAGGAGTAAGAAGGTCAAAATTTTAATTTTTCGTTCAATTTTTTAATCATTTCTTACAGCATTTTTATTAGCGATTGTAATTTCTTTATCTTTAATTTTACTCTTTAATAGTTTATCGAGCAATTTTGTGGTATAAGACACTGACTTCGAATTCTACAGAAGACCATTTTAACTTATTTGATAGGATTTGATAGATGTCGTATTAGCAGAAATTAAATTTCTGTTAATATGACATCCAGATTATAAAAATCGACATGCGTTACCGTTTCGATTATAGTGGGGGTTTTCCGTGTTTTACTCACCTGTAAGTCAAATGGTACCATCAATCATCTTTAAGTCTCCCTGGAGAGCCAAGGTAAATAGCCGTCCCTTCCCCGGACAAGCTCAGCTTTTGGGGTAAATAATTTACTATTAATATTATTATTGATAGTCATGGTTGCGGCAATTAAATTGGAATAAACTTTTTTTAAAGGTAGGCCCCTTATTTCACAAAAGGATAGTTCTGTGCATTGCAAATATAATAAATTTTTGCAGGATGTCAACAAGCATGCCAATGGTTTTATTTATATAGCCGGGAGGTTTTTTAATCCCTTTTCAAAAAATAATTTCATCCATGACAGAACGGCACAAACGCCAAAAAATCAAAAATTACGACAGTAGCACCACTGCATAGGGATTTTTTCTCCATCGATTCGCATCGAAAATTTTATGAAAATAAAATGTTTACCCCCGCCAAAACTCGTTAAAAGTTAGTATGAGCGCCATCTAAACAGGTTTATTGTTGATGATTTGGTACAAACGCCAGTCGCCCATAAACAACACACGGAGGAAGATCGTCGTATTTTTGTGTAATATATTTATATTCTTGCAAGGTAAGAGCAAAATACATCATATTAATCTTAGTATGTGTTTTGTAATAATAACTGTATAAAAGTAAGAGAACATACCTAAAAATCAGATAAAAAAGAATAAGCGCTTATGCCAATAAATCTCACAAGTTTTACGTTTGGCACAAACGCCATTTCCCATTTGTGTGTAACGTACAGTATATTACATTACGAGTGTGAAAAGTGACATTTTTCACACGAGGGGGAAATATTGTCGCACGAGGCACAAGCCGAGTGCGACTATTACACCAGTGCCGAAAATACTTTTCACGCAAGTGACCACAAAATAATTTCATCAAAAAAATGTAAAACTAGGTTATTATTATAATAATTAAAATGTATTTAAAAAAATATTCAACAATAATTGAATTTATTCAATTTTCATATTTTTCGAAACAAAAACAAAAAAAAACAAAAAAAATTCTGCAACCACCAAGTTTTGAACGCGGGCTCGCGGACCCGTCGTGTAAACCAAAGTTAAAATTGCAACTACCCTACAACCTGAGCTAATGGGTCTTATGTCATATGAATTTTTAATTCGATTTTAAGTTTAAACAGAATAAAAAGCAAAAATAACGAGATGTATGTAGTTATTTTAAAATTATTTTAAGGACAGCGTCTCCTAGGAATTTCTGAACAAAATTATGTCACTTTAGATTCAATCAAGGAGGTGCTGTTACCTACCGACTAGAGATTGAATTAGTGCAAATTATTACAGAAATCTTTAAGTAACTATAAATATCGACCGACTAGCTATTAGGGGATATTGTATTATAAACCGGTTTTTAGTAGACTGAGTTCGAAGAATCATAATAATAGTCCTGAACATAAAATCTATTTTTCAATAATTGCCGGGATTTCACCAAATAAAAAAAATTATTTCGCGATTGTGAAAACGGTCCAATCGTTTTATATGCCATTTATAATATTATAAAAATGTTAACTCTAGGACTCATTTTGGAGTATGAGCATACTTTATTTCAATACTTTTATTGTACTGTTTCATAAAATATTACCTACTTATTACATTTTATTTTTATCGAAAATTGACTTTGTTTCCTGGACCAAAGTAAAGAATGTAGATGGTAACAACCAAAACGATATCTTGCCTTACATTAAATATAAATATTTCCTAAAATAAATAATTTGGTTTATATACGGGTAGTAATACGAGGGATGTTTATAATTTCAAGTCACGAATATAGAGTCGTTTCAAAATATATTGCGACAATAATTGCGTCACATTGAGTCGGAGTGGGACGCTTATTGACGTGTTGCAATTCGCAATATATTTTAAAACTATTCTACCTAATTAATAAATTGTGATTTTGAAGTATCGAATGAAAACTATATTCTCATTGGTTAAAGATGGAAGTTTTTGTCATTTGAATGTTCAAGAATATTAATTGTGATTAATTGGTTAAACACCGAAGTTATCTGTTATCTGATGTTGGTACTAACCTAATGTTTTTGGGTAATTTTGACTGTCATTTCCTGGAATTTCCAGACCCGCATAAATATTTATCCTATTAAAGTACAAAAACCCTACAATAGATATTATGAGTAGGTATTTAACATTCATATATCTTATCTTATCTTAGGTAGTTATTTCCCTGATTGTCAATAACACATTACCGTATATCTGTGCCAATATGACGTCACGACTTTTAATATACTTAATGAAGGCTGGGGGAAGGAGTTAAGAGTCTATAAATTTACAAACAAGCTTACGGGTATTTAGTTTTCAAAATTACATTACACGTTTCTGAAGTGTTTTATTGTGCTGTTTGTTTTTAATAAGTGTTATTTTCTTTAATAGAAAATTTATTTATTTGTGCCAAGTGTCCTAGTGTACATTTTAATCAGTTTTATTTTTGGATAAATTGACATCGACTTCCTGCATTAAAGGTAGGTAGTATTTTTTTTCTATCACTCTCGAGTTCGTCATTGAATAAAAAAATTAAACGCTATAATTTTAACATTCAAACATTTGCAATTAAAAAATAATATTACGTATTAAATTGACAATAAAAAAACTTGTTATTTAATAATAATGTTTCATTATTCTGAATATATTTTTTCTACGATTAATATCCAAAGTAGGTAGGCTTTTGCACATTAAAATCTAAATAAAAAGTTGACGTTTTCTGCGAATTGTCATAATTTGACATTATTGGCGCACATTACCTAATATTCAAACCCATTTCCATGCTTAAAAATAGAAGATGGTGACATTCATTTAAAAGAAAACCATAACTACTTTTAACAGGTGAAAAATTTCAATATGTTAAAATAATTCATGATTTTTAAGAAATGTGCTAGAAATGATACTACAATATTAATATTCTTTTTATGTTTGATTTTCTAATAATGATTTTATATACTTTTAGATTCAAGGACAGCTAGGTATAGCTCCAAGAAAATTGTGCTACTTTGTAGTATATACTGGAGATGAAAATCCACTATTTGTTGAAAAAATTAATTTTCAACCCATTTTTTTTTTTTAAATATGGTTAAAAAATTAGAAAAATTTTACTCGGAATATATGGCACCTGAGATAATTTTAAATAGAAGAGGACGAGGATTAAAATGTCTGGATACCCCATATAATGAAAATTAAAGTGCAAAGATTAGCAAATTTATAAAAATAATAATTTAATGGACTTTAATCATACAAGTACTTGAAATAATGGTTTTTTGCGCATAAGCATGTTCATACGTAATTTGCAATTGGTAATCACTAATCACAGATGGAAAAGTACATACGTCAACGATACGTTCTTTTATTTTTGATTTATTTTAACAGGTATAATATATGGTATGTTACTTATAGTATAGATTTTTTTATTTCTTGACCTAATTTATTTGTTACGTCTTCAGCAATTGTCGCTTTCAGTTGACATAAACGAAATTGATAAAAAGTGTTTTTCGCATTTTATTTTGACTGTTTCTCTTACTTTCGAATAGAAACTGAGCTTTGTAAACTTAAAATGACGGATATGTCAAACTAAAACTGACGGTAAAATGAAACATTGAGTATCGTTAAATGCAACTTTTGAACTAGTTTCAAAAATAGCATTAAAATAATATCATTCACAATGTACTAATTTCCTATACTTTTAGTTGATAAATAACCGATAATCATAACATAACAAATAGGCGCGTGTCAAAAGGTCACCGGCGAAAAAAGAGTGCCGATGAAAAAAGGTCGTTTCCAATTGTATCATATAAACAGTATCAGAGGCAGTATTATCATCTCGTTTATCCCCCGTAAACACACATAATATAAACGGAAATAATCAAATACTAGTCAAAATATTATCGATCGGAGCATCATCTTTATTACATTACATGAAGTAATTATTGATTTTTCGGGGTTTATTTAGAGTTAAATTAGACGCCATTTTTGGTCCAAATTCGTTTTGACATGTTTTTTCAAAGAAAGTGACTTATAAATTTCAAATCTACACGTTTTGAAAAATATACAATATTTAAATATTCTGAGTGTACCAAATTCCAAGTAAAGGTTGAACTTAGGTCGTATTACATTTTTTTTTTATTATTTGTTTGACATCGAGGTTAAAATAAATCTACACGGCACCTTTGAGATGAAATAAAAGGGGGTTATTTTACACGATTGGTTTTTATTGAAAATAATAAATTTATTAATTTTCAATAGTAAGGTGACCTAAGTTAGACCTTTATTTTTAATTTGGCCAAAAATTAGATTTTTAAACACTACATATTCGGAAAACTGTCGATTTAACTTTTGGTCTACACATACACTTTTAATACACAGGGATACCCCGTCCTTAATAACTGTTAAAAATAAATATCTAGGATCTAAGTTAATCGTCAATTTTAATAATTTATTTTTCATATCGATTTTACTATTAATATGGACATTACATAAATCAAAATAGAAATGATGCGTTTGACATTATGTAACAGCTGATGCGGAAATGTAAAACGAGGTTTATATTATAATAAATAAAATGAATTTAAAAAAACAATCAATAATAATCGTATTTATTTAATTTTCATATTTTCTAAACAAGAAAAACTAAAAAAGCAAAAAAAAATATTAAAAATACAAAAAAAAACTGCTCCCGCAAGGATTTGAACGCGGTCGCTCGCCAGGTCTCAAATGGCAAAGTTGATAAAGTTGGATAGTCTACCACCTGAGCCAATAGGCCTTGCATCAATTAAATGATCTAATCGGTTATGTGTTTAACCAGAATAAAAAGCAAACATAACTTAGTTATTTTAAAATTATTTTAATATTAATTGTTAAAGATAAATATCTGGGATCTAATTTACAATAATTACAATAATTTAACAATCCTATCGATTTTAGTATTAATATGGACATTACATAGATCAAAATAGAAATGATGCGTTCGTCATTTTGTGACAGCTGATGCGGAAAGTAGCATATTCGCACACGGCTGGAAAGTAAATTCTTATTCAAACGCTTGTAATATAGGGCACTTTCCATAGGACTATATAGTGTGATAAGTGTCACTTTCCTAAATGGTCGTAGGAGAAATTTATTTTCTTGTTATCTTATTTTTGATAATATGATTGCTCAACGCATTTTTAAACTTATATTAAGAATTGCTAGTGCAAAATTTAAAAAAATTTAATGTTTAAAAAATGTTAAGAAAAGAGATAAAAAAGCGTTTGAAAGTTGGCGTTTATGCCATTCATATAGTTTTACTTTGTAGATGGCATCTAATAGAAGTAAGTTGATGTTGTTAATGGCACAACAATAAGCAGCTAAAGATTGTAGTTTGCTAGTGGAAGAGGCGTTAAAATATGACATTTTACTCCTAGAAAATGATTTTTCGTCCACTCTATTTGACAATGAAATGATTGATCTAGAAGAAGAGGAAGAAGTAAATTTGAAAGAAAATGAAAACCGTGGAATTTTAAAAGAACATAATTTTACACGTATAGAAGAAAACGAAAAACATTTAGAAGAAAACGAAGAACATATAGAAGAGATCGAAAAAAATAAAAAAAAAAAAAGAAAATTATATGGAAGAGAGAAGAGACAATGAAAATATATACGAAAACAATGACCAGCATATAGGAGAGAACAAAGAAAATGAAAATACAAAAATGAATAAAGAAAATGATGGTAGGGAGGAGGAAAAAGACGATGCAACAGTAGATGAGAATGACGAAGATGACGAAAATAATGATGATTATGATAAAAATGATGATGATGAAAATAATGATTATTTAAAGGAAACTGATGTCAATCCAAAAAAAAAAATAAGCAAAAACAGAAAACGAAAGGCTTTAAAAGACTCTGGCCAATTATATATTATTACAATTGGTCGTACTATTGACGCAAAACACATAAAAAACCAATCCATGTCTTAACAAAAAATGTCATAGTAAATGTAATACTTTCACGGAAGAAGACCAGTCTATTTTTAAATATTTCTGGCATCTTGGTGATAGTAATAAGCAGAAAGTGTTTCTAATTGACTGTCTATCGGTTGCTAACGTAAAAAGAAGATATCTGTCTAAAAACTAAAACAATAGAACTGTTACTTACGAATATCATCTGAAAAAAAATCTTTTAAACAAAAAGTTTGCAGACAGTTTTTACTAAACACGTTATCCATAATAATTCGTTTACTATGAACGGTAGCAGAAAATAAAAATTAAAAGAAGTTTCCTGAAACAGATTTGCGAGGAAAACACGAAAAATTTGCTAAAGTTACTTAGCAGCAAATTAAAGAATTCAAGCAGTTTATGGAGTTACTTTCAACAGTACCATCACATTATTGTAGAAGTTTGACTTCAAAGACCTATTTACCAGCTAATGTAAAGAGTATGAATAATGTTTTTCAAAAGTATCAAACTGAAATCAAGAGTACGGCAGGTAAGAAAAGCAAATTTTTAAAATTAGTAAAAGAAAACTACAATATTGGCATACATGTGCCAAGAAAAGATAAATGTTCGACATGTCAACGGTATCAAAATTTACCAATAAATTTGAAAACGCCTGAAAATGACCAAAACCAGCAAAGACATTTAGAAGAAAAAGAAGCTGTTAAAAGAATATTTTTAGAAGAACAAGATCTTGCATCTAATGACAAATCTGTACTTGTTCCTGGTTCGATCTTCAAAAAGTTTTGTCAACTCCACACGGGGATTCCATGACAATAGGCTTTTCAAGGAAATATGCCGTTTATAACTTTACAATTTATGAAACAGCTTCGAGGGATGGCCACTGTTTTCTTTGGGGAGAAAAGGATGCGAAGAGGGGCAGCAATGAAATTTGTAGCAATTTATTATACCTGACTGAAGTAGATCAAAAAGGTCAATATTCAAAAGTATTTTTATACTGTGATAATTGTACGGGACAAAATAAAAATCGCTATATATTCCTTATGTTAAGATATTTCTTAGACAAATCAATAAATATAAATGAAATTGTTTGAACATTTTTATTGGTGGGTCACACGCATATGCTGTCGATTCCATGCATTCTGTTATTAAAAAATATATCAAAAATAAAATTGTAGAAGCACCGTCTGAGTGGCCCACAATTTTAAGAAATGCTAGAATTAATCCGCGGCCATATATTGTAAATAAAATTACTTTTTCGGATTTTTTTGATTTTAGATCTATCACGTCAGAAAAAACTAGTAAAATAAAAATTTCAAATATTAAAAGAGCACAATTTTTTAAGAACAATTTTAATATTAAATTCCTTGATTAACAAAAAAATTGAAAACATTTATTTTTAAATTAAACCTGATATGGAACTTAAAACTCTTTATCAGGATGAGCAGCCTATAAATCAGAAAAAGTTTAAAAATTTGCAAGATCTTTACAAAAAATTTATAATTAAACCAGAATATCATTTTAATCATTTAAATTTAAAAGTTAATAAAACTGTTAGGGATAAATTAGACGAGACTGATGAAGAAGACCTAATAGAAAAGATAGATGTTAAATCATAATTTAAAAAAATAAGAATTACCTATTTATTTTTTTAACTTGTTCTTTAATGTATTTTTTCTACTACCGTGCGTAAAGTACGTACTTTACGCACTCCACGAAGTGTGTAAAGTTGTACTTTTTTTCACTAGTGCGTAAAGTAAAACACTTTACGCACTAATTAAAAAAAGTAAAATTTGACAAAATTTGTACATAACAACAAAATATAACGTTTCTCCTTCTAAGACAAATAAATAAATTATTTTTGCTTATATCTATTTAGTGTCCAACAAATTATCAAGTTTATTTTAATTATAATTTTCTCTAAATGTCATCGATTTAATTAAAAGTAAACATACAGTGGATGTCTATTTTGGTAAAAGTAAGTTGGCCGTGGCTGTGTGGATTAGAAGAACTGTCAATCTCTAAACTTTTAATTAGTACCTACCTTATAACAGAACACGACAAAAGTATACTTAAGTTCAAGATTAGATTCTAAAGCCAATTTAGCATTTTTTAAACTCAATCAAGTTTGAGAAGGTAAAAAGTTTTACTTTTTAATGTTTGTTTACTTAAATTCAAATTTTATTTGCAGTTTATTATATCTGTCATAATCGATATGGATTCAAATTTATCTAGCGATAGCGAATTTGATAATACTCCCCCAGATATCTTATGCAGTGCACAAAAGGCCACTGAAAATTTATTGCCAGAAAAACCTGCATATATTTATCAGCAAAAATAGGTACAATGCATTTATAGAATGGTGTAGGAAGAATAAGGTGACAAAATATTCGGAAAACGTTATTTTAGCATATTTCTCTGATGAATTAAAGAATTGCAAAGCTTCTACCCTATGGTCGATTTATTCTATGCTTAAAAGCACCTTAAAATATAAAAACAACGTTGATATTTCGAAATTCAACAAGTTAATAGCGTTTCTCAAACAAAAAAATAAAGGTTATAAACCAAAAAAATCCAAAATTTTTGAACGAGAAGATCTAATTAATTTTCTGTTGAAAGCTCCAGATTCCAAGTTTTTAATGATCAACGTAAGTAAATGCCTCAGTAAATGCTTGAATGCTCAGTATAAAATTAAAATATTCTGTAAAGTTTTGCAACGAGTTGCTATCCTAACAGGCCACCGGGGTTGTTAGGCAGCACATTATACCTAAAACTTTTATATTTTTTATAATAGCATCTATTTGGAGTTTTACATGCGCAACGTCAAGATATTTCCTAATGTTTAATAAATTATTTGTAACATTACAATATGTTATTTTTTAGGTAGCTTTTATAATTGGAATTGCGGGAGCTTGTCGCCGGAAAGAATTATGTAAAATGACAATTAACGATGTGGAAGATAAACAAACAGTGTATATTGTCAAAGTATCAGAAACCAAAAATGGAATAGAACGCTTTTTTACGATTTTAAATCCAAATAATTCTGCAGTTTCATAAAAAAATATACATCATTAAGACCATCAAATATAAATTGTAACAGATTTTTTTTAAAATTCGCAAATGGAAAATATTCTAAACAGCCTGTAGGGATAAATACTTTTGGTAAAATGCCAAGTGTTATAGCAACGTATCTAGACTTGCCCAATCCAACGGCTTTTACAGGACACTGCTTTAGGAGGTCTTCAGCCACTATGCTGGCAAATTCTGGAGGAGACCTTCTAACGGTCAAAAAACATGGAGGATGGAAATCATCTACTGTTGCAGAAGGCTACGTAGACAGCACAATAACACAAAAAAACAAAATTTCTAATAAAATTTTGATGGATGACAGTATGCCATCCACTTCCAAACAGAGCTACAATTTTACCGTTGACAACTCTAATGAAGAATTAGTGGAACCACTCGACAGTGAAACTAGAGTTACACAAAATATTTCAAACTCTTTACTTGAAAAGGCCAAATCCATACCACTCGAAGCTCAAAATAGGGTTACAGAAGTAATATCACAACATTTTTCAAACTCTGTGCTGGAAAAGGCTAAAACTTAAGTTTTGGTAATTGCTATAATTGCACATTCAATATTAATATTCATAAGAGTTAAAAACCTATTTTTTTAAATATTTCTTCATTTGTTAGTCATTTTGTTCTGTAAGAATTATAAATTTGTAAAGTTCCAATAAATTTATTTTTGTTGCTGTGTACAATTTTTGGCACATTTTACTTTTTTTTACTATTGCGTAAAATAAAATCCTTTTTTTCACTAGTGAAAAAAAGTAACTTTTATATTTCTAATATTAGTGGATTATGTGTACGGTAGTAGAAAAAATATTGTATGTCACTCGTGTGTAAAGTCCCTTTTTTGACTCATGTGATTGTCGCACTCGTCAAAAAAGGGTAACTTTACACACTTGTTGCATAAATAACTATTGTTGGATGTTTTGTTTTTATATTATATTACTTATATTATTTACTTATTGAGTTTTAATTTCGTTCCCTTTAATGGCCCAAATGAATTTTAAAAATAAATAATTAACAATTTGGCATACATCCAGATAAGCGACCTTTTCCTTCATTCTAATTAATTCGAAAAAGCACAAGCGTCATGGCGTTTTTGGCATACACACTTTTAAGTTGTCTCTAACTGGCATAAGCGACAAATTTACAGTTTTTTACTTTTGTATAAAAATTCGTCTAGAAATATCAAATAAAATGGCAAGAAAAATCAGAAAAAATATAGGAAGAACAAGAATGAAATTGTTTCAGTTAAAAATTACTACAAAATAATTTATAAGATTTTTTCTGTCTCCTGAAAAAAGATCATAGTGGCGTTTGTGCCGTTTTGTTATGGAAGCGACGTTCTATTCATATTTTAACTAAATAACCCATTGAAAATATTCTCAATACGCCACTGATCAGAGAAGTTCTGAATTTACAAAGATACATTTGTAGATATTTTGTGAATTATTTTAAAATAATACCTCTAGTGGTGCCCAATAAATCACTCTATTTATATTTGTCAAAAATATACTGTCACATTTATAACAATACAAAATACTGGACACTGACTGACTCATTTTGGCACTTTATTCAAACCCGATAAAGTTTTTTTATAATATATTGCAGACAAAAATACATAAAGGAGTCATTCGACTAATTATCGCTTTCTACCTAACCTAATTTTCTCCTCTAATATCATGGTCTGTTACATTCAAGAACAATTGTCAGGGTGGTCTTTCATTTGAAAGTACATCTATAAAAGGTGGCCTTTTACATTAAATACAGCTATCTAACAAAACAAACATCAACTTCTTTTTCAAAATGAAATGTATTCTCTGATTAAATCTAGTAAACTCGCAACCTCATATATGCACCCTCTTGTGGGAAAAGTCACCCCCGATGAACCTTAAATCAACTATCAACAGATTTGAAGGTTTATTTAACCCAGTCACTCGTTTCGACTATCGTGTTTGCTTATCGTTTATAAATAAAAAAATAAAAAAGGCAAAAATGTTATAATCTTTAACGGATAAACAGTTTGGCATGTAATCAATCTTCTGATCAAATGGACAGGGTCGATTTAGGTTCGCTTGTTTTAGAGAGTTGAGAAGGGATGGATTTTATTATCGTACTAAGTAAATATATATACGTACTTAATAAAAATTAATAGATTTTTCAAAAAAGGAAAGAGAAATTCATAATAAATTTACAATATTTTAACAAGTTACCTGCTTTTTCTGCAAATAAACATCCCGATTTTCTAGAGTCCGGATATATTTTTTCTAAGACCACTTAGAGAAGTGACACATATCGCACTATTTAGTCTTATGGGAAGTGACCTATATGACACGCGTGTGGAAAATAATCTACAGTTCTCCCGTGTGTGAATATGAATCTACTTTCCGCATCAGCAATCAAATATGTCAGATGACAATAATCTGAAGATTAGTGAAAGAGAATCAACCTTTTGTCCTCAGTATGTAATATATTATTATAAAAAAAACAAAATAAGAAATGCAAAGATTAAGAAGGCGGAATTACTTTACTACAAAAAAAACTCGGTATTTGTGATATATGTGATAATGTAATAACAAGAAAAAACCACGAATTGAGAGAAGCTGTACTTAATCTAGGAAAATCTGCTCAAAAAGAATGATTGGAAATAAATGATAAGAGAACAAGTTATATAAAGGATTCAGTTAAGCTATAGCTTGAAAGGAACAAGTTTGTAGTGAAGAGAAAAAGTTTGTAAAGAATGAAGATACAGTAAAAAGGTATCGATTTGAGAAAGGATTCACTTTTAAATAATTCTGAGTAACCGTGACTAGAAATTTTTTTTCAGGATCGATGAACCAGGAATCAAAGAAGATTTATGAACGATAATATAATAGATAGCTCTAGCTAATACACAATATAAACAGAGATATAATTTAAAAATTAGAAGTTGGCGAAAGGAACACTGAATATTTAGGACATAAAACTTTCAACGGCTCCCGGAAACTGTAAACAGCGCTGCAAAACAGATCAACATAGATAACAAATATTGGATAGTAAACGTGAGTAAAGAAGAAGAAAGACCAACCAAAAGACGGATTGGGAAACATGGCTGATGAAGTAATTAAAAGATTAAACGTTTTCGATTATAAAAGAAAAGCTAAAGACAAAAGGCCTTGGAAAGAAGTTGTAAACGAACCCATTTGTCGAATCGGTAGTATAATATATCAGGGGGTTGCTCTATATGCAATTATTAGATAACCTTCAGCAGATTATCTATCCAATAATGTAAATTTGTTCATTGCATGGTTCGTTGTACGATAAGATGGGGTCCGTGTTAGAAGTAACTGTATTTTTGCAGATATGGTATCCAGATTTTAATCTCGGTGGGTTACTTTGTCAATGATGGTGGGTGAGGTTTTCTTCTCTATCATTCCAAATATAAACTCTGTAACGTGTAAAGGGTGGGATAACCCACAAAACTTGTGCCTCATTTGGCCCATTGTGCATCCTCTTAAGTAGATAGGCACATCACAGCTCGTAAGTCAGCCTACAGATGAAGTTGACAACATCAAAAGGTGCTCTCTTAAGCTGGGCTCAAACGACTCGTGTACTTGGCGAGTAATCATCACCTGCGTATACTTGCCATATCATGTGAGTGGGTTACTTGTACAATTATTTGTCACTCGTTGGTTTTCCATTTGTGGTCGGTAAAAATGGCCCGAGTCAAAGGATCACGATTATTCGTACACTTGCCAAGTACATGCTTCTCTATAGCCGAGCTCAAACGACTTGGCAAATACATAATTATTTGCGTACTTGTAAATTGTACACGTCTTGTGAGCGCCCTGCCTGCCATCGCAATTCGCAAAGCTCGTATACTTGCCAAGAACGCAAATAATTGTATATATGCCGTTTGAGCCCGGATTTATGTCGGCCGGTGTTAGCCAAGTCTCGCCGAATAAAAAGTTTCCAATAAATGAACGCGTCGGGTAATAGTAGATGATATGCTCGATGGTTTCACTTCGTGCAGAGTGTGAATTCTGAGAGCCATATGATATGAAGATGCTTCCGTACTTGGCAATGCCCAGTCAGAATGCCTGTGACCAGGCGCAGATTCTGTCTAGTCATAGTCAAGTATTTGTTAGCCAAGTTGTCAGGATAATGTAAAAACTCCCTGGCAAGTCTGCAACTTTTTGTCTCATTAAATCTTTCCTTCAATTTCACAAGGTAATATTCTATAGGCTTATCAGTACCAATATTGTCAGTCCAATAGAAGGGCCAGGTCCAAAAAGTATTTGGTTGGCTACCTTTTGGCAAGTGAATCAGCACGGCGGCGGTTACTCTTCGCTGTGGCGTGACCATTAAGTCATCTTAAGTAGACCACATTGTTGATAAATATTTCGTACAAAAATTCGTGATATTCTAGTACTTACCCTGAATAAATTAATGGTCTGTCCAGGGTGAAAAGTGCTTGTCTGCTATCTGTATAGATGAGTATCTTCCTTCAAGTATTATATCTGGTGATTTGTTTGCTACTATGAGAATCCCCGAATGCTTGAACTACACAGGCACTACTATTCATAGTCTATTTTATGTTTAGGTTTGAGGATCTGGAGTATATTCCACATCTTGAGCCTTGTTTTGTTATCAAGCACCTTCTACCAAAAGCGAAGTCACGCCTCACCAGATCTTATATCAGGTTCTATTCCAACTGTGCGAAGGCATGTGATATTAATGGGATCAGGGGCGGCTGTGTGTCAAAATTTTGGGGGTTTACATTAGCAAAATATAGATCTAGGTACAGATGTAGTTACAAAACTGTCAATGTTTTAGAAAGGTATATTATAAACTTTCTAAAACAGTGAAAGTTTTGTTTATACATCTTTACTGATCTATATTCTCTCACTGTTAACCCCCAAAATTTGGGTCACGAACCGCTACTGAATGGAAAAGAGGCTAAGACTTAATTCCATGGGGCTGGTCGGTGTGGTTTTTATTCCTCCTGTTATATTGAGACGTGCTGTGCTTTGAATTTGTTCTAGTTTGCGGATTGCTGTCAATTGTTGGGTTTTTGGTTCCCAGACAACTGTACCGTATGTTAACCTCCCATAAGCAATGTATACTCTTTTGACTCTGATTTGCTAATTGTAAGTTCTATGTTAACTTGCTTTCAAAGGTAAGACTTAGGTACTGAACCTCTGTTGCAAAATTTAGTATTGTGTCTACGAGTCCTGGAGGTTCTAATTCCATTTTTATCCTTTTCTATGTAACAAGGATAATTTCTGTCTTCTTGGATTTATAGACAGTGAACGGTCCTTGCAGCACTGTCTTTTAATTTTAATAGCTGCTTGCATTCTTTTAACAAATTGACTCATAAATTAATGAATTTTAATCCTATACTAAGTTATAAATTACAGTTCATAAACCACCCTTTCCAAAAAAAAAAAATTACGAGAGCCGACCCTGTCTGGGGATATCTCATGGCTAGCAAACTTTGAAACGAGCCGTTTTCCACGATAATTCATGTTTATTAAAGGATATCGACAGATTTACAAACAGACATTTCACACGAATGAGTGATGACTGCGTCGAGATAAAAAAGCGACACGAGTCGTTTTAGTCCTTAGTCCTTTTTACCCACTGAATGGTTAATTGAAACGCATTACGACCATGGGGATCAGAATATTTTTAGATTGAGTCATGGAAAGGATTAGAGTATAATCAAATTAAAGAGACACATAACAAATGTTACAAAAGCACAGGAAGATACTAAGATCTATATATCAAAACTTAATATCAATATGGCAATTATTTCTTTTTGTTTGTAATTTCTGTATTTTGGTTAATTAAAATTTAGGTAGTGGCTAGGTGGACTTGCATTTGATGTTAATTGTCGTTGTTTGAGGATATAGGTCCAGATGCGATCGGTCAAGATAATTTTCGGTGAAAACGCAGTCAATACAAAATATTTGGGCAGGTAAATTTACACTTGCGACCAGAAATTTTACATATTATAAAGCAGGTAGTTGCTTTTAATTGTAAAGTATTTAAATAACAATTTTAGTGTTATTTCTTGAATTAACTGTGTAACGTTCATTTTTGGCCGTTCAAATTACTAAATATACGAAAAAAGGTAAACCTTGATTTATTGTTTGATAAGCTTTTTAAAGCTATTATTTTTGTCGTGAAATGGCTACATGTATTGTTGGCTTTCATATATCATTACTATAATTTAATTAATTGTATCAATGGACAGGGGTTTCGTATTTTGTTCATATCGTCTGAATTGTGCCTTTTCGTATATTTTATCACCTGTGCAATGATCCTATGTACATTAATTTGTTTTATTGTGTTATATTCTTTTAAAAATAGACATTTTCGTTGCGAATTTATTTTTATTATGTATTATAACCTTACCTTTAGGTTATTAATTATTCAGTATACTCATTTGATCGAATTTGTATAGTTTTTGTCCAGATTAATTATTCAATGCTATTTCTAATTTCAGAAAGTACAAATTTCTTGGGTTAGTTTTATATGACAGTAAATATCAGTCAGCGACGGGACACGATAATTGACAGTCATGTGTTTTGTGACGTTCCAGATAATGGTATCGTTGTACGAAATGCGTTCGTCTAACTGTAGGGTTAGAGGATTTATCGCGACCAAAGTGTTTTGAATGTTTGTCAGTAATTTCCAAATGTAGTTATATTGTGTAAATAGATATAGTTCGTAGGGTAATTTTTCGTAAATATTCTCTAAGATATGTACTGGTAAATTCGTAAAGATGAATTTCTGAACCCACTCGGCTTGTCATTTTTCAAAGCGGAAATGGGGACATCGTCTTAGAGCATAATGCTCTAAGAACATCGTAGTCAGTTTTGTCGTTAGGTACTTCAGAGAGGTAAACAAGAGAGGTAACCTCAAAATTCTGTCTCGGAGTTAAATCCTAATTTTATGTAGCCATCGTGGCTATCCTATTAAAGGGGGTTTTATATTTTACTCCAGTCTTAATTGTAGAAGAACGGGTAAATCTGGATAAATTCTCATGTTTTTTTTGGACCCATTTCACTGCCGTTAGTGGGATTTAGAGACGAAAAAAATTGGGGATTCATGCATTTGTGTGTGAAATATTGAATTGGATTCTTCAATAGTTGGTTGCTGTGGACTATCTGGCTTGTTTTTCACTATTGGAAGGCTACCAGTTTAACCCTTTACGAAAAAAGTATGTTTTGTATATTTTTGATTGTCGATTTTTTGTAAGTTATGACCTGGTGTAACAGAATTTTAGTTATTTGAGTTCCTAATACTGTTTATGACTCTTGATTAATAGTATCTAGCTTAGGTACATTTTGGGAAAATTAATTGTACAGTCTGGGAAATTTGAGTCAATTTGTATTAACATATTTTGTAATATTTTAAGGGTTCTATTTCCACCCGGAGGGTTTACACCCCGGAGATCAACGGTTTCGAGTAGACTCAACCGTGGGGACACAGTACATCGGTTGACCAGAACATTGGTTTACTTACTACCTGGCTTAATTATAGCTGATTGTACATGGATGGTTCTTTTACTGGATATAAAGACGGTAATGCTGTCAATGGAGACACCATACTATTAGGTTTTTATATTATAATGAGGATTTCGTATGTGTACTGTGCCTGCTGCTTTATTAAATTAAACATTCACTGTTAAACGAATGATCTCAAGTTATTCTCAACATTATTTATACTTTTGTGCACAGAATGTTCTTGTGGGTTTTACTTTAATAACTTATGTAATACCAATATTTTTCATAATTTAATTCATTAAGTACTATTTCACAATTTTATTATTTAAGCACTTACTGTCTCGGTCTGGGTATTGAAAATAAATACCTAGAGAAATAAGGGCTACATTTCAATTTTTAGATTTCTTTATAATAAAACAAGACTTATCCTTAAGTTAAGCAGACTCAAGACGCATTAAGGACAGAGATTAGATTAAGTACATTAACCTCTTTCAATTTGGGAGTTTCAGTAAATACCACTGTGTCTTAAAGTTCTTTGTGTATTGTTGATATTTTTTTGTGTTTATACATTTTTTTTTATTTTGTTTTATGATCTACATTTGATTATAAAATTTCATGGTATAATATTTTTCTTATTAATAATTGGACTAAAAGTTAAGTAGGTAACTTTTTCCAATTTGGAGATCGTTAAAAAGTTTATGGTCTTTCAACTTTGAATGTTGATAATGAGATTTAGGTGCGGATTTGCACATGATTATTTATATATATTTTTTATTTCACTGTTTTTTGTAAAAGGTTGACATTAAGATTTCATTTTATTTGCAAACATCTTGCGCAAGCGTCCTTCGCCTAATACTAAACTAATTACCAACCGTGCCACCTGTTGGTGAATTTTCTTTGTGGTCATGCATATAACATACATTTTTATTTTTTTTTTAATTTCTTACCAAATTTAGGTATGCTAGTTTATTTGTAATCATAAAGCCATTAGGTAAATATTTTGAATAAATATAATTTGTTATAATTTGGGTAAATTGGTAATTTTTTTATAAAGGAACATAAGTTGAGGTTTGTCTTTTATTTCTTTCCTCATTTACTGGGTTTTTGGGGAAATACGAACGTAGTTTGGCCAACATATAGACCCAGTTGGCGCCTATCTTTTGTCTATTTCCGGAATTTTTATTAGTTATCCACCCTCTAGCTGCCGTCTGAGCGACGTCGAAGGCACAAAGGTTGACACCGGAACAACCGAAACTTGTGTAACCGAGTAGACAGGATTTTATTGTTAAAGTTATTTTTTATATTTTTAAAGTTTAATTTTAGGCAATTTCCTTCTGGAAGTTGCTTGGAACTTTTGGTAGGTTACATAACTGTAAGGGGGGATAAAGACAAAACTGACAGAATTACGCGAAGTCAACCAACATACGTAATAAAGGCTCCGTATATTTCAAACAAGAGATCTCGAGAAGAAGTCACTTCAGTCCCAGACATTTACAGGTATTATGCAAGTATTAAGTATTTTGCAGTATTTGTGGTCGTATTAAAAATATATAATGTGCTACTATTGCAGAAAACCTACTTTACATTCGCGTTCGCTTGTACCACAAGTTTCACACATCGTGAGGAATAAGTTACTTTCTGCATAATAGATCCATATGGAGCTATATGGATCGCACTCATTTTCAACCAAACTTAATTTATGCTAAACAAACTCGCTTTTGCATATTTAAAATATGTTTAATCGTTTAGATAATTTTAGCCCAAGAATTTTTATTGGAATGAATATTGAGAAATTCTAGATTAAATAAGCGAGTGCTATATTCCAGCGAAACAAGGTCAATAATTGTTTCAACACGTAGTCGGCAAGTCCATATTCCTTGAAAATAAAAGAAAAATAACGCGAAAAGCCGTAATATCAAACCAGCGAACATACGGTACATTAAAAATAACAGCGGCTACAATTTTTCCCATTAAGGCAGCAGAGAATACAGAAAACAATACAAAGTCCCATGGTAGTAGAAACTCACTGCGTTTCCGCATTCAACCATATTTTATTTTTATGTTTCTGATATAACTTGGAAAAATCCGCAGGTCAGGAGTGAATACAAAATTTACTAAAGAAAATGTTTCTTAATAAATGTGTTTTTCTATAATGTGACAGAGAAAAAGAACAATTTAACGCAAATAGGAAAAGAATATTGAATGCCAAATTGGAAAATCTTTAAAATGAATTTTTTTTTCATAGGTTTACATCACATGTCATCAAGTAAACACAAGTAGGTCTTTTACCTTAGAATATCCATTTATCATTATCTGAAATTAACAGGATGAGCTTCTGAACAGTTGATACATTTTGCATGAGTATTCCTGGCATTGGTATTTTTACCTGTTTTGTAATAACCCCCACAATTAACACGTGCCGGAGTTATTTAACAGAGTCTGTGTTTGTGGTGTATATGTCGGCGTCAAATAGTGAAATCCGTCATTCCCTGAAATGCCTAGTCATTTCACGTATTGCCGTAAATACCGTAACTACTTGGTACACCGTTTGCCTAATGGTTTCAGGCATTCCCTGTAATGACGGAATCGTTTCAGTCAAACGCTGTAACTAATTAAATGATTTAAGTTACTCTGTTTGCCGGGTTTAGTCGAACGCTGTAATTGTTGTTAACATCTGTGAGTGTTTTTCTGGCGAAAACTGAAATATTGAAGCATTCAGAATTGTTTTATAAGAAGTTAGATGACTATTACTTCAATCGAAGCAAGAAAAAACCTTGGAATATTGCGGAATTGACGGAGGTAGGTTGGTTTTTAGGATTTTAAACCTAACCTCAAACTACTGCAATCTACAAAATCACTTAAAATCCGTACACTGTTGTCAAGTTTAACACGGTTTTATATTGTCTACATTTTCATTGGGTTTTTGGGCATGTAGATTTTAATTATAAAACGGGTAATATATTTTACTTTGTATTCTTTTGACTATCACCGATTTAATTCGACGAAGTCGAACAGTAGAGGAAACCAAACTCCATACCGAACGTTTCTGTCCACCTCCAACTAATCTCAGGCAACTATTAGAACCTGAATTAGCCTACAGGAAACCGACTACCAGCTCTCCTGGTGTAAGGACGAACCACCATTTAACAGAATATGCTTCCCCCATTGTATCAGCAGTACAGTCTCCTTGAGTAACTAATCACTTGATTAATGAGGGTAAGTCAAAGAAAATTGCTGGATCAGGTTCGGTCTGTTTCAACTGTCAAGAGTACTAAACCAAGAAAACTTTTCTGTTTTTGTTGTGGGTATTACTAGGTTACGGTCCAACACTGTCCTAAGTGTTCAAAAAAAAGGAAGGGAGGACATCCGTAGGCTGGATGGAGCCCTCCGCCATTGCAGAACCGGCCCAGTCAGTACCCACAATGGTCATTTTACAGTACCTTCTGGCCCATGTCAAAAATGATGTCCATCCCCACTTAAAAATCGATATCTATGGAAAAGATGTTTTGGCACTTCTGGATTTAGTCGGTTCCATATCCGTTGTAGGAAGATATGGATGGGAGCTCCTGCGAAAGTCATGTTAACTTCAACCAACTATGACATAGAGGTGTACTGTTGCCAACGGGGAGAGTTGCGCTGTTATTGAAAGAGGTTTCGTTCATGTAAAACTTATGGAGAAAACTAAGATCTTTGAAACGTTAGTTATTCCCTCATTACCTCACCATTTTATTTTGGGAATTGACTTTTGGCATAAAATGCGTATTGTCCCTGATTTGTATTCAAACTTTGGTCTTTTGGAAAGGACGGTCAATAAAGTCAAGTCCATGTGGGTACGATTCTTTCTTCGGACCATTTGACGGGCTAACAGCGTAAGAAATATTAGATATTTTTATGCAGGAAATATTTTCAAAAATGGGAGATAAACTAGGTTGTACACATAAAGCAACGACACTACCCTCTAAGCCCCGCTCTACAGAAACAAGTGAATCACGAATTAGGGAAGATGCTGGCAGATGATATCATTGAACTATCTACCTCTCCATGGGCCTCACCGATAGTCTTGGTGCAGAAACACGATGGAAATTACCGCTTCTGCGTCAATTCTAAGAAATTTTACAAAGTCAGTCTACCAGATGCGTATCCAATACCTTTTGTCGAAGCCACATTGACGAAACTATGAGAGGCGAAATATCTAACGTTAGATATAAAAAGCGCTTATTGGCAAATACCAGTAGCAGAGGCTTCTAGGCCACTTACCGCCTTCGTTGTGCCCACCAGAAGACTATTTCAATTTAGAAAAATGTCATCTGGTCTCCATAATGCGCCAGATGCTTGGCAACGATTTATTGACCAGGTCGTTGGGATTGATCTTGAGAATTACGTTGTTTACATCGACGACATCATTATTTGTACTCCGACGTACGAGAAATATCTCGAAGTTCTCCAGGAGGTTATTTCACGTATTACTAAAGCTGGCCTTACACTAAATCGAGAGAAATTTAAATTCTGTGTGCCGGAATTCAAATACCTGGGGTACATGGTAAATGCAAACGGCCTTATGGTTGACCCAGAAAAAGTCGAGGCCATAGTCAAAATACAATCCCCTAAAAATGTTTCTGAAATACGACGGCTCGTGGGCTTAGCATCTTGGTATAAATGCTTCATTCCAAACTTCTCATCAATGTTAGCGCCACTTACATCCCTTCTAAGGAAGAATCAATCTTTTCGATGGACAGATGAGTGTCAGCAGGCTTTCGAAGCGATGTAGGATATACGTCTGCTCCAGTATTAGCATGTCTTAATTACGAGATACTTTATTTTTGTTCAGACAGACGCAGGTGATTATGGGCTGGGTGCTGCCCTCTCTTAAACTTAAGATGGGACGGAAAAAGTAATCTGTTACCTTAGTAGATTCCTAACGAAACCCGAACCAAAGTACACTGTCACCGAGAGTGTCTTGCTATTCTCTTCGCCATAGAAAATTTGAGGCAATACATAGAAGGTACCAAGTTTTCAGTGATTACGGATCATTATAGCCTCAAGTGGTTATTTTCTATAAAAGACCCGGTAGGACGTATTGCTAGGTGGGCTTTACGTCTTCAACAATACAAGTTTGACATTATCTACCAGAAGGGCAGAGAGCATATTGTAGCAGACATCCTTTCAAGGTCGGTACTGGCCATTAATTCGATTTATCAGGAATCAGGTACCACCGACAAGTGGTACACATGTATGGTTCATAAGGTCCAGACAAAGCCCGACGATTACTTATTGTGGTGTCTAGAAGGAACCAATCTCTATCGTCATGCAACAATCAAGTACCATGATCTAACCGATTCTCGTTCGGAAAGGATAGTGGTGGTTCCCAAGGAATTTAGGACGGAACTAATTTCTAAGTGTCATGATTCACCTACTAGTGGACACCTAGGAGTCTTTAATATTCTAGGAAGAATGTGCGAAAGGTATTTCTGGCCGAAAATGGCTAGTGACGTTGCTAAATATGTTCGGCATTGTACTTACCTGCCTTCGAACAAAGCCAGAGCAGAAGCCTCCAACTGGCCACATGTTGAGCCTGCCATCCATCACATCACGTTTAATGGAATTGTTGAGCGTGGATTTAGTAGGACCAATCTTGCGTAGTTCTTCCGGTTTTACGCACACCATGTCAGTGTGTGACTGTTTTTTAAAATTTACATTACTTTTTCCCCTTCGGTCAATTACTGCGGCCGCGGTCAAAAAGATTTTGGAAAAGCAGGTAATTTTAGTTTTTGGTGCTCCCAACAAAATTATAGTGAATAACGGAACCCAATTTAAAAGTACCAAATTTCAAAGTAAGGCCAAGGAGTATGGTATTACTCTCGCCTTTACTGCTAATTATCAACCCCAAGCCAATCCTGTAGAACGTGTTCACAGGGTAGTTAAGACAATGCTGTCAGCCTATGTTACCGACCAACACCAAACATGGGATAAATATTTACCTAAATTGGCCTGGGAACTTCGGTCTGCGAGACATGAGGTGACTGGTTTAACCCCTAATTTTATATTTTTTGGGCATTCTATCTGTTTCCTATGTAAACTTCCTGGATCCTTTCTTGATATTGTTACCTTTTTCCTTGTAGCCTAGCTGTATCTAGATGGTTCTGTAGAAGTTTTGTAGAAGTTTTATCAAAAAAGATTATTTAGAAGAACGTTCAAACTGCATGTGTAGAAGTATTGAAACTTAGAAGTTTAGTTCCAGCTACAGAAGTTCTTTCAAGTATATCAAGAGGTTTAGTTCGAGCCATCCAAAGAAGTTTACGAGATTTAACTGTACCTATGAAGATTTAACAGTTGGTGATATCTAAGAGTATCATACGAATCCCCTTTAAGAAGGCCTTTACAGTCACTCCTAAAATACTACCTGTTATACCACAGATAAGTCTATAATAAATCATTTAAATTTGAATAAGTAAGTATCTGTGAATTAGAATTTGTCGCTGCCTTATCTGAAACCTTATTTAATTATAATATCTTAATGGTTAGTGATTTTCTATATTTTCATCACTAATCGATTGTCAAGTTTAGAAAGTTTTAAATATAGTGGCTTTTAACATTTTTTTTTTTCAAAGTAATACGAGTTGTTTAATAACCTGACCCACTCCCCAAAATCATAGAGCTTAAAACACTATAAAAATAGATAAAATAACAAGATCATATTACAAATTATAAAAGCTCAATTGACGTGTGACTTTTGGGACCATATTTTAAGCATGCCGATTCCCCACACTTATCTGTAGTCTTCATAGATAGTACTTACCATGATGTTAAGTAACATCTTCATGAATTATTGTCACTGATATATTATAATAAAGCTGAGTGATTATTATTATAAGATCTAACGCCATTTTCCATTTAGTTGTAGAAGTGGAATAAAATGATATGACTGTATGTCAAGTCATATGTTGAAAAGTTTTGACAGGTACACTGCGGCAAATTTGAATACCCTAATTGTTTTTTTTTAAATATAAAAAAAGCAAAGCATTTAATTTATTTAATGGTTAAATAAATACAATAATGTAATGGTGTGTTTTAATTATAATAATACATTTCGATAAACTATTTATTATTAATCAATTAGCAAATAAAAAGCGTGCTGCCCCATCTACGAATAACTATTTGATCCCTACCTACAGGTAAGAAAGTTTGCTCTAAATAAAAATATTTCAGTCAACAGTAAGTTCTGTCTATGAATACGCTATCCGGGAAGATAAAATAAATAATTGACGCTCATATTATCTTTTAAATTATATTAAAGATGGCTTCACATAAGTCATATTATTCGCATAGTTTTGTACTTACCGCTCTGGAACTACCTCAGACACAGACCACCCCTATCTCAACGTGACCTGCAGGTCTTTAAGGCAGTGGTCCCCAGAACGAGTTTGCTCCCTTACTATGCTACACCCCCAATCTTCCCAGTTGGTCACTACAGGATGGTTATTTTGTGCTATTAGATATTCATCCAATTAAAATCTACTCTTCACTTTTAGGATACATTTCTGTGTATGTATACCTATCTTAGGATGACGATTACGTGCCTGTTACTCTAGAAACCTGGATTGCCAGCAAGTAAGACAAACCCAATCTTTACTACCAGTTATATATACTTCTGAAGGTAAAGGGAGTTTGCTTAACGGCTCTACCACCAAGATTAGTGCATATACCCCACATTTGTTCTTTAAAACAAAATAATTAAACGTACTATATAGATTTGACGAAGATCGGTTTCCATGATTTTAGATATTAGATAATAAGTTTTATCTAATAAGTTTTAGCTAATAATTTGAGCCTAATTACTAGGTATACAGACTTTAAAATAAGTATTTGGTTTCTGCTTTGTAAAACAAAAAATGTGTAGAACTATCTAAGTATTTAATGTTAATAGAAAGAGGGATTGTCCCATAAATTCAGTTTTGTGGAAACTTTTACTCGTTATAACCTGAAATTTAATGTACTTACCATGATATTGGGAACCAAACAGTACTGATTGGGGTATAACACCATTGATTTTGAATAATTTGTACATAATTCTTTACTTTTAATATATTTTCCTTTTTTTTTTGTATATCGCGCATGGTGAATATTTATAATTATAGATTATTTTCCTTATTTCATTTAAAACAGATATTTACCTTATTACCTTATTACCTTCAACCACGGGACTCGAGACTTAGGTAGGGAAACTGTCGCAGGGTTAGAGTACAGCCTTAGCAATAAGTAAGGCCTATCATTAAACTGATATATAAATCTACATTATAATACTTCGAATATAAGTACCAGTAATCAAAATCAATAACCAATGTATTATTTAATAGTTTTATTTATTTATTTAAATATTTTCTTTTTTTTTATTTGTATTATCCACCCCCTTGAGATTTAGTTAGAATAATTAGGAATTCTAACGGCTTCGTCACAAATTATAATTACATGCATCATTTTTTGTAGGATTTGATGGGTGGTGTATTAGGAGTAGGTTATTTAAATTTAAAGATTAACTTTATGTTAGTGTTTACGACAAATTCATTACATCATCAGTTGCGAAAAAATAAATAAATGAAATTAAAAATTTATATCAAAAAAGGGAAGGTTGACTACTTCATAAAAACAGATTTTGTTAGTAAACTTAAAATCTATTAATAATTTTGTTTATATTCCTATTTTTCAGTTTAAATCTGCATAAAATAATCAAAACACAATAAACGACATACTAAGTTTGATCGGAATATAATATAAAGAATAAATCATCAGAATTTAAGGGGTAACTTTTATTTATTAAAACCTTTGAAATGTCGAATAATATTATTGCAATGATGTTAGTGGCATTGACTTTAAACATAACGACTTATTTTATTATCATAACAATACTTATTATTCTACACTTTTGGAAACACTTTATATTCTGTACTGTGTATTGCATCACGTCTACGTTAAATATATGCAACAAAATAGCTCGAAACGCTAAAACAAAACGAGAAAGAAATAGCATTATCCCATAAACGATCATAATGGAAAGAACGAATACTTCAAAGAGGGCAATAAAATGCGTTTCAGAAAAAGCTTAACGGCGTGGCAAATCGCGAAAGCAGCTTAATTTTTAAACTCTTTTGCTGCCTTGGGCCGATTCCGACTTACCGCCGCATACAATGTAATTCTAGAAAAATATTTCCTTTTGCTACACTTTATTTAATCCAAAGTGCTGCTAGAGTTAAGCCGTAAAACATGTATGTGTGCATTTCTGATTACTTTAGATTGTAATTTTATCGGATAATTATTGCTAAAGAAAAAAATGCTATCGCTACAGGGCATTGCCGGATTCATTGTTAAACAGCTGGGCGGAGGTAAAGGAATTATTAGTAAATAAAGTTTTAAAGTATTTAATCTATCAATACAAATACAAAACGAGTATGATAATAATTACTTTTTTCTACGATCTCTATACAAAGTAATAATATTAATAGCATTAAATAAACTTTATACACCCATTTTCAAAAATTAAATTAAAATTTGAAGAGGTAGGGAGACGCTGTCGCGTGGTCTAAGACGGGTTTACTTTCGCCATATTGTGTTTACGAATCCGTCAACCATCTAATTGTGGTTCCAATCAACATTTTTAAATTTTTTTATGTCATTTGAAAACTAAATATATTCTATATATTAAAAGTTAAACAATGATATCGCTTCTGCTTAAAGTAGTTGTATTCGTACAAAGAAATTATCTGGAATAGCATTTCACTAAGTGTACAACCTAGTTCACAACATACCGGGCGGTATTTTGGAAAATGAGATATTAATAACAAATTCATTGTGCAACAAATTAGATTTAAAAGAATGATAAATATTCGCTTTGATATCATAAATTCTAGAAATTTACTTCAGTTTCATTATAAAATGCCTTTGCCTTAATAAAGATATAGTAATATTCTTAAATGGTATGAACAAGTATATTAGTGCCTTAAAAACGCACGTAGTGGCGTTTTAATTTTAAACACCGATTGACATTTACAGTTTCTACCAATGTGCCAAATTTCTCAAGACTACATAGTTTTTCTTTGATTGTGATTCGCTCACATGAAAGCCACGACAATAACTCCACCGTCCGGAAATTTCCAGGGAATATGTTAAAACTCGAGAGAAACTGATTTCTCAAGATTTTTATGTGAAATATCATACGTCATTTTTAAAACAGTATTTTTAAAACCAATTACTGTTTCTCTTGGTTTAGTTCGAGAAAATTACAATTCTCCTAAACATTTTAATTCTCAGTGACTTTAAAAATACTGTTTTCACGTTGACGTATGACATTTTTCATGAAAATCTTAAGAAAAAGTTTGAAAATAAATCCTCAGCTTACAAAAAATATTAGTAGGTAAATATCGAAGTATGTAAAAGTTTTCGTGAAAATTGTAAGTATTCCTCTAGAACAGATTCGAATTTTAAAATTATCTATTTGTCAAATCAATTCAAGAGGCTATAGAGCTCTTGGCTTATCAAAAAGATACGCTAGTGTGCTAGACGATACTGGACATTACCATAATAATTATTTACCAAACCCCAGGCTATTGGGATTTACAAAATTTATTGTGTGGAACAGCCAAATGGAATACATTTGGTAATAAATAAATGGGGACGGTTCGAAAAAATGCTGGGACGCGTCGATTGGTACTTTAGTTGCGCATTTTTTTTACAAAAACTTTTTATATATGGTGTGTCATGTAACAGTGGCCCATACCAACTTTCTTATTTTAAATGCGACACTTTTTATATATTTCAATTTTTGGATTCTTCAAAAATTTTCTACATATATTTTATGTACTATGTCCTATACCTAACTATTTCGGAAATATTGAATGTTTTCCGATTTATTTCATTTAAGTTTTGTCGCTATGCGAAAAAAAATTGTTACCTTTGAAAATATGGTTGTTTTTTCAGATATAGAACCAGCAAAAATCATTTTTGTTTTTAAAAGTAGTTTTTAATTACTAAACATTCATTTTCTGTAGTTAAAATTCAAAATATAAATACGTATATTTTTCATCATACCAATTCGCCTTTTAAGTCCAATAATATCTTTTAGCAAATCACGATCGGTTTCGTTCGATAGCTTTTTGGTTTGTGCTCGAGAAAATTTTCGCGTACCTACTCTAATCTCGGTAGGCAGAGACAACCAGTGATTTAGTTTTAAAGTTTTAATTAGCCAAGATCCGTCACATCACGTTCAGGTATCGGTAAATGGGATAGCCCGAACTGAAACACGTTTTAGTTTCAAAGAATTAGCGCTCGTGGCACTGTACACACAATTTAACAGAAACCTACAATTGATGGTGGAAAGAGTGGGAGATAGGTGAGGTGTGTCGTTTGTCATTGGTCAATGTCAATGGCCATTGGCTTCAATTACCAATATTTGTTGTGATTATTATCATAATATTGTCAATAATTATTGTTAAATTGTTTGTATTTGGGAATGTCCTGGATTCTGGATGAATAAATAGAAAGTATTTAGCAAATTATTGTTTATTATATTGTCAACTTGGTCTTGTTCAATTGTGCCTTTAATTGTCAATTTATTTACTTGATCTTGCTGACGATTGTAAGCTTATATTAAATTTTTGTGGTTATTTTTTATTTAAAATTAAGATTTATTTTAAACTTGGGTATTGACTGTTCACAGTCCGTTTCTCAACAATAAAACAACACAACAAATTTGCAAAAACTATTTAGTATGTGCAAAACATTTTGAAGATAAATTTAAGATAGTGACTAGCAGTACATCCACTGTATGCATTTTATTTGTACATCGGTCTTCTTCTGACATAGTAGGTGAGCTCTGTCCAGGCCGTTGGTGTTTACGCCGGTTGGCGTAGCCAGGTATAGATTGAAAGTGTCGTTGCTTTGTCTTTTTGTTGTCACGGCATTATTATTATTTGTTTATGTATGTGAAACTTGCTTCTAAGGTTTATAAAATAAAGAAAAATACTTAAGTCTTCTACTCCATTATCTGAAATTAAGTTAGGTCAGAATTATTATGTAAAAATTATAAGGGATACATCCGATGTACACATATTTCATGTACATCCGATGTACTACTAGTCACGGCATAAAATTAAAGTTCCTGGTACTCACAGAGGTCTAACTATTTTTTCTTTCATCGTTAAAGACAAAACAAGGAAGTAATAGCCACTATACTTTCGCTGCTGCTAGGGTTGAAAGTAAATAAAGGACAACGGTGACGACAGGGATCCGGTTATATTTTTGGCAAGCAAAAAAAAAGGTCCTCATTAGTTATTTTAATAAAATCCTGCTCCTTCTGCTGAGCTTTTAAAAACATAAGAAGGTCCTCGGCTTATATTTTCATAAAAACCAGGTCCAATTAAAGTACATGTGCTATAAAAAAGGACATTTTAGGCTTTGAAAAGTCGCAAGGACAATTTGTTTGAAAAAAAGAGTGTCGCTTTCAAAAAAGTACAGGTAACAACCCTACCTGCTGCCTAATACATTTTATTTTTATATTGATTTAGTTTGTTAATTTTACCGTTTTTTTATTTGTTCTAGTACAAACTTTCTTCAAGCCGTTTGGAGTGGCAATATTGCATTGTGGAAGACAAAACTGCCTAGTCAGGGAAGTAATACACAAAGTGTGCAAGGAAAAAGGGGGCCAAGTCACAATTACCAAAATATTTAGGAAAGCAAATTTAATTTAGACTGACTAAATACAAACTTTTAATACTTTAAGTTAATTGATTACAAAAAGGATGTTAACTAATATATATGCTGCCTGATTATATTGTAGTTGTAATTTTTTAATCTAAATACCAGTGCCAAAAAACAGTGAAAGAAGGTGCTAAGTCCTTTGACATAATTTAAATTCACTGTTTTGCATTTGCTAATTTGGCTTATTTCATGGAAACATACAGGTATTTTGCAAAATCGGTCGGTCCAGTTCAATTTGGACAAAAATGTAACTTAGCCGCTTTCTTCTTTCTGTACCTTTCATTTGCTTTATAAGTTTGTTAATAATTATTTTTTGTTTCTGATAGAACTCTTTAACCACTGTGGAAAATGAAGAAACTTTTGATTGGTTCTTTCTTATTTCTTTTTTTTTTTTATTTTAGTCATCTGTATAAACCAATGTTGTTTGCCATTAATTCTTATTTAATTTTATTCCTTATTTTATTTTCTGTTTAAATTCACGTTAAGTTTTTTTAATGAATTTTGACAGTTTCACAAAGGATCCGGGAGACCGATTCATTTTTTGTTGTATTTAACAGCGTAACTTTAGCTTTTACACACCTTAAAAACCTAAAACTAAATATTTCTTAAAAATACCTAACCTTAATTTTTATCTAAATTCTTAACTTACTGAGCTAGGGAAGGGGGGTTTCTAGGATCCACCATTAGTGCTCAAGTTTATTAAAAATTAAAATTTGTGTTTCTGAGATAGTAATAATCAAATAAGATTTTTTTCTAGATATTAAGGAAGGATCGCTAGGAATGGTCCACCCAGTAGATAGAAGAATGTAATGTTTTTATATTCCTACCTAGTTAATAATCCTAATGATATAGATTTTCTCATTCTATTCTATTTTATAATAACAGAAGACAATATATTTAGAATAAAATGTCTTTTAAGTTTTTTTCACAAACAATAAATACCGGATTAATTTGAAACTACTAACTGCTCATTTAAAATTTCCTGATACATACACCTTATGTTATTATACCTCTGAAGACAAATAAGTTTAAATTATAAAATAACATATATTTATTATTACATACCCTACTTGAATATTTAAAATTCAAATACATGTTTGAAATGTTTAGCAATATACCTAATATATTTATTATAAAATAAATATCTCTTTTATTTTTGAAACCCTTTCCTTCCTATGTTTATCCGTATTTCCTTCACGTTAAATAAAGCTTTATGAACATTATATTAGGTACATTTTGCTCTATAAAATATACGGAGTGGCCCAAAAGTCTGGAAACGGGCAATTATCTAGTAAATTGCTAATCCTAATTGTACAAAATTTGGGGTACGCCTATTTTGGATACGGAGATTCCAGATTTGATATTTGCAATGTTGCCAGAATTGCCGTTTCTCTTATATTATTAGTCAGTTTGGTTTTTTAAATTCATCACCCTGTATATTCAGTTTTATATGAAACACATTTGGAATGGCGCAACCGACAACAGCACTTTTAGCATGACAGAATTTGCTACTTGCCGCCTGTCGTCTTACTCAGTCTCGCCTTCCCAAATTTTACCTTTAAAAAGTTTGTTACATTTATCCCGTATTTCTATATTATCCAGTTATTGCCAAAGTAAACGGTTATTGACAGTATTAAACGTTTTTAATTAATTAATAAATAAATATACTAAAGCACAGTTTAAGGTTTAGTCTCATTTAAAAATTCATTGATTTTTGTCTTAAGATAGAATCCTTGGTAATTTTTTATCAAATCCACATTAACATAATAATTGTATATTTTTTAACAATAAAATTGAACATGATTTTTTGTTTTTTATATATATTTAAAATATGTGTACTAAATTTATTGTTCGATAATAAGTAATTTCAGTAACATCGCCATTTTTTTAAATTGGTGTGTTTATATAAAGTTTAAAGATGGATGGATGGATACATTGCTTGGTCTATACATTAACTTATCAATAATCATTGGACATGACGCAATTTTATTCTAATAATCTAATAAGCTTTTCTCCCTTATGAAATATCCTGAACATTATAATAATGCGTTTTTCAGATACAACACCGTTTCAGGGTCTAGCAAAATATTATTTATTCAGCCATGCTTATTAACACTGCAATGCGAGCTTTTATCAAATCGATCAAAACGAGTATTTCTTCTTGTACTTCACAGCTGTAGCGAGAAGTAAAAACCGAAATATTAAGATAAAATCCGCGTCCCCAAAATCGCCTAGAGTGACAAAACGCAAACAAAAATGTAAGGAGAAAACTCCGCATCCAACCCTCTATCTATTTATATCCGTTAGCAACGTGTAAAATACTTCCATACTTCAAAACTCCTCCAGATATTGAATATATAAATTTCTACCTTGACTGAAAACGAAAAGAAAAATAATTTATCATGCTAAGAAGACGGGAAATAAGGGGCAATCGACAGGGTAAAAACATCCCTGAAATGTTCCAATTTTCGCCACAAGCAAGGGAGGAATACAATGAAATTAGCTCCAGAGAAATGTTATATTCTTTTCAGCGTTGGAGGAAGAAAAATATAAAATTAATAAACACAGTTGCAGTTCTTTGTTACTGGTGACCTCAACCGCTGGAAAAATGTCATACACTATTACATATTTTGGCAGAAATAGTCCGTAAGTACACGTATTATACAAATAGTACACAAATTGTAGATAAATAGTACATAAATTGTAGATAAATAGTACACAAATTGTGCATAAATAGTACACAGGCAGAAGAAAATTTCGTTGATGAGCTAATAATGAGATAACAGTACACGAATAGTACGAGATGATAAACGAATAGTACACAAATAGTACACAAACAGTACACAAAAGTACATGAAATATATACAGAAATAGTACACAATAGTACATGAAATATACACAGAAATATTACACAATAGTACATGAAATATACACAGAAATAGTACACAATAGTACATGAAATATACACAGAAATAGTACACAATAGTACACATGAAATATACACAGAAATAGTACACAATAGTACATGAAATATACACAGAAATAGTACACAATAGTACACATGAAATATACACAGAAATAATACACAAAATTCAATAATAATGAAATTGCCTATAGTAGTTTATTTATTGCTTTTAAAATAAACAACGAAATAAAATATTATCTTGCGAAGCCGACCCTGTTTTCTATTTACTTTTACCGGCCATAGAGTCTGGCGTTGGCCATCGCTGTCCGTCAAACTCGAAGGCTCGAGAAAGTAACTAGAATGATTCTGGTACGCAGTTCGACGCGTGGAGGAAGTATTTACGAGAATTTCTAGACTAACATGGAGCTTTCTATCATGGTTGGATTTTTCTAGACTGTTACAATTTTATATATAAATAAATTCTTTTGTCGTTTCAGCTAAGTTGGAATATAAATATTGCTGAGCACAGGCGAATTGTTAATATGAGTAGTGCTCAAGTATAAACAAATTAATAAGTAGTTGATGTAAATAAATCAGAAATAAACTGTTTTAAATAAATAAACTATTTTTAAATTAAACAATCGTTGCATTGGTGTTAGAAGTGGAATTGTAAATAAATAGTGGAAAACAATGGCTAAAAAACTGTTCATTGTTATTGTCGCTGATATCGAAGAAGATGTGAAACTGTAATAGACGTAATGAACTTATATGGCCTTCAGTCGGATGTTAAGAAAAGAGTAATTAAAGTTGGAGCCGAAGAGGTATTCCTACATGCATGTGGGAACAACAGTACCGTGCCAGTTGCTGTACAGGAGGATACGGTGGTATCTGGCAGAAGTAAAATCAGTATAGTAGCATGGCTTCCAAAAACTAGGAAGAAGGTATGTTGAAACCACGACAAAGGGGTTGTAGGTGGAATTCTGATTGGAAAGGAGTTAGTAACGACTGCTAAAGAAATTTCAGTATGTCTCATAAACGTTAATGAACCATCAAGAAAAAGTCATAACCTATGTACCAGTAACAGACAACAATTTCCAATGGCAAATTTAAGCAAACGATTTCAGTTGCTGGTCAATCTCTGAGTCAATTAGAGAAAAATAAAAAAAAGAATATCGTGATATTTTTGTATCAAAAGGAGGAAAAACAGGAAGAACTTCTGTTGTAGAATATAAATTTGACACTAGATCTGGATTTAATGTAATGCCATTTAGACTATATAATGCCCCCGCGGCATTTGAAAAACTTATAAAAAATGTATTGAGAGAGTTATCCTGGAAACATACCTGGTGTATTTAGACGACGTTTTTAAAAATTTTTAGCTACCGACAGATGTACCACATTAAATTAGAGACAATTCAAAATAACGCTAGGACATATAATCAGCAGAAATGAAGTAGCTGTAGATAAGGAGAAAGTCGCTTCCATCAAACAATGGCCATAACCAACTGATAAACATCAAATAAGAATTTTTTTTTTTTTTGGTCTCTGTACTTACTACCGAAGATTTGTAGATTAGCACTGCTCACAAAATTAAAGCGAGAGAATTCTGCTGAGGCGAAGACTGCCAAACTGTCTTTGAAACATTAAAAAAGCATTTAACAACCGCGTTATTACTAGGCTACCCACTACCAAAGGGATAATTTATTCTGAATACTAATGCCAGCAATGTAGGAATTGGAGAAGTGCTTTCATAGATTCAGATGATAAAGAAAGAGTGTTGGGTTATTTTAGTAAAGTGCTTTTGAAACCTGAACGAAATTACTGTGTCACGAGAAGAGAACTTCTGGCAGTTGTGAAAAGCGAGGAACACTCCTACCAATACCTATATGTAGGAAAAATTTTAATCCGTATCAATCATGCAGCTCTTAAATAACTGATGGAGTTAAATAAACGGGAGGATCATATCGCAAGATGGATTAAACGACTTTAAGAGTACGACTTTTAGATCAAAAATAAAGCCGGAATAAGCCACAAAACTGCCGATTACCTTTCTAGAAGACCGTCGCTAGCAGAGTGCTCTCAATGCAATGAAGCAGAATTTAAAAAGAGTAGACTACTACGAACAACGGTACTCAACGATGAGTGGGCCTCTGCCAAATTCAAGAAAGAACAAGACAACGATTCCCTTTTAAATATGATGCGACAATGGAAAGAGGAAAATCTTCGACCTATTTGGCAAGAAGTATCAAATCTCTACAGTAGTTAAGTCATATTTGGCTTAGTGGGACTCTTTTATCCTGAAAGATGGTTCCGAAAACAAAAGAGAATTGATCATTTTAAAGACTAAAATACCCGATATACTTCGTCAATTACACAACAGTTCATCAGAAGGACATCTCAGTGCTAAGAAAATTCTTCAGAGAAATCGTGAAAAGTTTTATTGGATAATCATTTCCGATGATGTAATGGACTGGTGTAAGCAATGTACCCACCTGTGCTTTATCCCAACGAAAAAGGATGACCCCAATGAAACAGTACAACATCGGTAGCCCATTTGAAAGGATTGCGTTAGATATTGCTAGACCATTCCCCATGACCAAGGATGGTAAGGGAAAATAAGTAAGTTTTAGCACATGTTATAAATAGCTATTAATATAATAACCTCGTTTTAACAGTAATTACAATTTTTGATTGCATTTGTCAAAGATGATATATGGAAATAGAGATCAATATTCCAAAATTTCACATTGTTCTTCTATATTATCAATAGATAATATAGGATAATATTCCTATATTTTTTTTATATAAAAACTGCTTTCAACCCTAATTACTAATTTGTCATCGGAAAAATATACTTGCTTATTCCAGAAAGCCACATTTAAGGTACAATAATTATAATTATAACTTAAACCTGTAACTTAATTATAACACTTGGAGTGATAAACAGCATAAATCTAGCGATTGTTTGGTTAACTGGATGCTTCCATATTTGAAGCTTTGCTTTCTACGGAAAACAAATTATATCAAAATCAAGAAGAGATTTTTTTAAATCACATTTCCCAATTACAGATACGTAATACTCAGAACGTGTTGTCACAAAATAATTTTCAAAAACAAATAAGCACTGTCTCTGTCAATCGCATGTAAAAGAGCATGCGCATTGGGTTACATTCAGCGAGCATGTCGCGCGCAGCTGCTATGTTGTGTCCTGTTCTATCACACGGACTTCTCACGTTTCACTTTCACGCATGTATGTAATTGCTCCGATTTTGAAACTTCAATGCATGGCATTAGTATTTTAAAAACAATTTTTTGTAGGCAAGCTTATACGATTATTTTGTAATTAAATTTCATAATATATTTAGGTAATTAAATTAGTTATTAGTAAACTTACTCTTAATATTAGTTTATTATATTTGTAAAATTTGAAGTATGTTTCATAGTTAAAGTAAACAAATAATTTTAAATAATAAATAACTACTAATATTACTTAATTTCATTATATGTGACATATTTTATTTGAAAATTATGGATTCAGATTCAAGTGACGATGAAATTAGAATTGTAGTTAGACGACCGAGAATTTTCAGAGAAAGAATTTTATATGTACATTTAGAAGAAACCTACGAATTCAATGAAAGGTTTAAGTTACCTACTGGAAGTTTTAGTATAATACTGCAACGGATAGAACATCTTTTATCTTCTAATACTCAAAAAAATCATGCGCTTACAGCCAAGCAGCAATTAATAAGTGCACTACATTGGCTGAACGTGGGACGCAAAACCATGGTGTCACAGATATGCATGATATTAGTAAAACTACTGTATGCAGAGTTGTTCACAGAGTTGTTACAGCAATTAATTAAATTTTAATAAACGAAACAGTTTGTTGGCCAGTGGATGTGGCTGAAGTAATTCCAGGGTTTAGTGAAATGGCTGGAATGCTCATTTTGTGTGGAGCAGTGGACGGGACTTTAATTAACATTATTGCTCCAAATCAATATGAGCCTGGTTTTGTGGATCGTCATGGTAATCATTCATTGAACGTGATGCTTGTATGTGGTCCAACAATGAAGTTTTATAATGTAAATGCCAATTGGCCTGGTAGCTTAAGCGATGCACGACTTTGGAGGCGAAGTACACTTAGCATCAGAATGGAAGATGGTTGGAGACCTTTTCCAAATGCCGTACAGTTAGGTGATTCAATTTATCCTTTAAAGCCTTGGCTTATACCACCTGTACTTCGTAATGCAGAAGATCCTGAACAATAAAGATTTTTAAGAGCACACAAAAGTACAAGGTGAGTTATTGAATGTGCCATTGTTATTTTGAAAGAAAAATTTCCATTCCTCAACCACTTAAGATTAAAACCTAGATTTGCCTGCGAGGTAATAAAATGTGTTGCTTTGTACTCTGCAATTTAACAAAAATAGATGTTGAGAGGTATAATAATAGAGAAGAAAATGATATTAACATTGATATGGTAGACGACGTCGAACAATTAGCTAGAGAAGCAGGTGGCAAGGATTGCATTACTTTTATAATCACTTTCGAAATGCCTGAAATAATATCTATAAATTTAAAGAAAACATTTTATTTTTCAGCATAGTTGAAAATTTATTTTGTATCTATTTTTTGTTCTGCAAAATAATAAACTGGTAGGCATTTGAAAAGTAGCTACTTATTAAACTTTCATCAGTTATAGTAATAATATAAAAGCGTAACATACGTTTTATTATAATGCTTATAAATATATTAAAATACCATTATTTTTCTTTAACACAAATAAAGTGTCTTCTCTTTACAATCATAATCTGTCCCAGTTGTTGTGTTTCGCAACAACTGATATAGTTGAAGGATTTATTATTCATAGTATAAACAAAATGTTTAACATTAAGTGAGCATTCTTTTTCCCAAACTTCCAGTTCCAACTTCCGAACCTCAAGCTAAAGTTTCTTTATTTTAAGAGATTAAATGTTCTTAGCATCATCTGGTTGCTGAACAATAACTCTTTTCTCACCTACAAAAATAATATATGTAATCATCTGAATTAGAAACTAGATTTACTTGTTTTGAAATAATTTTAGTCACTTTATAGTCTTACCTCTACATGAACTTTGTTAAAGCGGGCACTTGCTTTTGTGGTGCCATTATCATCGTTTTCATTGGGCATAGAATAACTGAAGTCCTCGGTAACGTCTTTAACTTCGAAAACAGTTTCAATTGAATCGGGTACGCCAATTCCTTGAACAACAAGAGATTCATTTCCAATGATTTCTATCACTAGTTTATCGGTGTCATCTAATTTTGATTCGGGGCCTCTTTGTGCGCCAGTTTTATTTGATTAGTCAATTTTTGTCTGTAATCAAATAAAAATCGGCTCAATAGTAAAATTAAAAACTATTAGCATTAATTACACAGGATGCAAAAAATATTTTTAAAATTGTTTAAATAACTGATTTTTAGTGTATTTTTTAGTGCTGATTTCAAAAACAAAATTTATTTTGTCGCCCATCTCGGAATATCTCACAAGAATAGTGTATTTTGGGTAAAAAACTAAATTTTACGCTAAAACTTTTAAATTTTAATAAACAGATAAAAGATGACATGGTTTACAGCTTCTTTGAAATTATTTGCAAAATTGTATTTGATTAAATATTTTTAAATATTTTCCCATAATCAGCACTAAACATTTTTTGCAGACCTGTGTTATAAAGTTTTACAGTACTAAAAATATAATACACCTTAGGCTCTAATGTGATGGATTTCTATTACAATGTTTCCATTATTTAGACACACCAATGTTGAATAAGCATTATGTATTAAAAACTAATTTTTAAATTTGCCGATATCTCATAGAATGCAATTGAAATACAATTAAAGTAAATAACTGCATTTATGTAGTCGTATTATAAATAAATATAACACTTACCATTATTCTGTACCTTAGCTCAGGCCAAGTTGCGTCGCGTACCTAACAAAACTCTTTATCGCTTCCTATTAGACCTATTGAAACAGCATAATCTCTTACATTTATCCATGCTGTTTTTAATTGACTCTTTGGTAAAAGTAGTAGAAAACTGATCAAAAAGTTCTTTATAAGAATGTCACTTCACAATTAAAAAATACTACCTTTGGACATATCAACTAAACTTCAATAAGGACACTAGATCTATTAGGTAGCTGCCATGCTGCTAATATATTAGAAAATATTATCTCACTAATAATATGTGTAAATTAAAATAATCTGTGAAACTGAAAACATCCAACTTTATTTTATGAGTCTAATATTATTTACTGAAGTCATTTTTATGATTTAAATTTTTATTGGTTGACATATTGGTGAATTTACCTTTATTGACTTACATGTTCATACCTGCTTGCCAGGTAGCCATGATCAGAAGTAAACAATCCTACCGAGGCATATTCGTTATGTTAAAATTAAATTTATTCGGTTATCAAAAAAGTGAAGGTTATAAAAAAATTGATTAAAATTTATTTGAATAAAAATAGCCATGAACACTTTTTAAATGGCAAGTTCCCATAGGCGTGTTAATTAATCAATAAAATTTCATAAAAATATGCCTCATCTGGTTATCAGATGGATGAAGGTCGACCTCCAACGGTCTCTTAGACTACAATGAACAGTAAAATTATTACATCTTGCCACAGTGCCGTTTTCTGTTAAATATATAGAATTAATACAGATTATATTGCAATATTCATAAATTTCAAATAATACTTCTGCTTTGAATCTGTGTTAAATATATATATTTTAATATTTATAAACATCAAACTTTACTAATATTACAAATGCAGAACGCTGGTTATATAAGGAGTACTGGATTTCTCGAATTTTAGCAGTTCTCCTGATAATTAAATTTAATTTGCATGAAAATGGAATCGCTAAAGTCATCAGAGATGCATTAAATATCGAGAAATTTTACCATAAAGCACCTGTACTAAAAAGGTGACATCCCGAAGACACCCTTAACTTGCAACCAGATTGTTACTGACTTCCGTTATTAAATTTTCCTTACTCTCTTCTCCCTTCGCATGAAACGGGTGGCATACGGGAGGAATGACGTCATTATTCAATTAGCTATGCCTCCTGTGATGCGAACTAATGAAATGCAATGTGACTCTAACGACAGAAAAACTTTAATTTGATTTCTGCCTCTTTTCTTTCGCATTTTTTTTATATTGCCTCGTCTTAATTTGGCAGCGAAAACCATCAACTCGGGATTGACGGTAATTTACTTAAAACTGTCGGGAAAAGTTATATTTTTGATGATGGGGTAATAAATTGGTAAGGGGTAACCACTATTAAAAGTAATTTTAAAAAACCGACTTAAAAATCGTGCAGATGCCATCACGCCATCTTGACCAAATTTACTAACAAAAAAAATCATAGAAATTTGACAAGGTAGTAAATAATTATCGATAAACGTACCTATAAAATGATGAATTTGACTATTTTCTCATGAACTCAGTTATTTGATTTTGATCAAATTTGTACGGGACGACCCCTGAAGTACGCCCTATCTAACAAAAAATGAATAATTCAAATCGGATACCGTGTTTTAGAATTATCGCTGAAGATATAAAAAGACAAAAATATTACGACGAATTGAGAACCTCCTCCTTTTTTGTCGGTTAAAAAGTAACAAAATACACATTTACTGAAAAGTCAAAAAATATCGTCTTATAACAAGCACATCAAAGTTATCATTATAATTGTCAATATAAAGGTTCATGCATAAAATAAGAGGCAATAACGTTTTTTTTATGGGGTTTTAAAATTTAAAAGTAATAAACAAACATTTTTGCTCACTATTTATTATTTATTGAAATGAAAATAATTTTCTTCTGCTTTTTAATAATAATAATAATAATAATGACTTTATTGCTCATAATCTCACATATAATATATACAAAGGAAACAGTAAAAAATAACAAATAAAAATAACTTCTAATACGAGATTACATACACGGAAAAAAAATTGTAGAAAAAATTTCTACAATTGTAGATTTTTTCTCTACAATAAATAGTACATATAGGGACAGGGATAATTTGTAGTAAAAATTTCCAAATATTTGTGGAGAATGTATTGTAGAGTTATTATCTACAATATTTAGTAAAAAGATCCAAATGCATCATAAGAATTGTTCTACAAATTGTTATAATTTTTGCTATTCATTGTATGAATTTATATTAAAAGTGTATTGCGTTTTATGAAAATAAATACGAAAATTTCACACAATAAATAGTAAAAATTCATACAAATTGTAGTAATTTTTAATAAAATTTGTAGTAGTATTCCATAATTATTATAATTATAACCTAGAAAAAAATGTTCCTTAATAAAATATTCAGTTTATTGTTTTAATATAAAAGATACAAATTCTTAATTACATTATGTAATAAATAACAGTAATAATAGCGCCCTCAGTCTCAGTTGGCTTTTCTGCACCTGAAAAATATGAAATAAAAATGAATACCAATTGAATTGTTCATACACTTAAAACGGGGATATTTATCACCTTTACACTGATTTGGATATTAAATGACCAAGTCAGATAACTAACAAAAATGAGAAAGTAGGTATGTGACAATTAAGACAAAAAACATCATTGAACTTGGCACAAAATTCGATCGTTGGGCACAACTATTTTTTTTTTAGATAATCTACTAAGGTTATTTAAATTAGTTATCTAAAGGTAAATTATTCAGAAACAATAATAAATGTACTTACCACCAATAGAATTTATTATTAAAATTTTCTCAAACGCATCGGTGCTTATAATATAATAATGTGTTATAGGTACTCGTATATGTACCATGCTTTGTTATGTGAACATGGCGAACGGCTACTGCTGTCTGGCCGTTTATGATCGACGTCAGAAAACGTTGGCCAATAGCAGAATTCTGACTTAGAATTTCTACAATATTATAGAATATTTTTGAAGAAGGGATGTAAAGTATTACTATTTTTTGTAGAGAAAATTACTATTTTTTGTAGAGATAATTATTAATATTTGTACAAATTTTTACAGAAGTTAGTAGTAGTAATTACGATAATTGTAATAAATTTCTACTTCTACAAACAATAGTAAAATATACTAAACATTGTGGACTTCTTTCCTATTGTTGTAGTTTTTAACTATAAATTGTAGTAAAATTTTCTACAAATTGTTAGGTATTTTTCTACAAGTCTACTACTACAACATTGTAGTAAAATTTTCTAGTCACATTTTTTTCCGTGTACACATAGAGCAATGGGAGACGTTCGCAGAACCGCAGTTAAGTGGCGCTCTTCCACGCAACCTTTTGTATACCCTAAATAATATTAATATTTAGACCATTAAGAGTTAAAAGTTACAAATGCCAGGGGTGATGTCCAATTAATTTTTTAAAATTGATATTTAATAGATCCATTGAAAACATAATTTTTTATTTTACGTTTAAAAGCTAAAATTGGTAAATACTTTATTTCATTTGGAATCGTGTTGTAGATTTTTGCTATATTATATGAAAAGCTTGCACGATATAAGGAGGTCCTGTATTTTGGTAGAGATAGATTCTCTTTGAACCGTACATTAATATTGTGTACTTCAGACCTTTTTTTAATCTTTTTGTACAAATACGCAGGATTTTTTGACAACATTATTTTATGATACAAAACAGAAGCATGCAAAAGTCTTCTATTATTGAGATTTAACCAACCTAAGTTCACCATATGTTGTGAAGTTGGCTGACGTCTTCTTACGCCACATATAAAACGAACACAAGCATTTTGTATTCGTTGCAGACGCTTCTTTTCATATAGAGTAAGAGCAGGACCGTAAATAACATCAGCATAATTTACTTGTGAAAGCACCAAACTCTCACATAGATTAGTTCGTGTATTTTTATTTAATAGTTGTTTGTGAGAGTATATTAATTTTAGATTTGAAAATGCTTTTTTAATAATAGTTGACAAATGTTTTGAAAAAGTTAACAAACTATCTATATACACTCCGAGATTCTTTTCACATTCAGAAAATTCCAAATTATCATTTTCTATTATTATCTTTAAAGTGTCTTTAATTCTGTTTTGCTAATTTACGACCGAATAGCATTGTCTTAGATTTTGTAGTATTAATAGACAAACAGAATTTGTTAGAAATCTCAGCTATTATATTTAACTCTTCATTTACTTTTAAGGAAGTACTTTCAGCCTCAGATTCATTAAAGTCGATGTACAATTGTGTATCATCTGCGTAAAAATGCGAGTTCATATATCTCAAAAAGGTATGAAACTGAGAAGTATATATACAGAATAGACGAAACCCCAGAATTGAGCCTTGTGGCACACCCCGTGTTAGTTCAGCTTCTCTAGATAATATTGGGCCCATTAGAACTCTTTGACATCGTTGATTTAAATATGCATTGATTAATTTCAAAGAAGAGTTACTGAAGCCTATATGACATATTGCTTCTAGCATGCGATGGTTAAGCTTGTCAAACGCCTTGGAGTAATCTAAAAGTACTAACACGCACAGTTTATTTGCATCTATGTTAGAGTAAATGTCATCTAAAACTTTGAGCAACGCAGTGGTGCAACTGTGTCCAGATCGAAATCCAGATTGGTGTTTAGGAAATATGTTATTTTTTGTTATAAAGGTACGCATTTGCTGATCCATTATTTTTTCTAGTAGGGGAGGGTAGTACTAAGTGAGACGGAGTACTAACTGAGACAACAAGAATAACTTTTTAAATTTTCCGCTAAATTATTTCAACTGTCAGTGAGTTGTTAACATTCAGATAGCAAAGCCCTCTACGAATTTTTCGATTGTTTTGGTTGATTTTAGTGGTGTTTTTGATTAAAAACGAATTTTAAGGTAAGTTAGTTACTTTATTGTATCTATATATTATGGTATGTAACATTTGTTTCGTAAAATATTGATGATATCATGTAACATTTATAGTATTTAGTTACTAACCTCACTTTCTCAATGATCATAGACATTAATATTGAAATAGATATATTGGTTTTGAGGGCATTCATTATGTGATGTTAGAATGTACTAAGTGAGACAATATATCTGGTACAAAGTGGGACAGTCTCAGTTAGTACCATAGTATAATTGCGCATAAATCAATATGTAAAAATTTTCATTGTTGTACTAAATTTATGGTGTTTCAAGAGATAAATTTGTTATAGATGCCGCGGAAACCTAAACCAAGAAAAATTGGCAATACAAGTGCTGAAACCATGGAACACGCTGTAAATTTAGTTTGTAATGAAAACTTATCACTGAGAGTTGCTGCTGACCGCTGTAATATAAAATTTCAAACGTTAGCCAGATATGTTAAAAAGAAGCGAGATAAGCCTGATGCTGTTATGGAACCAAATTATCGGCATAGACAAATATTTAAGCCAGAACAAGAAAGAATTTTTGCAGAATATCTAATCACTTGCAGTAAAATGGCTTATGGATTGACTGTAGAGAATACTAGAAAGCTTGCTTATGAGCTCGCAATCAAAAATGATTTTAATATCCCTCTCTCGTGGGAAAAAAATAAAATGGCTGGTGAAGAATGGCGTAGATCCTTTATGAAAAGAAATAATGATATTTCCATTCGCAAACCAGAAGCATGTAGCTTGTCACGTCTAACTTCTTTTAATCCACATAACGTTAAAATATTTTTTGATAATTTGCAAAAAATTTTAAAGAAATACCCTAGTTTGGCAGATGGCTCCCGTATTTACAATTTAGATGAAACTGGCACCCAAACAGTTCAAAATCCCAAACGAATTGTTGCACAGAAAGGAGTAAAACAAGTATATAAATCTACAAGTGGCGAACGAGGAAAAACAGTCACAATGTGTGGAATAATTTCGGCATCTGGAACATTTTTACCCCCGGTACTCATATTTCCCAGAAAAAACTTAAAAAATCATATGTTAAAAGATTGTCCGACAGGTGCTTTAGGCTTTGCAAACCCAAGTGGATGGATGAATTCTAACATTTTCTTGGATGTCCTAAATCATTTTATTGCTCATAGCAATTCAACAAAAGAAAACGTGACCCTTCTTATATATGATAACCATGAAAGTCACATTTCTCTTAAAGTTGTAGAAAGGGCCCGAGAAGCAGGTGTTCAAATTTTGACCATTCCTCCTCATTGCAGTAATAAATTGCAACCTTTAGATATTTCCGTTTACGGACCCTTTAAAGCATATTATAATACTGCATGTGACAAGTATATGCTACAACACCCTGGAGTACCCATGTCCATTTATGATTCAGCAGGCCGAATTGCAGAAGCACTGCAAAAGTCTTTTACACCAAGTAATATAGTGGCGGTATTCCGAAAGTCTGGTATTGATCCGTTTGATCCAGATGTGTTTAAGGACGCCGACTTCTTATCTTCGTTTGTTACTGATCGACCTTATTCTTGTGACCCAGAAAATCCAGAAACTGAAAATAAGGAAAATCAACCCGGTCCATCCCACAAGACTGACTTACCGTTATCAGAGGAAGAAGTGAAAATAAATAATGAAAATATTCCGCCTGACCTAAGGTTAACTGAAAAAACGCCTCCTAAAAATGCAAAAGTAGCTGAAACTAACTTCATTTCACCCGAAGATATTCAAGGATTTCCGAAAGCATTACCGAGAAAACAAATTAGAAAAGGAAGAGTAAGGGGAAAAAGTACAATAATTACTGAAACGCCCGAGAAGGATAAATTGATAGAAAAGGAAAAATCAAAAGAATTAACTCAAAAAGTTAAGAGAAATATAAGTGAGTTACAGAAGAAGGGACCTAAAAAACCATCTCACAAGATCAAGAAGGCAAAGAAACGGGATTCTACAGACACTGAGACTTCCGAACATTCTGAATATGAAACGTTTTCTGAAACTAAAGACTGGGTACCGGATGATGAAACTGAAGGTTCCGTTGTGACCAAAGAAGATATATTAACGAATAAATTTGTTGTAATTAGATTTCCAAAACAAATTTATTATGTTGCAAGAGTTACAGGAGTGGCTGATGATGAGTTTAAAGTGTCTTTTCTTCGTAAGAGTCTTAAATTTTCCAATTGCTTTCTCTTTCCAGATATACCAGATACCTCTTTTGTTACTTTAAATGATATAGCAATGGTACTTTCAGATCCTGATCCAGGCACAACAAAGCGGCAGTCTAAACTGTACAAATTCAGAATTAACTTCAGTTCAGTTAATATTCGCTAAAAAAAATATTTCATTTTTTAAACTTATGTTAGTCATGATTTTCTATGTCTCAGTTGGTACTTGTGTTAGTCTCACTTAGTACGCTTTCAGGTACTAAATGAGACAAATTTGTAATAATGAAAAATAAAGTTTTTTTTTGTTATTTTTGTGGTTAATTCCTTTTTTGTTAATCATTTCGTAAGCGGGAAGATTATACTATTAAATGAAATAAAAACAAAATGCGTGTTAAGAAAAAAAAATAAATTAAAGCCAAAAATGTAAATTTCGTCTCACCTAGTACTACCTACCCCTACTTTAGAAAGAGTACACAAAATACTTATTGGTCTCAGATCCTTATAATCATTAGGATTGTCCGTTTTTGGGAGAGGTATTACGTTGGACTTTTTCCATAAAGCTGGAACAACCGAATTGCGAAGACAATAGTTTATTATATGTAATTAATGTGGCAGAATATAAGGACAACAATGTAGTAACATAATTATGTTGATTTCGTCTGGACCACTTGCATTCGATTTAATAGATAACAATAATTTAAAGATTTTTAATTCATCTACTTCATTGAAATTAAAAAGATCGAGTTCATTATTTAATCTAGTATACAGATAGTAACTTAAAACGTTCGCGTCAGGATTATCGTTTCTACCTATACCGTTTATAAAATAATCGTTTATGGCGTCCGGATTTTGTAGGTGATTGGGGACAGCTTTCTTTTTAGTTATCCTTAGTTGTCGGAGAGGAGCATGTATCTGGAATAGAGCTAAGAGATTTGAATTTAGAATATCCAGTTTTATGTTTAAATCTTCCGTATTGTATATTCCCCTAAAGTCGATAGACTCTAAATCAAGAGCAAATGAATTTGATTTAAATTGTCTATAATCACGAAGTTTGCGGAAAAATGGTTCAATTCTCTCTTTTGGGATTCCTATGGAACATGATGCAACTGAGTGATCAGAAACTAGTGAACAGTCCGTAACTTTAACGTTATTGCATAATAAACTTTCACAACAGGTTATAATATCTAATAAATTGAAGCCCCTGGTAGGTTTATCTACTATTTGTTTAAGATTGTATGAATTAAAAATTGACTGAAATAACCTACAAGCAAAACTATCCGGTTCCAGAAAGTTTATATTAAAATCCCCTGCGAAAATTATATGGGTATACTTTGGAGCAATATTATTTAATATCTCGTCAATTTCATTTGCAAGTTGTTGGATAGGAAAGTCACCCGGTCTATTAATTAAACCTATTGCGTAAAGTTTATACTTATGGTTAAATGAAATCCAGATCTGCTCTGATTTAATATTGTCTAAACTTAAAATTTTAGAATTAAAAATATTTTTTATATATATATAGCAACCCCTCCGCCCCTTTCTGTAATTCTGTCCTTTCTATAAAGTTTGTATCCTGGTAAACTAATTGTAGTATTGATAATATTTGGTTTTAACCATGTTTCAGATAAAGTTATAATATCAAATACATTATGAACAACGTTTTTAAATTCTAAGAAATTGGCTATCACCGATCTGGCATTTATGTGGCATAAAGAAAATGTTTTATACACATTGACAAATAAAATTAAATCGATAAATTTATTAATACAAAAAAAAACTAAAACAGTACCTAAAGTTAAGTTTAATTAAAGATGGGCTTGACCGAGGCAGTTCAGTTACAAGAACAGTTACTTCCTTTTAGACCTTCTGACTGTATCAGATTTATCACTCTTGGTGCTTGATGTGGAGTTAGATCGAGGAATTTTATGCTTTTCAAACTCAGATCCCGGAGAAGTCAGTCCTCTTTTACCAGAAGAATCAGTTGACTGTATTTCAGAATTAACTTGACCGCTAATTAAAGCTGCGTTGCGAGAACTTTGGCTTTCAATTTCTTTTAAATGTTTAATATTGTATTCAACACCATTCACGATCAATGACTTTCCTTTGATTTTAACAGTGCTATGTTGGGCTCTAGCAGACTTCAAATGTTTTACGAGAATTCTTTGTTCCTCTTGATCTTCTTTACATAAATCTTGAGACACAAAAATATTCTTGCCTTTTAACTTACTGCAGTTCTGTAATATTTCTTTTTTCTTTAAAAATGTCGTGAACTCGACTTTAATTGTTTTCGAGTTGTTTTTAGTGTTTATCTGAACGATGTTATTGATATCTATAGGTGATATTACTACATCTAACAGCTCATATAATTTCGAGAGTGTATATTGAATCAACGGTTCGTTATCTGGAACAGTTAGACCATAAATGAAAACATTGTTCCGTCTAATAAATCTCTCAAGCTATGTGCAACGACTGTTAAGAGTATCCTGCTCTATAGTGTTATGTTCAATCTCGAATGATGGAGAGAATACGCGAATACGAAAATATGAATATTTGAGGTTATACTTATTAGTGTTTATAATGCATAATAAGACAACCATTTGACAATCCTAAATCAAATTTACAGGGACAATGGGCCAAGTGAGGCCTAAGTGTCGTGGGGTAACCCACCCTTCACAAGTTACAGATACAGATTACAAGTTGTTAACAAAACAGAAAAAGGTTTCAAGAGAGTAGTATTATTTATTATTTAAAGCAAAATATTTTCAAAAGTAAGTTGTTTATAATTCAAAATAAAAACTTATTACAAATTTTTAAATCAAATAAATGACGTTTACTAAATCGGCTAATTTGATTTTTTTTTTTTGTTAAATACTGAAATTAATGTTATTAATTAGGTTCTATTTTAATTTACAACTTTGTTTTGAAAATATATTATAATAAAATCAAGTCTTTGCTCTTTTTCTTTCTTCTCTTTTCTCTCTTCTTCTCCCTGCTTCTTTCTTCCTGAAAAATTTGAAACACCGCACGACAGATTTGTTTAGTTTTTTATAAGAACCTGAATATACATAAAAAAATCATTACTACGAATTGTGAACCTTTTTAGAAGTTGGCTAAAAATCAGCAACTGAAATTTTATGAATCCAAAAATACCAAAAAGGCTGTCAAAATTATCTACAAAATAAAATCGGCTACCTTGTATAGAAAAAGAAATAAACAAATTCTCGAAAATTGTGCCGTGATACCCTATTTTGTCTGTTTTACCAAAGAAAGTTTTCTCATTAAAAAGAATGGGATCGTGTTCGGCGCTTTGAAGGATTTTCGCGGGATTGTGTATCAATCAGGTGGGATTTCCGAGTAAAGGGTAGGGGAAAGATATAAAGAATGTATGTCAACCCATATTCGGCAAATATAGGTTTAACTGAAGGAATACAGTTTTAATGTTGTTTAAAGGAATAGACAGGAAAAAGTATACAAGATAGGGAAAATATTAGAATATGGAGTTTATTTCTGATGCGAGTTCAAGGGACAATGTCAAAATTTAATCGTCTGAGTAGGATATGGACAACTCACTCGAGTTTTACAGTATATTTTTTCTGCAGCCGACTAACACAAATCAACAAATTGTTTAAAGTCAGTTAGATGTTATTTATATAAAATTATAATTTTAAAATAATTTATGACTTTTACTAATTTATAAAATAAACAGAAATAGTGTTACAATAAACTCTTTTGTTATGGGAGAGCAGGATCGTGAGTCAGATGAAACACTATCAATTTGTTTTATCGAATAATTACCTTCACAATTGGTACCTATTTTTGTTTTCTGAGTTTTTATAAGGTTAGTAATTTAGGCACCACTGGAGGCAAAACATAAAATTACGCGGATATCAATCCTAGGTTACTTTCCCCCAGCAAAGATACTGCCAAAGCCAAACTCTGGGAATCGTATTGACATGAAATAAAATACTTTATCTCACTGAACTTTTTTAATTGTGACGAGTGGCAAAATATCTTGCTTTACTGAGCTAATCGTAATTTGAGTCAATGTCAGACGGAGGCCACTTTGTGACTGGCAAACCTTGGCAGTACGTCTCAAGGGTTGAGGCTGTCCCTTGTTACAATCAGATTTTGCAATTTTTTTCATTACGTCACTTTATTAAACATTTTCGTTTATTTTCATTTCTACAACAAATACTATTTATTTAAGACACTTTTAATATTTCATCTCTTTATTACCTTTGTTCTTTTTTTGTTTTTAATTAGTTGAATGGCTGTGGTAGGAACCAATACCTTTGTTCTTTGAGTGTGGAGTAATGTTGCAAGGAATTTCTAATTTAATTCAAATCTATTCACATTTTTCCACAAGTCCTTTTCTATCATTATTATTTCATTTTATTTCTTCTAAACAAATTTCATAGTTTTCTATCTTGCAATTCTAGGAAAAATAAGTTCACGTTTAATAACTTTTCCTCAGTATGGTTATTTGTTATCGATTCCTTCAATTTAGTGGTTACTTACTTTAAACGTCAGACTCTTATTGACACTATCGACAGCCTGTTCGACAGACGACTGTGACGTTATGGATACGTTCTGTTGATGATTTGTAACTCTGTAATTATAAATCGATTATGGGGTAGCGTTCGATATGATTGTTACTTTAAGGGTGTACATTTTGTATTATAATTAGTAATTTTTTATACGAAGTTAATAATTAGTTCATATGTATAAGGATTTAGTTAATCCAGCAGATAACAATATTAAATGCTGTAAATAACTCGTTGTGGTTATTTATCAATATATAGGAATGTATATCGATTATCGATTTGTACCTCATGAGATTCGAAAAAAATTTATATGTGTAGAGATAGAATTTTTGTTAAGAGAAATTACGCATTTTCCTTTTATTCTAATTTTAAAAGCCAATGTAGCAAGTTCATTAATTATAGCCTGTTTGGGAGTTCGTAGTTATATTTTATGCATTAGGAGATTTTTGGTACTGAATAATTATTAAAACCACCCTTAGTATTGGATTTTGGGATTTAAACCCCTTACATATTTTTTTTATAAATACAGTTGAATTCTGGATTTGTCTAATGACGTAGTTGGGGAAAGCTGGCCGGTAAGTTTTTTTTGGTCACTTTTTTTATGTGTCTTTATAGAACACGTGTTTTTGGGAGCGATTTGTGCCAAAAATTTGTGCCACGATTTGTGCCATGATTTGTGCCATGATATGTGACATGATTTATGCCATGATGTTTACCATGTTAATGATAATGGGACAAAATATGTTATGGAATTTGACCATAAATGTGAGGTTATGGGATTTTCTTTGATTTTAACTGGATGTTGTCTATTCTAAGAGTTTAGGGTGTCGAGGGTTGTACAATAAGGTCCATGTAGTTTGCGGTTTACGTGTTTTACATAGAGCCACCATATTCACCATTTTGATGTCCACCTACGTATCTATACTTAATGAAAACAGAGTCTTGAATCTTCGGATGCTTCGTGGATCGTTTATATACTGTTAAGCTAAGTAATTTTTTACACCATTTATATTTTTAGTGTGGTCTCGAGCATAGACTCATAGGTTTCTGTTTTGGCTCCAACAAATTACATTTTGTTATTTTCAGTAACTTCAATTGTAAATCATTTTGTCAATTTTTTTAGTGACTCGTTTTAGTTGAAATCCTATTTAAATTTGATGTAACCTGTTGAACTTTATCAATATTTATATATAGGCTTGATATTTATATGATTTGGGGATTTAATAAGTTGCAACTTTGCCAAGTTTGGTAATTTTATCTAAAATTTTATGGTCACAATTTTAAGCAACTTATTTAATCATTATTACCAAATCAGTACATTTGATGATACGTTATTACAACATATAAGAGGTTCTAATCTTAACTAAGTGATGTTGACTTGATTCTTAACTCTGCATTTATTTAGGTAAGTTATACTTTGTTCTTTTGGCTTTAACCTGGTTAAATTTACCTCATCATTTTAAATAACTTATTTATTGTAATATTTTATTTGTAAGCTGTATGATGATAAAATGTATAGGACTCATTGTATACGACTCGACTAATGCATAATGAAAATGTATATGTTTTGTTATTATTTTATGTAACAAGAACTAATCGTGTTCTATCTTTGTGACTTTGATGTCTCTTAAGTTTCTTAATTGAAGTTAAAAAGTTAAAAATAAATTTGATTGATTTGCACAGTTTTTATCGTTTCATTTATATTTAGGTATTTAAATTCTTAAATTCTGGCCCGACCTTTAGTACACCAACTAAAGTTTGGAGAACCCGAGAACCTTGTATAGTCTAATGCTCACATCAAAATAACCAGTAGCACCCTCTAACACGGACGTACTCGAACGCCCGGATCCAATTTGGTGTCAGCAGGAACTTCCCCCAACCTGTTTACCAAAGTATTTAATCCACAAGAGTCTTCCTCTGACATCCACTCATATTGGACGGGGTGAAGTTATAATTTATAGGTATTGCGACCTTTTCTAAAAGTTATTTTCTACAATATGGGTTAATTATACTTTTAATACTTAGCGATTTATGGTTAATAACCAAGAGCTAGTTATTGTTGCCTTCCGTGCATTAAAAATAGGAAAGTCATGTGTTGGACACATCACATTTTTAATAAATAAAATGAATAAATAAATAAACAACATAAAAATGACTAAAAAATATTAAAAAGTAAAAAAATGCTTTCACCTCAACTAATAACGTTAAAACTGCAGAATAACCAAGAACCAGAATACTTGAACATTATAACGTTAGACCTAAACTAAATTTACCCTGTCCGAACTCTCTATAAAATCACGTTTCGGTACATTCGTTATTAAGAATATAAAGTAGATCGTAATTAGCGTATTATGCTATTGGTGCTTGCCCAATCTGACTATATAATCTTTAAACGTTGGTTTTAGTGCAAAAATTTGTTTGGTTTGATTTTGATTATGAGTTTTAATTGTTTGGAAAGTTGAACATACAAAACCAAACTTTTTTTGACAGCTGCACAGATATAAAATGAAGAAGTCTTTTCGGAAAAAAAAAATAGTAGACTACGTTTCTGTTTCTGAGAGCGCGCAGGTCGCGCCAGTGCTGCTGCAAATAAGTTAATCTCGAAAATAAATATAGTATATAAAAATGACAGTTTAAAGTTTAAAAAGTCATAAGGATAGTTTGTTTGTAAAAAGGACGGATGGCAACTCTAATCACTACCCACAATATTTGATTTTAACAACCAATTTCTGACATCCTATAATTTTTTATTTTCAGAAATATCCATATCAATACATTTGCATACATATATTCTATGAATTCTAACTGAGACGCCCCTGTGATAGGTGAATCTAATATACGTAAGTGTTTCTATAAGGAAGCTTTGCTTTCACCTGCAACCTCTGGGGATCTTTCCATGAAGGAGAGTTCAGTCGTATCGGTAATAGATTGCGTAACTAGAGTTTGCTTGAATAATTCGAAGGTTGATAAGCAACTGTGGATAGTTTGCTATTTAAGATTGAATTTGCATTAGGAATATGGAATGGATTTAGAAGGAAATATAACTTTGAAACGTTAAACTACCTAAGGCTAGACCGAATAAATCTAGTTGGCGGTCAAATAGTAGTTGGGTCAAATTAAAAATGCATTTGACAGGTAAACGTTTGAAGTAAAAAAATGCTACATTTTAAATATACAAGAGCGTACCTACTATGAACATCTTGGGATTCTCCGATTCAGACTTATAGATTAATAGCAATAAAAACCGCTCTATTCCTATAACGACGAATGATTCTGTGGGATCTTTAAACTTTGGGGATCCCATCTTGTAAATAAAATAGCAGTTTATAAGAGGATGTATATGAATACAATATAAAAGGTAATTCTACCATAACAAAAAAAAATATAGAATAATGACCTTTTTGTGTACATAAATATTAATGCTTGGCAACCAAGGTGTCAAGTAGATAGGCGAGATGCGCTTAAATCTTGCCTTCCATTAAGCTGCCTCAAAAGGTAAGATTGATATGTGTGGCATGTGTGTGACATGTATATCAATATATTATGAGTTGAAGTTCCAAGGCACTACAATACTTTCCCCTTTTTAAAAAAATTTATTTAACGAAATAATATAATATAGTTGGTTGTAGGTAAGTATTTTTAATTCTATTATGTATATAAAAAAGGAACAATTGGAAAATGAATAAATTAATAGGTCAAATGTAAATTATTGACTGAATCCAAAACTATGATGGTGTCTATAGACCATATATTATGTAGTTTATAAGTGTCTGCTAAATCAATTAAAGAGACTTTAATAAGCGATTGCTTCGCTATGTTAAGGCTCTTTTGATACACGTTTGAGCATTCTTTTGTAATAGAGTATTTGTTATTTGAGTCAATGAATATACTCATATACTCATGTAGGGATGTAGGGACTAAGTGTTAATTGTAAAATGTTTATAAATACATAGACGATCAACATATATGTTAATTTACTTAAATTTGTTTGATATTCTTGCTTTCGTGTTGGTTAATAGTGGTTTTGAAAATTTAAATTGAATGCTAATGTTAATGACTCTATTCATAAGATAACGGAATAAAAGTATATATTGTGTTTTAAATTTAGTTGTGTGGCAGTTATCGAAAGGAGATTAAACTAGAAATTGTAAGTTAAGGTAGTTCAGTCGCGACAGTCGTACATAAAAATATTGCTTAATGGTGAATACCAATAGTTCGAGATTCTCAATGCTAATCAATTTTATTTTTGTAAGAGACTGTACAAAACACATGTAAGCTTATATATATATGGATTTTAATAAAATCCATCCGACAACCTGTGAGAGAGTGATAAATAATTTAAACGAACGAAAATATGAAAAATGAATTTGCAGAGGTCAGGGATGCTCCTCTGTTCAGTGGTCTGTAATCCTTGTGATTATGTTATCTGGAGTCACTTGAAAATCAAAGTTTAAGATGTTCCTATCGACAACATCAAAAAAATATGGGGTAGGATTCAAAATGTTGTGAACTCTTTGCGAAATGATCTAGGCATTTTGAGAAGGGTACACTTCAATTTCTTGTGCCAAATTGAAATCTTCATGAACATTAAACATTTATTGTAAAAAAATGTATCGTCCTCTGTGTATTATTTTTCAGTAAATACATACGCGTATTTTTGATTATTTTTTAATTTTAATAACGTTAAAATCGATAATGTTTGGGTTGCGATAGTTATAACCGCCAACTTAGTTTTTTTGAAAATTTTAGGTTAGTAACCATCAGTCCAAAAAACATTTTTTTCTCAAATACCATAAGATATACATGTTTTTTGCAAGAGACAAAAAATGCTGTAAATGAATATAGCTCTCCACAAAATTAAGGGAACAGGGGCGACCCTCAAAAAATATGGTTGGATTAGGTTGGTTTATACCCTTCAATAATATCAGTTGGAGTTATTTTTGCTTTGAACAATGACTCTTTAATTTAAATAGCTACATACTAAATTTTATAAAAATCAAACAAAGTGTTTTGGAGTTATTAGAAAAAAAATGATTTGATTTTGATTTGAAGCTTCTTTACAGACAAACGAAGCACTTTTTGATACAGTAGCTTTATGTACACGGAATTTTGGAACACCATGTATTTAAAGCAATTTTATTATTATACCTTACTCGCCTGAGGTGGTACACCTCAAGCTGCTTTGCAAAATTTCCAGCCATATTTCTCTCCCTCTCTCGTGTGTATTAAATAGGAGAAATGCTAATATACCTTCCAAATAGGGAGCTTACAAAATTTGTTTAAAACATTTATTAAAATACATAGTAAATATTACATTATCTACACAAATTAAACACCTTAATCAAATGTCATATTCCAGTATATTTTATAATTTACTCAAGAGTTAAAAAAAATAAATTTGGTTGTCAGTTTCTATATTTTCTTTACATTCAGTCAAATCAAATTTTTTAAATTTGTTTTTTTTTCTGAATTTATAATTATGAACTATCTTTGAAATAAAAGAGGAGTGTAGTAAAAGTCGGGATATAACGTCACATATCATAGGCGTATTTTGCAAAATTAGTTTCTATAATATAAATAAGGTCACATCATATAAAATAGTATACACGCACTTCGTAGATTAAATTTTAAATAAAAAAAATTATATTTTCTTACAAAAAATAAAAATAAACATTATTCTTCTGACAAAATTGTTGCACCTTAACATTTAGCAAATTAAATTTAACCAATAACTAACAAGGGGGATTATGTTGTTAATGGTATTAAACTTTTGGGATTAAAATTAACTTTTTAGTACCTAAAGTCAAGGAATAAAAAAAAATTCAAGAACTATCTTGAAAATTCACTGTCTTCACTATAACTACTGGTATTATTATCATTGTTTTTTGCGAGGTTTATTATCACAGGGTCTTTTAAGTTTTCCATTGCTATATCCACTTTCCAAAATGAATTTTTAACCTTTTTAAAATGATGAGTGCATTTTCTCCAATGTTCTCCATTTACATCTGAAACTTCCTTTAAAAACAATTTTCGCACATCAGGTGATTTAAAATTTTTATTGTTTTTGAGAAACATAACCTTTTAATTGTGACCAAATTAATTCAATGGGATTTGAGGAGGCAATATGAGAATTTCAATTTCTTATTATTTGGCCATCTGGTCTGTAATATATTTTTTAAATTTGTTTTTACGTTGCTTTTTTGTTACGAGTAATTCTGTCATCGAAGATTTAGGAGGACTGATAATATTTTTAGAATGAAGCTATAAACCATCTGGCAAAAATCCATTGTTGCTTTTAATGTGGGTTATTATTATACGATTTCCTTTTCCTGTTCGATTTTTTAAATCCACAAGAGACCCCTTCCATAATGGCTTACTTTTTAGTTTTCATAAAGGTATCTTACCAAATTTTTGTGTTTGCTATTTTCCTTAAATAATTATGTCTCCACGAAATATTTTTGTCTTTATTTAAGAGAAAGCTATTTCTGTCACGTTTTAAGCAACGAAAATGTATTTTATGGAATAGTTTTTGTAGATTAAGATATATATTTTAGAGAGTAAATATTTAAGTGTAAAAATTTCATTTCAAAAGAAAAAAGAATGTACCATTTGCTTTATTACATTCTTCACCCAAGTTTCAATAAAGATTTTGTTTCTTCCTAGGGACTTTATCTGATGTGAGACTTTTCCAATAACTGTATCTTCTTCAATAGTGTCATACACTGTCCGCTTAGATACTAAACTATAGGTCCCACATTTTGTGGCTATTCGTCCACAGAATTTTTTTTATATGTGCGAGTGCACCTAATCTTACAAGATTAATCAACATTTTTAAAATAACCTAAATAACTACAAAATTCTAAATCTAGATATCACCTGTATTCAATACTAGTTACTAACATATTCTGCATACTTCTATATTATTATGGCTCATAGCACTAACTCTGCTTTATCACGATCACATCACTTACACAAGCTCAAAAGGTTTGACTCTTTTGAGTCTGTGCACTACGTTGTGATTGTCTAAAAGTCGGGTAACTTGTTTGTGGAGCCTCTTCTCATGTCTTTTGGCAATGTTTTTTAATTTCTTCTGAAATTAATTCAACTTTGAGTTCTCGGTGCAGCTCTTTATTCCGAACATACCAAGGCGCATTTACTATGCTCCTGAGAATTCGGTTTTGGACTATTTCTAGTCAATTGTAATTTTTTTTACTGGTACACGCCATAATTTTAGGCCATATATCTATACTGGTTTTAGAACTTGTTTGTAGATGAGGGCTTTATTTTGAGTGGAAAGTGAAGAGTGATTTCCTTCAACCAATACATATTTCTATTCTATTTATATTTAATCTTTAGCTGTTCAGTTTTCATTTTTACATGCTCCTTCCATTTTAATTTAGCATCCAGATTCAGACCCAGATATTTTGGTGTTTTCTTATTTGTTATGTAGGTTTATTATAATTTATTCTACTTTTCTATTGGTAAAGCTAATGTGAGCAGATTTTTCCTTGTTTATTTTTGTGCGTCACTGTTTAGACCAGATTTGTATGCTTTTGATTCCGTTTTGAAGATTAGCTGTTGTTTCTTCTATAGTAAATCCTCTGAATGTCATAGGTGTATAATAAATAAAATACTGGCCCAAAAACACTTCCCTGTGGGACGCAAGTATTTATTGACTTCTATTTCTTGATTTCTATTTTAACTTTAAATGTTCGCTGCTATAGATATGTTTCCAGTAGTTGGACATATGCCATCGGGAAAAATTTATGTGATCATAGTTTAATTTATTTAAAGTTTATTTATTTAAAACACAATATTTACAATTTATTTATGACGTACTGATTTATTCATCATACTTAGGCACTAACTAACAATTCTAATTTATTTATTACAATTTAACTTTTCTGTCCAACACTTTATTCTCCACTACTCGACCGTCGATGAAATTGTGCTAATTATACAAAGCTCACTCTGTACGAGAAGTCTCTAGATGACGATGGAATGTCCTAGAATTTCATCTCTAAGACTCAACGTCACGTACCGCCTGTTCTGTTTGAGATACCCCTAGAGATATCCCTATACGTCAGTGGTGTTTTGACCATGAGTCGAGTGGCAAGCTAAAAGTCGCGTGCTTAGACAGGGTTGGCTCCCGTCACATTTCTTTTTTTTAAATAGTAGGCCTTGATTCCACACTTTAACGAAGGCTTTTGAAATATCAAGATATATTTCCGAACCATTTTTTTTCTTTTATAGAATTCTCAATTTTATTTATTATGCGATGAACCTGATCAATGAACCTGATGGGACAGGATAAGTAATTTTTTATCGATTATCTTATTTAGTCTACTTAGGAGCAATTTCTCAAATAGTTTTGATATCACAGGTAGAAGCAAGATGTTATTTCATTGATATTTCCCGGTTTGGGTATCACTATTACCTCAGAAATTGTCCATAGTAGTGGAACATGTTGAAATATAAAATCTGCATTAATTATGTTGGTCAGTTTTACTAAATCTTCTCGTGTTAATTTCTTAAGGATCTCTCCAGTGATCAGATCGAATCATTGAGCTTTTTATACAATAATACTATTTTTTTATTTCCGTTTATACTTTTTTAGGACAATTATTAATATTTTTTCTACATCACTAACTTCCTCTTGGTTGTCCATTTTATCTTTGATCTTTTTTGTTCAGTAGCTGACTTACTTAAACCCTTTACTTTTGAGGTCCTCTTTGATTTGCTCTGGTTGATAAGACTAATGCAATTTTCTCACAACTACCTTTATCGGTCCTGACTGTTTATTTTCAAATGAAAACCTTTTAATTTCAGTATTGTTTACCACTTGTGTAAGATATCTATATGTACTTTCATCATCTGCAGAAAACGAGAAGTCTTTTTGATGAATATTAAATATATTAAGTACCATATCTTTTTCTTCTAAAGATAATGCTTTATGACCACTAGGTCGTCTACGCGTACTTGTACTTGCAATATTATCTAATGCACTTGCCTTTCTTATGTAACTGTAAAATTTTAATCAGGGGCGGTTTCTCCATTGGTTTATTTGTGCAGTGAACACCCAGTTACATTTCATAAAAACATTTTAAAATAAGTAACATAAAAATATTAATTCCATTTTAATAATTTATTGTTTCCATACGTGTTAATATCTATTTTTGGGTACGTTACTGCGGTCTGGCTAATCGCGTTTTCGTGGCACGCTTTTATAAGTGAGCCAAAAGGAGTAAAAAGCGTTCTTGAAAATCTTTAGTTTAAAAGGGATGTCACATGATAACAGATTCCTGAACGTAGTGAAACAGTTATAAAATAACTTAAATCAGCCTAATTTGTGCAACGCACACCGTGACGTTACAAAATAGGGCGGTACCATACCAATCTTTCAAATCATAGATATAGGGAAGCAATGACGGTACTAAATGTGTCTCACTTTTATATTACTCTTTTACGACATATGTCAAACTCGAGCTAGTCAGTTTTGGTGATAACAAATGCCATTTTTTAAAAAAAGCGTGATTTAAATGATATAAAAACATTTTCATTTCGTCAATCTACAAATATAAAATTATTAACTTAAAATTAATCAAAATATGACGCAAAGTGCCTCCATCCACTTATATTACAAAATAGTCTTCATTTCGGTATCTATCTACTGCATATTCTATCTTCTCAACCTTTAAAATCAAGCTGTCACTTTTTAAAAATCAACATAAGACAATTTTAATTGTTGAATTGTATTAAAAATTAAGTTTAAATAAAACTGCGACTTTAATAAATCGGAAGTATGTGTATCAATTCAACGATTGTTACCGAAAAACGTCAGAGGTAAAAAATTACTATTATTTTTGAGGTTAAGTTTATTTCCAAATTACAGTTTATTTGGTTTTTGTTTCAGAGTCTAAAGACTATACCCAAGAATATATACAGAATATAACCAATTATGTATTAAGCAAATTTTTTTGTTTCCAACAAATGACAGAGAATGTTTTAAAAAAGTATGACAATTTTATTATACAGGGATTTCATTTCAAAACTAGCCACCCAAAATAACTTTTAAAATATCTTTAAAACAAAAAAACAAAAAACACATTAATTTATATTTACGGGGGGACACATTTTACAAGTATCTGTAACCGTGTAGTTTCATCCCCTTAGCGGTGGTGACTATCACTTCTAAAATTTTAAATAGAAAGGGGTATCATGTGATAGCTCTTCTTAAAGGTCTCTTTTTTTCCAATCTTTTGTCACTTTATTTTTTTAAATAGGAATAATTTTTCACCAAGTTATAACCTAGAAACCGGAAAAAATTAAAAATATTGAATTAAAATGCATAAGTATAAATACCGAGATAAACAAGTTAGCAAAAAGCCTTAAATGTTTTTTGCGTAAGATATTTTTGACCGTAAATTAAAACAATTTATTATTAGTAGATTTATTGGTTTCGTTGTGTACTGACAATTTAATTTTGACAATGGTTTATTCTTTACAAGAAAGAATTGAAATAATCTTTATTTATGGTGAAGAACAACGCTGTGCAAGCAGAACTGCTCGTGTTTTTATTCAGAGACATCCCGATAAAAATGTTGGGCATCAGTATGTGTTGGATTTAGTTCATACATTTCAAGAAACTGGAAGTGTGTGTAATAAAACTGTAAGGAATCGTAGAGTTTTAACTGAAGCTGCACAAGTTGAGATTTTAGGTCATTTTGCCGTGGAACCTCAAACATCAATACCAAAAGTCTCCAGATTAACAAATATTTCCGTTGGCTTTGTGCATAAAACGTTACGGCTAAATAAATTATTTCCTTACAAAATACAGCTTTTACAACAGCTTGCTGAGGATGATTATGACACAAGATTAGAATTTTGCGAATAAATGACTCAAAGGGCAAATGAAGACCATAATTGTATTAAAAATATTTGTTTTACTGACGAGGCAGGTTTCTTTTTAAATGGATTTGTCAATAAACATAATTGTAGGTACTGGGACAATACAAATCCACATGTTTTTCGGGAAGAGCACAGCCAATATCCTCAGAAAATCAACGTATGGGCCGAAATTCTTGGTAATAAAATTATTGGTCCTATTTTCATGGAGGAAAATTTAACTGGGGAATTGTATTTGAACTTATTAGAAAATCTGATAAATCCTCTTATAACCGAATCCTTAGAACACCAAATAGATCAAGATGCAAATTTGTTACTAGACGAAGAAGACCTATTTTTTCAACAGGAAGGAGCACCTCCAGATTATGCCTTGCCTGTACGAAATTGGCTTAATGAGACATTTCCAGATAAATGGATCGGAAGAAGGGGCGCTATAGAATGGCCAGCGAGATCACCCGACCTAACGCCCCTTGACTTTTTTTATGAAGACATCTAAAAACTGTGGTGTATAAAACTCAACCTCGTGATATTCCTGAACTTAGACGTAGAATAGTGGAGGAGTGTGAGCGGATTATACCAGAGACGCTTCAAAAAGTGCGGGATGAATTCGAGCTGCGACTTTACCAATGCCTTGCCAACAATGGCGAAAATTTTGAACATCTTATTTAAGTACAATGTAATTGTTACGCAAATAAAATATTAATAATGTAAATATTAATTATTTTAATTTAGAAGGTAAACATGGCATAACTTGGTGAAAAATTAATCCGATTTAAAAAAATAATGTGTCAAAAGATTGGAAAAAAAGAGACCTTTAAGAAGAGCTATCACGTGATATCCCTTTCTGTTTGAAATTTTAGAAGTGATATTCACCACCGCTTAGGGGATGAAACTGCACGGTAACAGATACTTGTAAAATGTGTCCCCCCGTAAATATAAATTAACGTGTTTTTTGTTTTTTTGTTTTAAAGATATTTTAAAAGTTATTTTGGGTGGCTAGTTTTGAAATGAAATCCCTGTATATTTTATTAAGGGCCATTTTTTTTTCACCAAGTTGAGAGTTACTACTTACTGATTAAACTATAGGGCTATTTTTTGTTAATATGTCAAGTAAACTTACATGTAACTTTACTCAGAGATGAAAAGATCGACCCTTAAACAACGATAATTTCTTGACTATAGTACAATTTTATATGAAGAATTATTTATTTTGTTGGTTGTTCCTTGAAGTACTAAAAAAATGACTGATAAACACTGTCAGACTCACATTACAGTTTTTTTAAGGAGGTCCTTTCGCCACCAATGTTAAATAAAAAATATTAGATTATGACTAAAATTAATTTTTTTCTAATAGTAGATGTCCTTATTTATCTAATAGTGAACTTTTAACTATACCTTACCGTGCAAATTTTTGAGAATTTTTTTTTTTAAAATTGTGTGTGTTTGTACAGTGTCTTATGAGAAAGTAAGACTATTATTTATTGATTAGATGGAGTAGAAAAAAACTAAAAATAAGGTTTCTGAAATATTTAGGTTTTGTTTTTTACAATAAAAGATATAGGTTACCGTGGAATTTATTGAGAAATTATTATTAAAAAATCACAAAAAATTTTCAACTAGGTTACTTGAAAATTTTTTGTGATTTTTTAATATTAATTTCTCAATAAGTTCCACGGTTTACTATATATATTTTATTGTATAACACAAAATCTATATATTTCAAAAACCTTATTTTTAGTTTTTTTCTACTCCATCTAATCAATAAATAATAGTATAATTCGAGAATTGTTGTTGAGGACTTACTTTCTCGTGAGGCACTGTACAAATCGTCACATTTAAAAAAAAAAATTCTCAAAAATTTGCAAGGTAAGGTATAGTTAAAAGTTCAGTATTAGATAAATAAGGACTTCAACTATTAGAAAGGTGTGGCGAAAGGACCTCCTTAAAGACGATATAAAATATAAATATTGCACTGGCCTAAATTAGTTCAAGAAACTTAATAGTTGTGTCTATGTTAGGTACGTACCTAAATCATAAATATTTACCGATATCTATCTGTGAGGTAAACTATGTAGTCGTAGTGCAGTTTTATAAATGTATATTTTTAAAATCGGCTCATCAAGACCTTTTCAGTGGTATTCTATACCACGTATAGTGATGTCACAATATAAGTTGATTTAAAAAAAGATAATGCTATGTTTAATAAACTTACAAGTTAAACGGTCAACAATACTAACTCTCGCTATTTATAGAGGCATGTTGGATGTGAAAAAAACTAGGTATGTCATAAAAAATTTGTTATCAAAACATAAAAATATGTTATAAAAACAAACAATTCAGGTATGTAAAAAAAAAGTTTTAGATTATTAGTAAACAATACATATTGTGACAATAATTGGGATCAACTGAATTTCTTGTTGAAATATAATTATTATATGTAAATATGGAACACAAAAAGTGTTTAAATAACATTCAGTCTGCTCTACTATAAAGCTGACTAGAATGACAGTTTATTTCCGAAGTACTGATATACCTATTAAATAATTTTTAACTCTTTGACTTTATTATTCTTCTAGTGTATCTATTTTTTAGGCTATTATGTTATTGTTTAAGCCTTGATTATAATATTATTCTACTCTTCACACAGTAGTCTGTGAACATAATTATAGGTTTACTTTGTCCGATGTCACGGTTTTTGTCTGCACGATAAGTCAAAAACGAAAAATGATATCAACTTGAAAATTTAAAGCAAACACCAAGCTCTGTAATGGGACAAAGCCTATTGTTTATGAAAAAAATTTAATTAAAAATAGGGGGTTAGAATGGGTTGAAATTAAAAGAAATCCTTAATAAAAAAGAAAAGCGATATCAACATCAAATGTTTAGTAAAAATGAAACTCTATAAGAAGAAATAAAGCCTATTGATTCTGAAAATGATTGAACATGGGGGTTAGGAGGGTCTGTTAAGCTGTGAAAATTATAATTTAGAATGCCACGCATTATATATCATCATTCTAGTTTGTATCTGTTTAATAGTATGTATTGTGATGGGACTGATCTTATTAAATACACATTTTAATCCACTTCTTTTTTTCCAATAAAGGGTACATGAAAAATATATTATTTTATTTAACATGTGTGACAAATAGCGAAAATTGTTACCTACCATTTTTTCAGTTTTTATTGTAAATTTAATAATTTCTGTTCTTCATATTTTGAGATTATTTTTAAATTGACATTGATTTTTGAGTAAAAAATATTATCACATGTAACGTTACCTACCATTTTTTCAGTTTTTATTGTAAATTTAATGTTTCATGTGATAATATTTTTGACTCAAAAATCAATGTCAATTTAAAAATAATCTCAAAATATGAAGAACAATCAGTTGACTAGCTAATAATGTTTATAGATGGTTTTCAACGTATTAAAAACAAAAAAATATTACAATATCTAAAATATTCATTTATTAATTCATTTATAGTTGTAGTGCTTGAAAACAGTATGATATTGATGATAATAATAACTTCACTTGTTTAAGATTTTGAACCGAACTTAAAAATGATAAAATTATTGAAAAAATACCCATTATAAATAACCATAAGCCTCCACTGGTTATAATATATGCCAATACAAAATTCCCAATTAATTAAAATACATACGATACGGCTATGAATAAATTAAGTCTGACTTATCTGTCAAAATAAAGGGTTAATTAAAGTAAAAACAATGGAAAGATGTTTAAATCTAAAAGAAAACGTTTATTAAACTGATTAGACGTATTAAAATTCTTATTTTTACTACAAATAAGCATTGAAGGATGAGGTATAATTGAAATGTCTACCACTTTAACCTGTTCTACGCTCTTCAAATTAAATTACTGCACTTCTTTCTTGTCTAGACTATAGTACTTTTATTAATGCTAATTAATTTGATTCGATAATTATTATTAATTTCCTCGATCCAACTGTTATCTATTTTGCTCATGTTTCTCAATTCCCCCTCTATTTCTTCCTTTTAGTGTTATTTTATATTCTCTAATAGGTGTATATCATACATTGTAAGACTCAAAATCATTCTAGTTGACCTATTACAATTTTATAATTTTTTGGAATTTATACTTAGTTGTAGTTTCTTATCATCGTATTCCGCCCTCTACATCCATTCAAGAAATTAATTATAAAGTAAAAATTCTATGTGCTCATTGCAATGCATTTCCTTGAGCTGAACTACGGTACAGAGTTAAACCGCGACTTATAACAACCCACTCACATAAAGTTGGAGATATTCAAAGACCCCAAATTCAATATGAAGTAAACGCAAATAGAGTTTAAATGCCTTCAACTTAAAGATATACGTTGAAATGCAACCTAAATCACTGAATCAGGGCCGTATTGTATGTACGAAGCTATAATACTAAATTAAAACAAATTGGTTGTTATGCAGGGCTTCTTTAGAGGTTTTGGTTCCTAAAAATTAGAAACGTGACATTTAAGCATTCAATGTGTATTGATAATCTTTTTCTTTATACAGGGTGTTAGTGTATTCGACCGACAATGCTCTCGTTAACTGATGAATTTTGATCAAGGAACAAAATCTTAAAGTTCTTAGGTACGGAGATACAGGTTGTTAGACATTTTAAATTAAAATTAAAAATTTACCATAAAACAAAACCTTCTCGAAATATTTTTGTCAAAAACACAAATATGAATAATTTGACAGGTGCTTACTAGATTAGAATTTAAAAATATTGAGTCCTTTCAAGTGATTAAGAACATGTAGGCTTTTGTTTAGAAGCAAATTTTTGCGACACTGTTTATTGTACCTCCATAAAATATCACTTTTTATTTACTAAAAATTGAAAGAGAATTAAAAAAAAAAAAAAAAAAATAAGACATTATTTGTTCCAGTAGCGTAAAAAATAGGTGGAAAAATTATTATTAACCTTGATAGTACGTCGGTGGTAAAAAAATTTAAAAGTAATTTTGTGTCAAAATATTACTTTATTAAAGAGCATATTAGTCACCAACTTTGAAATTAATATTTAAAAGTGTTTTTGATTTAGAGCAAATTTTAAATTTTGATTTTAAAGTTTAAACACCGGCAACTAAACCCATGTTTCTATATTAAAATTCATCATTTAATGGGAGCTTTCTGGGCTAGAGCGTTGTCTGTCAAATATATTAACACCTTGTACATGTTACGTTGACAGATACTAGTACAATGCGACCTAAAATATATTTAAATGGTCCTGCACCACTTTTCTATAATTTTTAGAGCTACTTGCATTCTTTCGCAGAGTATGCTCTCAAAATTCCCTGTTTGCAGAATGACCAGGTCATCTGCATATGCTATTGTGTAGTGACTGTCATTATTAAATTATTATGCACATACTGACTTATTTTAGGTGATATATTTTTATCTTGTGATACTTCTTGTTGAATTATATTCAGCAATGTGCTAAGCTTTCATTCTCAATTCTTTGTTATTCCTGGAGACGTCTCTGCAGGCCGCACTGCCCTTTACTCTAAGAAACGTCTCTGCAGGCCAAAAAGAAAGGTTTCTCGTCACAGGCGTCACTCACTTCTTGTCCACTTCTCATTGGTCCTCTGTACCCGGCAATCGCCCTCATTGGTTAAAAACACCGGCGTTAGGCACTTCCTTATTCATAAACGTCACTCTCAATCTAGCTGAGCAACTTGTTTCCTGGTAGAGCTTCAGTACCTCTTAAACACAAAATATCGTTCTAAGGTGTAAAAGATGGCTAAAGTAACAAATTTCTAAAGAAAAGACTATATATTGTAAAAAGTACGTAGTTTGTAAGTGAACCATGTAATAAAATTAACATCGTATAATTGGAAGGTCCTTCCATCTCTACGGATCACACAGGTATTTCCAACATTATTTAATACAGTTTATAATTTGCCAAGGTTCGTATGTCGGTCCTAGTTTGTTTATTCGAGTGAAATCACCGTTAGAAGCTTGTCTTTTTGTCAATCTGTGACAGCTGATTGTATTAGCTTGTTTGCCGCGTGTATAAGAGAAACACCATTAGTTAGCGACTTATGGGGTTTCTTAAGTAAAGCAGATTTTGACGTTTGAAAATGTAATACAAGGAGTGCTACGACTAATGGGAATGTGCACCGAAGTGTTAGCAATAAGAATCCGCCATTTTTGAAATATGTCAAATTTGTTCAGACTATAATAAATTTTACTACATTCAACTTCTACTGTGTCTGTAGCCGTGGCGAAAGTACAGTCTGTTACTTTGTTGAAATGAAAATCTAATGGGACGCGAGAAGAACCAACGCAAGAGTTGACGATTTCCCAGCGTTGCCCAATAGAAATCCAAGACCAAATGTGAGAAATAATAGCACTTCGTCGATTCCCAGAATGGAGGGTCCAAGACAAACGGCTCAGGGCTGGGTCACGGCAGATGTCACATCCTTAAATGAAGCGTTCGCGGAACTGAATAGTTTGGTTAACATAGGTGAGTTGGCTAGAGCGGTAAGGCAACTTAACGCACAAATCAGATTTTGTAAAACGGGACAAGAACTCATAGAGACTTACAATCATTTCATGACTAACGTAGACTTCAAACTTAGAAACTAACGAACTAATCAATTACAAAGACAAACTCAAAATTTGTTTTTACAATGCAAATGGGATGCCCAACAAAACCGCAATTGTTCGCAGTTTCATTCTCAAACATAATTTTGACATTATGCTCTTAACTGAGACTCATTACACGACGACAATTAAATTTAAAGTTCAAGGGTATGATGTCATTAAACAAGATCGACAAAATCAGGCATGGGGAGGTGTAGCGTTAATAATTAAAAAGGAATTAGAATTTTCTCAGATTCCCAACATAAACATTACACAAGAACACATCATTGCGAAAATAAGTAATATTATATTTATAGGTATATATTACCACCCTACCAACATCTTCAGCAAAAGGGAACTCAATGCCATAATGTCACTAGGAAACAGAGTTTTTATGTTCGGAGATCTCAACGCTAAGCATTTCCACTGGGTCGCGAACTGTGTAAACCCTAACACTAGCGGAAGAGTCTTGAATGAATTCGCCGAGAGCGAAGACTGTATAATTCACTACCCCGAAGAGCCTACATATTTTCCATACAACGGTAGGACGCCAAGCACACTAGACATTGCAATGACGAAAAACATACCGAACATTGACAATGTAAGGACCATAACAATGACATCAGACCACGACCCTGTATACATGGAAAACAAATCAACCAGTATGATTCCGCGTGTGTAGGGACAGTACTATGACTACAAAATTACGAATTGGAAAATCTACAGGACAATACTTGAAGAAAACATCAAAATCAACAACAAAAGCACAGACAATAACGCACTGGACGATGAATTCACGAAACTAACGAACGCCATCCTGACAGCCAGAGACAGGACCACAAAAATCATCAAAAACAAACAACACAGAGACAATTTACCACAAGACATCACAGATTTGATTACATACAAAAACAACCTACGTAAACGATGGCAAACCTACAGAAATGCCGCGGACAGGGTCTCCTTGTTAGACCTTGGCAAAGAAATAAATTGGCAAATCACTGAATTCCGGAAATCAAAATGGAAAGAGGTAAATACAGAAGACAATTCAGTGTGGAAATTTGTGAGAAGGTTTAAAAAACCGTACTCAGAACTTCCCACGCTGAATTACAATAACACAGTGTGCTTGACGGACGATCAAAAAGGCAGCGCTCTTGGCGAATACTTTCAAGACAACTTCAATAACACTCAAGTAAATAACCTCAGGCAAACAAACATCGAAAACACATGTAGAGAAATCCAAGACATGAGCACACTAGAAGTACCTCCAGAATACCTAACCTTTCCTAAAGAGGTTGCAGATGCGATAAAGAGAATTTCGAACACAAAAGCTCCGGGACCTAATCAAATCACTAACACACTGCTGAAAAATCTTTTAAAAAAGGGGATAGTACAACTAAATTATCTGGGAAACGCTATATTTAAGCTACAGTACTACCCCACTTCACAAAAAAATAGCGAACATAGTACCAATACTCAAAAGTGGCAAACCAAAGGGACTCACTGAAAGCTACCGCCCCATCTCACTCCTCAACGGATTATCTAAAATCATAGACCGAATTATACTGACCAGACTACAGACTTACGAACGTGACAAAACAATCATTCCGTCGGAACAGTACGGTTTCAGAGCCGGACACAGCACGATTGCGCAAATAATCAGAATCACGCATAATGCCAAAAAGGCTTTCAACAACAAAATGCAGACCGTGCTTGTAGCAATCGATGCTAGCTGCCACCGTCTGGACTGACGGATTGATATACAAAATGTTTGAGAATAACTATCCTGTTTTCATTGTAAGAACAATACAAACTTACCTACAGAACAGACAATTCTACTTAAACATTAAAAACTTACGAAACGGGCCATATACAGCGCAAGCGGGGGTACCTCAGGGCTCGGTGCTGGCGCCTCACCTGTATACTATTATGACCCATGATATTCCAATGGGACATAATGGTATACAGACGATTGATGACACGTATCTACAAAACCTCACACTCTGCAGAAATAGCCCTCAAAAGACTGGACATCCATGTCAATAGAGTGTTGGTCCCTTATCTAGTTGAAAACAAGATAAAAATCAACCCGGCAAAAACCGAAAGCCTGTTATTAACAAAAAGATGCTTGGACAGCATTAAAAGTAAACTCAAAATACAAGGCCAAACGATAGAGACTACTAACAAGATGAAATATCTTGGGTTCATACTGGATAAGGGATTAACATTCAAAAATCACGTGGACGACAGAATTGCTAAGACCAATGGAGCAATCAAAACTTTGTACCCCCTGTTAGCCAGAAACAGTGGGGTAACCGCACAAAACAAACTGCTATTATACAGGCAGGTACTAAGGTACATACTATCATACGGAAGTCCAGTCTTTTGTTCCATGGCTAAAACACATTTCGCGAAAATGCAAAGAACGCAGAACAAGTGCCTTCGGCTAGCGCTGGGGTGCAATCGCTACGAACGAATCACAGACATACACTATCAAGCATCTATGGAACCACTCAAAGACTTTATTATCGGAGTTGCAGAGAAATTCTTCATATACAGTCTTTCTATTTCACTAAAGGAAGACATTTTACAAACACATGAAAGGGATGGTGCATCCAGGGTGCATGGATGCTTGCATCAAGACCTAAACATTTACAGACGCGACGTGGACTGTGCTTTGCTTCTAACAGACCCGCAGCAGCGAGAATTACACTTTACACTGAAAAGTCAAATAACTACGACCACTAGTTATTAACTGTGGTCGAACGGAAGACTGCACGGTGACGTCACGGTCTGAACCGAAATCGAGGCATGCCAAGATGTCGGTTCAGAAAGTAGATGAAACCGTGCAGACTCGTTATTGGACTTTTCACACGATAGACAAACAGTGACACATACTCCTACAATGACAACCCTGTTTTCTTGCAAGTAGTTTTTCGGGGAAGACAATGACCTAATTAAAATCACACAAAACTATAGACGATACTTCATTACCGATTTAGCTAGCTCAACAAATTGTTTCATAATGCTTCTAAAGCAAGGAGGTAACATTGCCATCAGAACGGAAATTAACTAATATAATAATAGGGCTATGACATCGACCGTGATCCATCCTGATGGGTCAGTCTGGGTTGGAACTTCCAAGATGGAAATCCTGGAAGTAAACCGGGACATTAATATTGTTATATTTTGTTAAAATAAAATGTATATATTGTAAATATAAATAAACGATTTTGAAATGAATGAAATGAAAATCCAATACGCATTGTTTTTCACGCGCGCTTACGCTGGAGTTTATAATCGTCCACTCGCATCAAATTTTGATTCCAATCTTGTTACAGAATATACTATTCAGCATCAGTACAAAGTAATTGTTTTAACTATTTCAATGGTATGTTTCATATCAAATAAGTATAGAGTATATGCAGCTTATACAGGTTATAGGTTGTCATTTTTTTAAATTTTGTATAAAATTTCTTAAAACAAACAATTGGGAAGATATTAAGATTTTAGGTTAATTTTAATTACAGATCTGTTTTGTTTTGAAATGATCATACTCCTGGGTTACTTTTAATGCTAAGAGATTAGAAAAATTTTAATCCCTCTCTCTTATTTACTGGTTAAATTTAATTCATTCAACGTTAAAGTGCAACAATTTTGTCAGAAGCATAAGGTTTATTTAAATTTTTTGTAAATAATATAATTTTTTTTTTTTTCATTTAAAAATTAATCTACGAGGTTCGTATATACCATTTTATATGCCGTGACCTTATTTATATTATAAAAACTTATTTTGCAAAGTAACCCTATGGAATGAACGTTATATGCCCACTTTCACTGCACTCCTCTTTTATTCAGACTATAACTAGGCACTAAAAATTTTGTAAATCATCATTTAATGAAATTAAATGGTTTAAGTTGGTTAGCAATTGTTTTTGTTATTGTTCTCCTTATGTATCACTGCTCACATTCCATCAATATCTCTCTCGTTGCATTTATCAAAATAATTCTGGTAAACTCACTTTGTCTTAACGCGTCGGGCAGTAATGAAGATTTAGTTCCTATTACGGCTCTGTTTAAAGCGGGTTATCCATTAGGAGAATGTACTTTGTGGTGCACGATGTCACCAAATAGCGGGAACTCTAGCTCTGTATATGAATTAACATTGAATACTCTAACTTCTGCTTATGGCCAATAAGAAGATTAACATTTAAGTGTATGTTAATAACTGAACATTAGTTATTCATGAAATTATACAGACGCTAGTGTGTAGAAGTCCATTGAAGTTAAATAGTTCCTAATTGGATTTATTTATTTAAATATAAATTGAGACATAAAAAAGTAGTTATTAAGAGGTTGTAATTATATCTAATTAGCTTTTTAACAAGTTAATTTGATAAACAGATGATCAGTCACCATAGAAACGAAAAGAGATTTGTGACATTTAAAGACAAAAAGCAACGCGTAGATTTGCAATAAATGTCAACAGAAATTATTCTGAATTCGAGAGACGCTAAAATGGTAGTTCCCACCTTATCGAGACTGAGGCCCACAAAGCTAAACTCGAAGCGTAATAAAAACGAGAAATGATTTACCTTGGAACGAAAGACCGAAAGCCGATAGTAGTATTAGGACGTTGAATTTTTTGGTTTGTGAAGCATTGGCATTAATTAGGTTAAACCATGTGATGATTTCCATAAGCCTTAATTTTTAAAACCATTCTATATCGCCTTCTGATTAGAGTTTACAAACTTGTTTGAGCAATTTATCCAATAATAATTGGCGCCTTTACCTGTTAAGCCTGCTCATTTAAAATATTTGGGCTCCTTACTTCGCCTGTTTATATAATATTAATAAAGGACAGAAGGATGAGTATTGCAACTATGTTAAAAGAAATAAATTGGCTTTCAGTTCAGAATTATGTTCAGTACATGACTGATATTTATTTATAAAATAAAAATGACAGTACCATCGCATCAGATCTATTAGAAAAAATTCAATATAATTCGAAATATCACAACTAAAATACAAGAAGCCAATCTGACTTTCATGTATGGCAAGCCATCACTAAAAGTTCCCAAAATACAATTTTTATTAAAGGTTTAAAAAATTTAATAGACGGCCTACAAAAATTAAAAAAAAAAACAATAAATTTATTTAAAAGTAACCTCAAACACTACTTGATAAAATAAACAGAACGCATATACTTTCTTGTGATAATACTCTTTAAACCTGCCCTTTTTAGGTATTTCCCTTAATTTATTGTTATTTTAACCCTCGTTTTACCCGCATTTATTATAAATTATTTCTATTTTGAGATTATGTACTTTATTTTAAAAAATTACATAATAATATTACTTAGTATGTTTAAATTATTAATAGTTTTGCGACGATAGGTTATAGCAACTATAGCAAAAACTATTTTTGTGTTAAAGTAGATCCATAGAGAGCAATGTAATTTACAAAGCTGGAATCTGGCTTGTTGATCGGACAATTTTTTCAGAAGCCAATTTTATTGCAACTAGTATTTTACTCGAGGAAGAATCAAAGAATGTGCCAGAAAACTCTAACTAAGCTGGTGAAAATTAAAATCAAATAGATATATGATAAAGTAGGTAACAAACATCTTGATGTTTCTATCGATGAAATGTATGCATTACCCGAGAAATCGAAAAAAAAAAGGAAGTTGTCCAAACCGGCTGCCATTTTAAGCAGTTCACCCCACAAAGACGACTTGAAAAGTCAACAAACCCACCGGAAAAATAAAACAAAGCAAGTAAAAAAAATATCTGTATGCCATCTACTTCTTCAGATTAAATGAAGGACTCTCGTAGTTCAAGAGTCACCGCCCCTCAATCACCAGCACATACATTAAAAAACAAAAATATCAATCTATGTTGTGACCCAAACGATTGGTTTTATTTTGTTTGTAACGAAAACGTAGTTGAAGTTATGATTCAATGCTTAAGTTGTAAAAAATGGTCGCATACGTCCTATGCGGGAAAAGGCAAGAAACTTAAAACAAACATTTGTAAAAATGACATTTAAAAAATTATCGGTACGATTTAAAAACTACCGGTACGATTTAGCCGACGAGTTTGGTAAATCGGTAAATCGTACTGTAAAATATAAACGCTGCACGTTTATATTTTTTTGTTTAAAAAAAAATCTTTTTCTTTACAAAGGCCTTCTTTCGCCATACAAATAAATGACAACTTTATAATTAAAATAAAAAACACAACAAAATACCTGGGTACCAAGGTAAGAAGGTTTATTTTTAAATGTTATTTATTGAAGAAATTTATGACTAGAAGTTTACTAATTATTATTTACAATTCGCTAGTTGAATATGTATAATCGTATAATAAAAATTTTCTACAAAAAAAAAAACAGCATTATATTCTACCTTTATATAAGAACATTATGTAATCTGTCTTGCTGTACCTTTATGGAAAGCCTGAATTGAGATATACTACAAAGTATTTGCAATAAATATTAAAAGAAGTATACATTTTTAAATGATTTGACATTTAAGAGCCATTCACACATCACAGTTGACATCTTGATACTTGACAGGCACAGACAAGCATTATTCTGATATTTGCCAAATAAAATGGCTGGTTAATTATTCTATGGGGTTGCGACAGGGAGCCAATAAATTTGATGAATGTGTTTTTGTGGCTAGGGGCGAAATAATAGTACGCTTAAGTTAGCACCACCATAAAAAAGTAATTTTTAAGAAATTGCTTACATATTTTTCATAAATTGGCAAGCTTGGCTACTAATTTTGAATAAAAATAGCCTCCAAAATGGCTATGATTGCAATTATGAAGGTCGCAACCCGCCTTAGAAATTTCACCTTTACTATCAACAGCTGTTATTTGACAGGTCGTTAGAAAATGTTTGATTTATGGAATTTTAAGAATGTTAGAAATGTTGACTTAGAAATAATTGAAATTTTTAAAATTGTAACATAAGAAATGCATATGCGGATTTTAAGATAATTGATTATAAAGTAGTTAGGATGAACCGAAAATTCTGAAAACAATAGGGTTCTAAGTAATTATTCAAGAAAATCAAAACTGCAAGTCAATCAGAACTTTCGTTTTAGAGTTATCGTGCCGGCATACATACATACAGACGACCAGAGGAAATTTTTTTTTTTTCATTTTCGGACTCAGAATAATCGTGAACATAAAAAAAAGTTTTAAAAAATGGGGTTTAGAAAATCTTTTTGTCTGCACGAATGCAATACTGAGGCACCATAGAAAGGGCCTCAGTAATATCATAAAATAATTTTATTTTAAGAGGTGTAAAGTTAAGCAAATTTATGTTATTGTAATTTAATTTACTACCCCGTATAAAACCGTTAAAAATTGGATTGCATACTAGATTATGATAAGACAATTAATACCAGAAGACTGTTCATGTTGATTTGGATATAAAAAAGTGTTCTTGCTTCTTAAAAATAAAAAACGTATTAAATTTTAATAAGCTCATTTGTATAATTCAGGCTCATATATTTTTTAAGAATAATCGTTTTTTTATCGTGTGACGTTTTTTTATTAAGTTGTTGTTTAATTTGTGATTAGTTATTAATATTTCAAAAATACTGATTTTTCCCATTGGTTGACCAAAAATGCACATGCAATTTTTAATATCAATAATTGAAAATGGTACTGTAATTCTGAATTGATAAAAAAAGTGATAACGAAAATCTTATATGAAAATATAAATTACGACTTCAAATTCATTGTAATTTTTAAAAAACTATTAAATACGGAATACTGCTCCATCTGTAAAACAAAAGGATTCTTAAATATGACACACAAAAGACATCTATCAAAATTAGTGTTACGAATATTGAAGTATACTACTAATATAATGAATATTTATACTCCTTTTATATGGAAGAAATACAAAACAAAATGAGTATCTATTAAGAACACTTAATGATATACTGCTCATAAATCACGACAAGCGACGGAAACAAATATCCAAAATAATATCCCACACAAATCAATGCCCTCTTTTTAATAATTCATTAGTCGTGTACTTATTTTCCCAACCCCTAATTCAATTTGATATTTCAGGTTCACAAATCATACCCTTCCCGCTAATATTGCTATTTAGGGTCCTTATAAATATACCTCCGCACCCCGTTAATGCAACCGCACTGATTATTAACGAGACCTCAAAAATTCTAATGACGGGAGGGTTGTCCTTGCTCTTTACCCTATATTACTAAAGTACGCACGTACATTGTCTCAGTGGCGGCGGTGAATTTTCAAATGCATTATTGTTAATTTAATGTATGTTTATATTACTAGAGTGATTGACTAGTTTTATTGTTTTTAAGATTTACACAAAATCTACAAATGTACAACTGGAGATTACTGATCAAATTAGGTTAACTTTCAGATTATGTTAATTGAAAAGCAGTAAACTATTATTTATTTTCGTGTATTGCTTATACCTCACAGCGAAACTACATCTTGTACGCGGATACGTATCCATTAAGAAAATATAACTATATATTTTTTTAATCTTATAATTATTTAATGTCATACACAATACCGCTGCTTAAGGATTATACTGGGACCCTATAGACCTTTTTCTGTTCAAATTCTCTATTGCTAGGAAGGAGAACCATTATTACATTTCAGAAGAAAAAAACATCTCTTAATTACGTTATATTATCAGTTCCTGCTTTTAACCCTTTCAGACCTGAATTTTGATTTGGCTACAAACATTTTTTTTTGTGAATATATTTCTAATGAAGGGTCATATTTAAAACAGAAAATAATATCTAAATATTTTTAATTTTAATTTTTATGACATTTGAGTAATGCCCATTGTAATGGACATTCGGATTAAGTTAGTAAATAATTGCAAGTTCAAACATTATCTTTATTGCGAGTTAAACCTAATCGACATACATTACATTGAGTGAAAGTTTTTAAAACAATTTCTTCCTTTTACGAAACATAAATGAACACTACATTTTTCACAAAATACATGTGTTTTGGCGGTACAGTTTGGATTTTTGCAACGAGTGGCGTCTTTTTTATCGTCATACAGGCTTTATATTCAAGCCAGCTATTCACGCAAGCCAAATCAAATGTGCCCATTTCTTGGATTTTATGAACACTCTATAATAAGATATAAGCTAATCCAACAAGTCTACGCCACCCATATATTTATTATATAATGCGACAGCCTCTGGTCTCTGAACATTTATAAATGCTTTCTTGGCCTTGTCCCATCTCTTTACTGTATCCTCAGTACCTTTTCCTACATAGTTTGATCCAACCGTGACTGCTTTGTTATCTTGCCATTTTACCATCACTACTGATCCTTCTTCATTTACCACTTTTTTACTATACCCTCTGTCCTTTTTATTGAATTCTTTATCTGCGGTAAACGGTGGTCGTTGAAATCTGTCTAGACGTACAGTACCAATGGAATATAGGAGTCTTATTATTAGTTATTCAAACAGTAAATAACTGGCAAAATAATATATAACTATTTTCGGCTACATCTGCATTAAGGTGCAATACCACCGACGGACCCAGACCAAATTTATCCATCAAATATTTTGGTATTTCTGTTGTTGATACTTGATATATAAGAATTCCAGCATTCCACTTGCCGCACACAAAGCGAAAAGTTGAACCCCCATGGACATGGTTTGTTTTTTACGTATTGTTTGAAATCTAACCTTCCGGTAAACGGCACCATCTGCTCATTAACACTTAGAAATTTTTCTTTTTCTAGTTGAAGACATTTGCCACGGAGTGTATCAAAAAACGGACTAATTTTGAACAACTTATCAGTTACGTCTGGTGGTTTTTTCAAGTTATTGACGATGTGTACATTTTTTCGTAATTGAAAAAACCTATCTCTGCTGTTCGTGTTTAGAAACAAACCAATATTATAAAGGTTAATCTAATACATTCTAACTCGAGGAAACCCCATACACCCCATAATTATGTGCATTCCAACAAAAGTGGTAATTTCGTCTTGATCAGTTGGTCGAAATGTTTGTCCAGTTTTTTAAAGAATATATATTGATCATTTCAGTTACTTTTTTAAATAAAGAAGATGGAAAGTACTGTAAAAAATACTCCACAGGAGACTTTTCTTCATTCGATTTATTATGCTGCTTACTGCGAGTCAGTTTCTGTTTTATTTTTCTAGGTACGTATTCTCTTTTTTGCCACTTCATATCGACTATTTGTTTTTTTCTTTGTTTCTATTTTGTTTATCCCATCATTAGAAGCACCTTCTAATATTTCAAAAAATATTTAAATATACTAAATACTTACAGAAAATATGGACAATCCTTACCGCTACCTACAATATCTTGAATATTTTTTGAATTCCTTGGTAGTTCTTCTTCCTCACTGGAAGTCGATTCTAAATCAGAATGATTTTCCAATCGCTTCAACATATTTTCGCATTCCCGTTCTAATTCATCATCATCATCTAATAGCGCCAATAATACCACTTGATCACGCGGATCTTCTGGATTACCGCTCGTATGCACCGTACACGTTTAATTTAGATCAAGGGTTTAATCGTGATTAGTACCATAGCTAAAAATGGTACTAAACGCGATTAAACCCTTGATCTGGTTTAAACGTGTACGTTGCATACGGGCATTAAACCTGCAAAAATATTTGAATTTAAACCTGATGTCCATTACAATGTACATTAAGAATTAGATTTAATTTCTCGGTAGAATATAAACAAAAATATACATTTTTTTATCATAGTCAATTGATTTTGACATTTCCCAAAGCGAATAATATATATTATCCATTTGTAAGAACTACTATAAAGAAAACGATTTTTCCTACGACCACTTAGGAAAGTGACACATATCACACTATATAGACCTATGGAAAGTGCCCTATATCACACGCGTATGAATAAGAATTTACTTTCCACCCAAGTGAGAATATGCTACTTTCCGCAGTAGCTGTCAGAAAATGTCAAACATATAATTTCTATTTTGATCTATGTAATGTCCATATTAATACTAAAATCGATATGATTGTTAAATTATTGTAAATTAGATCCTAGATATTTATCTTTAACAATTATTTTTAAAATAACTAAGATATATTTGCTTTTTATTCTGGTTAAACACATAAGCGATTAGATCAATCAATTACCGTAAGGCCTGTTAGCTCAGTTGGTTAGAGCATCAACTTTGCAATTTGAGACCGTCCAACGACCGCGATCGAATCCTGGCTGTGCCAGAATTTTTTTTTTATTTTTTTTTATTTGTTTAGAAATTATGAAAATTTAATAAATACGATTATTGTTGATTATTTTTTTAAATACATTTTAATTATTATAATAATCTGGTTTTACATTTTTTGATGAAATTATTTTGTGGTCGTAGGAAAAATATTGTACATCACTTGTGTGAAAAGTGATTTTCCACACTCGTAATGTAATATACTATTTTGACTTGTTGACGCCGCCATGACAAATAACTTTCAAACTGATAACAGTACGTTAAATTCGACACCTAATGACTGACTGACTAATCAGTTTCGACTTTAAATAAACCAAGATTGTTTACATAATAATGTAGGCAACTTTTTATTCATCTACTAGTAGTTACGGTTGCATACAGTTAATGTACATTACAATGGACACCAGGTCTGATAGGGTTAATTCCAAACATGTCTTTAACCACATTTTGCTTCGTTTTTTTACTATCCGCTACCATGGACCATAAATATCTGCAACACAAATAACTGATTAATATAAATACGAAACAAATATAGATATGGTAAAGCAAAACTTTCACCAATAGTTGTCGAAAATGTTTAAGTATCAAGTAATTTATACAGTCTCTTAAACTAAATGAGATGATAGGATGTTCTTTCATTAGTAAATAAAGTACGCGAGTTTATATTTTTCCCCTCACCAGTAGCTTCTTAGCCGAACTGTATACGTTTGTATTTTATTCAACTGTTGTAGCAAAATTGGTATCGGTGCGGTCTCTGCCTGTCTTTTTTTTATCAATCAGTGATGAACTAACACCGTTGTCTTTTTATCCATTGTTACTGCAATAGATGCAACACCAATCCATCAGTTTCAATGTATGGTTTTTCCGATTAGATGTGAGTCATGTGACAAACGACAGCTACATTGCGGGAATTAAGCAGAATAAAGAAGTAAATAAATTTTTTAATTGTTCTATTGTGGAAAGAACCGATAAAATGGGCTTTCAAATACAATTATAAATGCAAATTTTAATCCAGAATATCAATTGTTATTTATTTCAACGTCAACCACAAATAAACCGAATCCAACACAAGGCGTTTAAGGTCGCATCGGTGAAACAGCGATTTCAATAAGCTGATAAAAAAAGACACCCATTATGCTATATATCACTTGATACAATACATCAATCAGACAAATGATTCTCATGGCGTTATTTGTTTTTGCTCACTAGGCTGTCTGCTCTCCAACCGTGTAACTTACCCTGGGCATACTGTTAAACAGCTTCTAACCCAACGTTTCAGAAATGTGGACAATTTATGTGGACAAAAGGGGTCCTGAAATGAAGCCTTGTGGTACCCCTGTTGAAATATTTAAACGGGATGACAATTGCTCCTCATACTTTACTCTTTGTGAACTATTAGTAAACTGTTGTCTTGAAAAAAATTAATACAATTAACAGTGAGGCCTATTGATTTTAGAATTGCAAGTAGTAGATCGTGTTGTAGAGTTTCAAATGCTTTAGAGAAATCAAGTAACACCAGTATTGTAATATTTCTATTATCCGTGGCTCGTACTACATCATCAACTATGAATAACAAAGCGGTTTGACAGTTATGTAAAGGCCTAAATCCGGACTGAAATACGGGTAGTAAGTTATTTATGGTTATGTAATATCTTAGTTGTTCATCTACAACACGTTCTAAAACTTTAGATAAAGTGGGAAATATACTTATTAGCTTCAGATCTTTCAATTCAAGGGGTTTATTTACTTTTGGAATGGGCCTGATTAAAGCTTGTTTCCAAATATTAGGAAAGGTATTTAATTCAAGACAGTTATTTATTAAATATGTTACATAAGGAACAATAAAGGGAAAACATTGTAGTAGCATTTTTATATTTAGCACATCAGAGCCTTGGGCATTGGATTTATATAATAATTTTTGAACTGTATTTTCAGTAAAAATTAATAAATTTCTCTCAGGTTTTCTGTTCATATAATCATTCATAACATGTTGATTAACTGGAATATTTGGAACTGCATTTAGAAAATAATTATTAATTTTTTCGATATCATTAAAGTTATCGGAAATGTCTATTTTGTTTTTACGTAAATTTAGATACTCTAAGTTTTTCCATATACCATTAATACCTTCATTTCTAATTTTATATTCGAAATATGTTTTTTCTTCATTTTTGCATGCAAGTGTAGTACGAGTATAATTTCTTAGCGTCTTGTAATATTCAAAATGGGCATTAATATTTGTTTTTTTCCATCTAGGTTTTGCCTTGTCGCGTAGCTTCATAAGCAGTCTGATATTTTCAGTAAGCCTGGGATTCTATTTTTGTGTTATTTTAATTTTTTGTAGGGAGCATAATTATTAAAGAGAGGGATTAGAGAATTATTGAAAAATGCAATTTTTTTCATTAACCCTTTCGGCTCTATTGGTGGCATGTGCCACCATCAAATTCAAGGCCTAGTCATCGGTAAACTGTTTAATTTAGTTCGACTTTTATGCACTAGGTGGCATCAACGATATATGTAGTTTTAATGCCTGTGCTCAGAAATTTTATTTCATGCGTATTCTCTATGGTTTATACATATATTCAAGATAAATGCTGACAGAATGATGCTGGTAAGTGTTCCGAAATCAGAAAATATTTTTGTATAGTATAAGGTTGCCAAAGATCCTTTGTATACAGTATTTGTTTAAAATATATTATTGCTATTGACTTACTGAACCCCCAAAAACCGTGTACACAAATGCCACCGCCAGGCTTCAAAAGTAAATTTTTATATTTTATTTCTTTCAGATTTTGAAATACCAACAATTAGATTTTACAGTAATTCAAATAAGATCCCATTGAATAAGGCTTTGACTGTAATATCCCAACTAGATGAATCAGATATTGAAAATTCCAACAATGATTCTTCATTTGAAGATGATGATTATGTCCCAGATATGAGTGACAATGAAATTGATACTGAGTCTGCATCTCAATCTAAAAATGAAAGTGATGAAAAAAATATACCTCCTAATAATTGTCACCAGGAAAAAAGTTACCACAAAAAACGACTAGCTGAAAGTTGGAAAAGGACAAAGTTTATACCACCATCATTGATTAGTTTTCAGCAATCTGACATCTCTATAACTGATGAGCCAAAATCACCTTTTGTTGTATTTTCAAAATATTTCCCTGGATTTATTTTTTCCGAATTAGCTGAGGAACCAAACATGTATTCATTGTCAACTAATGGCAAGTCAGTAAATACAAATAAATACAAAATGAGAAAATTGGTTTTTACATTTTATAATGGGCGTACTAAATTACCTCAGACTGAGTCTCTATTGCAAACCATCAACTTAAATTTCGTTTGTCAGGGACATTGGAATAAAAAGGAACCGATTTAAAAGTTTGAGAAATAATTTACACATAATTGATAAACATGATCCACATCAGTTGAAACAGCACCATTGGCTATGAAAAATACGGCCAATTATTCAGGCATTTAAATCCAGATGTGAAGAACTAGTTCAAGAAGAGAACTTATGTATAGATGAATCTATGATCCCCCCTTTCAAGGGATAACTAAATATAAAGCAATACTTCAAAGGAAAGTCCTCTCTCTGGGGTATAAAAGTATTCATGTTATGCGATGAGTCAGGCATAATATACCGCTCTTTGGTGTATCAAGGCTCTACCACACTCTCTGAAAAAGCTATAAATAGCAGTCACAGCATTACAAGTTCACTGGTTCTTCATTTTGCTGCTAGAATTACTGAAAATTCAAGTCATAAACTTTTTTTGATAACTATTTCAATTCTATATTTCTTAGAAGAATTGTACAGAAAAGGGATATATGCAGCTGGAACACTACGTGCTAACAGGCTTGAAAAATGTCCTATACAAACCGAAAAACAAATGAAAGTAATGGGTCGAGGTTCCTGTGATTACGTAGTGTCCGACAGCAATATAATAATTGTGAGGTGGTTCATTTGATGAAACTATTAAATTAATTAGTGTTTGTGAATTTGGCAGTATATGGGTTGGTGAATTTATGACCTGGACCAAGTTTTTTAGAGCTTCCAACATATAGTTTTTGAGATTCATTAGAATTTATTTGTAACAGATCTATGTTTAAATCTCCAAGACAAAATTTTATTAAATTCAGGTACTAAATCCCCAAAAGTTTTTTCAAAAACGCTTATAAAGTTATTCAGTGTATAGTCCGATGGCCTATACGTTACACAGATGCCGATATTCATTTTATTTATGTGTATGACACTATAGCAAACATATTTTTTACAAATGTACAAACCCCTGCACTTCTATTCAATAGTCTGTCTCGACGTACCATGTTATATCCATCAATATGAATAATATCATCACCAATGTGTGATACAAATACATAATATCAAAATTATGTTGAATTATAAACTCTCTGAGATTAATAATTTTAGGAAAAATGGAACAAATGTTAAGATGAGCAATTTTCAGAAACTGTTTTATTATTATTAAGACAAAAAGAATAGTAAATTTGTGACATAATATACAGTAATAATAAAAAATTGACCCATTTGAAATAATAATTTAATTTTGGTTAAGTAGTTTTAAAAGAGAATTAATACCTAAAATTGTAAAATACAACGAATTATTTTCAATTTATAATTTTATGAACTAAACCAAAACAGAAAACAAAGCAAAGTAAAATGGCAAATTCCCCTACTAAAGATAAAGGAAATAAACATTTATTAAATTAATTAAATATGCTTTAATATTTTAAAAGTAAATTAATATCTAAATTGTATAAGAGATTTACCAAATTATTTTCTCAATTATTCACAAATTCAAATTATTGAGGACAAAATAGCATTCACATTCAAAATTTTGAAAAACCAGGTTTAAAAGAAAACAAAATCACCGAAGTCCTAATAGTAAATTAATAAACGTAAAAAAGTAAAAAAAAAACTATTTATTATTTGCTAAAACTGCAGCTTTGGCCTTTCGGGTTTTAGGACTATACTGAATTTTTGAGCGCTTCCTTTTTGAAGTTGTAGTAGTGAAGTCTTTGTTAATTTCTTTAACTTGCTGCGTAAGAACAGGTTGTTGTTCTTTATCTTCCTCTAGCTCTGAGTCTTCTGATGATTATTCTTCCAATTCTAGAAGTTGTTCTACGAAGAACAATTGGTTATCAAGATCAGTAATGGGTTTGTCGATTTCCATTTTAAAGAATTAAATATAATATTGGACTACAAACAGGTGGAATTGACTTGTGGCCGCTTCGAGACTACTTTTTGCTCTAGTTGAACCTTATCGCTTTATTGGCAATTTTTATCCTGATGACGTGTACAGTTAAATTAGGATCTTTATTTAACAAGGATCTGAATATATAACAGAGTTATAAAAACTCACTATTTCAACAAGTATTTAGTTTTCTAAGTAGTTTCTTAATATTAACAGTAATAAAGGCTTTAGAGAGGTCAACAGGAAAGTTATTTTTTTTTCTAAAGCTTCATAATTCTATTAATAAGTAAGCCAATTTGATCATTATAATGGAATGGATCTTGTTTTTATTTAAAATAATTCACTTTATTTACTAATTTAATTTTAAATATTTTTTCAATAATTTTCTTTTAGATCTTATTGTTATCTTTGGTATAAAGCCACTTAGGTACATCTTTATATTTCTTTTTTTAAGTATATTCGTTATAACCCTAATGCTCTCCCTGTCACTGGTTAATGCCCTATTTATAGCATTGGAAATATCCAGTTTGGTATCGGTTTATGCATATTTAATGAACTTTAATGCGCGAATAAATAAATTAAATTGTTATTTATGTGTGAATCGAATGATAAAGAAGATAGACACGTGGTTGAAAACGTTCATTGTATTTTCGGTTGGGGTAAGGACCCGTGATTTGTTTGTACAGTAGATTTATTGATTTTTTGATAAATGGCTTTTACATTCTAAGTCATACACTGAACACATCAGAAGAAATTAAATATTAATATTGAAAGCAAGGAATTTAAAATACAAACTATTTATTACTTCTAAACTTATGGATGCAAAATGCAAAAAAAAAATGTTGACAGAATTCTTTGTTCAGGAATTTAAAGTCTCTACATTTTTGTTTTTAAATCACGTGATCACTTAATTTTTACGGCAGATCAGAGTGACTTATTTTTTCGTTTATTGCTTTTATGATATCATGTCAACCCTTCCATCCTGCTGAATGGCAATATATATTTTCGATTCCTGCAGGAATTTTTTTGGCTTAGTCCCTAGAAAATTGAGCTCGTTTTTGAAAACACTAGCGCTGCATTTCCATTAATAGAAACCCAACCAAACTTACGACTTTTCCAATAAACCTTCAAAATGGCGCATCAATCAAACTTGTCGCTAGAAATACACACTGGAAAAGGCCGTTTTTTATATCAGACGCGGCTTTAGAATTTATTTTAAATTCAAAAATATTTAAATTTTAACGTTTGGGAATTTAAAAAAAACAAAATATAAGGAGTAAAAATCAATAAATTGTAATGGAAAATAAGGTATATAAGAACAATAAATATGTTGAAGAAAAAAATGATATAATGAACTATTGAGTAAAATTGAATAAATTTAAAAATTGTTTTCCTAAAAGGGTACAAAACTCTAAACCATGTGAATTTGCAAATACGAACAACATATTTTATTGTTATCAGTAAGTAAAATAAAAGTAATTAGAATTATGATAAATTTAAATAATTAAGTAAATTGTATGTACCTAATAGAAAAAATCTGATGTGTCCAACACACGACTTTCCTATCTAGTTATTATAGGCTTTTCCGGTTATTTTGTACAACCTATTGCAAAACCTCTATAAATGTTTAGAGCATAAACTAAATATAAAAATTTTCCACATACATCTAATTCGAAACATTTTTCTATAGATATTCATTGAAAACGAAAATACTGAAAAATTTAAATTTAGCACTTTTCCTTCAATTTTTTCATTACGACCGATTTTAGAAAAATCATGTAAAAAACAAAAATTATAGAGAAACAACTTTTAGTTTAACAATTTTCTTAAAAAATCAAAATTTTGCATATTTTATCAAATTGCTCGAATACGGACCATCTCAAGAAAATTTGACATAGAACAAAAATTATAGATAATAATATTAGAAGTAACTTTTATTTGAACAAATTTCTTTTCCAAATATAAATAACATATATATTCCATAAAATATAAAAACGACCTCCTATAAACTCCCAGTTGTTCCGACTTTGTCCAAAATCTAACTATTTCACCTCAGGCCGAAATAGGAAAGTTTAAAACTTAGATTAGAGCTGTATCGTCGGCGTACAGGATGCATTAGGTCGAAGGGTGGTTTGGGGGGGAATGTCGTGTGTATAGGTAAGGTAGAGGAGAGGGGCCAGGACGGAGCCCTGTGGGACTCCAGCGAGTGGGGTAAATGTGTCTGACAGGAAGTTGCCCACTTTGACGTTGATTTTTTTATCAGTGAGGTAGGAGTGTATAAATTTGGAGATTTGCGGGGAGAGACCTGAGACCTATGTTCATATCTTTTTGACTAGTCCAGCATGCTAGACTAGGTCGAAGGCTTTTTGAACGTCTAAGAGAACGGCTGAAGAAATTTGTTGGGAATTCACTGCAGTGATCGCAGTATTGTGGAATGAGGAGATTGCGTCATGTGTGGAGTGGTGAGGTCTTGGCTATAAATAACTTTTCAATTTATACTAACAAGTTTTTTAGGAAACAGTGTCTTAGATTATATAAAATACACAACACTCATTCATAAACGTCTTTAAATGGTCCAAAATCAAAAATATTTAACAAATAAACGATTCCAAAAACACAACCTCAAATGTTATTACTAACCAATAAATAGATGGCTATCGACATAAATGTTCTTTATACGCCAGAGGCGTGACCCTATTATTGCTAAGTGACGTAAAGTAAACAAGAGATAATTTAGTTACTGCGACTATCATTGTTGCTGGTGAATTCTTTTCTTGTAAAACAAATTCTACTTTGTATCTAAAAGAAAATGCCACCTAGTAAATATTTTTTCGCGGAGCATTAGCATGTACCAGGTCTTCAACAATACCCGAAACCCACGTGATCTGATAACCATCAAAAACCCATCGAAAGGGCCTGATTTGACGTAAAAGGAACTAAACTAAACTGTCAGTCCTGTCCGAAATATCACTGGCGTTTATTTGGGGACTGACAATATTTATAATATATTTGTTTACATTTTAAAAACACTTTTATTCCGTTTTTCATTTAATATTAATAAAGCAATTTGTTATTTTTAGAGATTATTGGTGCGGCTTAATTCTTTTTTGTTGGTAAGTATACATTTATTTACTGTAACTCGTAAAAGTTAATGACTGTATATAATTTATTTCAGGTAATTTTACACAGAAACAAAATTATTTTATATTCGTAATTGTATTCGAAAATTTTAGGAACGTTTTCCAGGTGAATAAATGGAATGTGATTCTTTTTTGTCGTCATAAACAAATACTTGTTCAAAATTATAAAAAAAGGAAGAAGCTCTAAAAGGCCCACAGTAATAACAAAAGCTCTTGAAGATGTGCAAATTAACATGGTGCAAATTCCCAATAAATTAGTAACAAAACTGCACCTCAAACAGGTATGAACGGTTTTTCAAAGACTGACTCTGACGAGTGAAATTAAAAACATTTTTTATAGGTTTGTCACTAGGAACTATTCATAAAGTATTGAAAACATTTCTGATAATGCATCCCCTATAAAGTTTCGGTACTGCAACAATCATTGTACCTTAATTTTGTTAAACCTACCTATGGAATATTACAAATCGTTCAATTCAAAATTGTTTGTGTGACATAAACTGGAGTGCCTATATTAAATAAAATACAAAATGTAACTGAGGAGAAACTGCATAATGTGTTCAAAGAAGAACGATTAATGCTTGCATTAAAGCTGGTGGTAAAGATTTTGAACAGATAGGTACTGTGAATTAGTATCGTTTGTGCACTACTGATTACTACTCGATATCCTTTTAAATAAAATAGTTGTTAATAGGTATGCCTTTATAATTTAAAGTGAGAGCTGTAAGGTAAAACAAATATGTTCTTGTTACATTAATAATATTAATATTTTTTTTTATACATATAAGTAACGTAATGTATCTTGTAAATGGTTTAAACTCTGTAACAAATAAATAATAGGATAAACTTAAAAAATTATTTGTTTATTACTTTCCATTGCCCAGGTACAATTCCAGTAAGTTTTAAATTTGTTTACTTAAACTGAAATAATTTCCAAATACTGCCATTGTCTTCTGCCTATGGTATTTAAAGTTTCAGTTGTAGCTAAGTAGCTATGAATCAATCTAAAGTAATTAATTTTTAATTTTATTCATATTTTAATGCATATGTTAATTATATCATAATTTTAAAAGTTAGATTATTGCATTTGAATAAATTTAATTAAAATATCGAATTCTAACATCAAAATACAATAATGTAAACCACATCTAATTAATATTATTATTTTGTGTTGTAATTCTAACAGTTATCTAACTAAATTTTGTTCTTGTAGTTGCAGACCATAAAAAAAGATCTATTTTGTAATAAAATATCTACGGCACTAGCTCACATCTAGGGATTTTCACTTTTATTTTCACCAATCGCTGTCATGACGATTTGGTCACGTGGGTTTTCGGTATTGTTGAATACCCAGTACCTACTACGTTTTATGCATACCACCTATTGTTTTTGTTGATTGTTACTCCTATATACTTTATTTTTTACAATATGTCTCACTTAGTTGGAACCATAGGAAAACTTTTCTATTATTAGTTTTCTATAAAAAATTATTTATGATTAAAAGTTCTGCATGGTCCAAAACCTAAAGTGCAACCAGCAGATACCAACTTTTTTATATTGGTACTTTACAAAAGGAATTCTCCTTTTCTAAAGTTTTTTTTTCTTACACCTTAATTTATATTTTTTTTTCTTTGTAAATCTTGGGTTTTTAGGTGCTAGTGAGAAATGAAACTTTACAGCAAAAGTTATATTTTTTGACAAACCTCGTTTACGGCTTAAAAAAATTAATATCTGATGGTTGCGTTTTAAGTTTTGGACCATACAGAACTTTTTAATGTTTATTGATTTTAATTCTGACGTCTAAAGAAGAGTGATCCTCAGAAAGTGTTTCTAAAGGCCTGGCCGACAGCAATCATATAAGTCATAACACTTATAACGCACGGCTCTAAATTAAATTTAAATAGACACTCAAAATAAAGATTTGGAAGCTACGGCATACGTAAATTTATTTAATTTCTATTTTAGAAACATTTTCTGCAGATCACTCCGTATTATGTTTAAGTTTAAAAAGCCAACCCTGTTTTCCATTCAAGACGTCAATATTCATTTTTCACTGAAATTACCCCATAAAAAGCGATAGACTCCGATAGGATCGAATATAGATGACTGAATGCAATGGATTGTAACATATGAGAGTGACTTTATGGTAGTCATTTGGGCACAGAGTTGATTCAGTTTTTGATGGATAATAATACGGTGGAAAGAATGTTATTCTGATGAAAACTACGGCCATATTTTAGACACCGCCTAACAGCCTTAAGGTCTGATATCAATAACGAAAACTCGATAAGCATTTATCACGAGAAAATTGTGTTTTTGGGTTTATTACCATCGATATTTTGCAGATATAACGGTGAAAAACAAACAAAATTCTCTCATAGAACGAAGAATTCAAAGAAAATTTCTTGACAAATTTTTAATGAAATTATTGTACTATATTTGGTTTTTAGCTCATTTCTATTATGTCTTTTTTACTTGATAAAAAAATTAGAGAACATTTTTTAATAGATCATGTAAAACACTTTTTACTGTGCTCAAAACCTTAACGCTTTGCGGCCCAGTCATCTCACTGTGAAACCACTTTTTAAAATTTTTTAGCTTGCTTCCTAGTCGCGATTTACGCAAACCACCGATACAATAGAGTCACAACTAGACAGGCTTCAGCAAGAAATTCGCGAAGTGTGTTTTAGTTAGCTTTTAGTCGCTGATGTGTAAACCATAATAGAGTGGCGTTTTTGGCGATTTTGTTTACACGTCTTTTTATTTTTTTTGTGTTGAAATCTTTTTAAAAAATCAGGTAAGATGTCAATAGTTTATTAGTTTTAGTATTTACTGATTTTTCAAGAAAACGTCCATTTTTATTACTTTTCTAATACTTTTTTTATATTTTGATTGGTGGTTTCGTATAAAACCACTAGGGCTAAAGAAACACTTTGTTTAAGATATTCAAAATGAGTCGAAAATTGAAGATCAATAAAAAATAGCGATCAAACTTATGATTTATTAGATGATATTCCTTCAGAAGGTTCTGACGCATCTGATGTTGAATTTTGTGATAATGATGTAGATTGGTTGGAAGAAGATGAATATTTGGAAGACTTGAAAGAGGAAGATAGTGTAGAAGAGGAAGATGGTATAAAAGAGCAAGATCGTATAGAAGAAGAAAATCGTATAGAAGAGAAACAAGAACGAAGTGAACAGAGAGAACCCAAAAAAAGGAACAGAAAATTTAAACAATAGAGATAAAGTAGAGTCAGAGTATTGAAAAAGTAACAAAGAAATTGCCTTTTCAACAAACCACTGGTTTAACAGTACCAGCAGATTTGGAGACTCCCGCAGATTTTAAATTGAATTCAAAATTAACTTGTATGTTGTCCAGAAAAAAATAGTATAGAAAACCAACAACAGTAAATAAACTGAAGTGTTTCCTAGGAATAAATATGATGATGGGAATAAAAAAATTGCCAAGTTACGAAGATTATTGGTCCTTAAGAATAGAGCTACGTGACACTTTTGTTTCACCCTGTATGGGCCGCGACCGATTTTCGTGGTTCTTTTAAACCTTCACATCAACTACAATTCCTTAGAGCCTAAAAAAGATAGTCAAAATTATGACAAACTCTATAAATTACGCCCGATGCTATAAGTATTATCAAACACCTATAAAAATAGCTACTTATTAAGAGAAGAGCAGTCCGTAGATGAATTTATGATCAAATTCGAAGGTAGAAGTAGCTTATGCCAATAAATGCCTAAAAAACCCATAAAACGAGGATATAAAATGTGGGTCCGAGCAAACAAAAATGGATATATTTCGCAATTTCAAATATATACTGGAAAAGTTGATAATCTAAAGACAAAAAAGGACTTTGGTAAAAAAGTTGTGAGAGATCTGAAAAGAGATTTGGTAAGAAAGCACCATCAAGTCTATTTTGATAATTACTACAAATTTATTTGTTGCAAGATCAGATATACGCGTATGGAACTTCAAGAATTGACAGAACACATATTCCCCAGTCCTTCACCAAACAAAAAAAAAAGATGATCAGAGGAGAGTCTAATTGGAGAATATGGGATAATGGGATAGTAGCTGTTCAGTGGATGGACAACAAGCCAATTGTATTTTTAAGTAATTTTCATAACCCAACTGATGATAATACCGTAAATAGAACACAAAAAGATGGCAGTTCAAAACAAATTAGTTGTATAAAATTAATAAGAGATTACAACATACATATGGGTTCTGTTGATAAATCTGATATGCTAAAAAAATGCTACGAGCCTAATCGCAAGTCAAAAAATTGGTAACACCGTATCTTCTGGTATTTCATTGATTTGACAGTAGTCAATGCTTATCTTATTTATAAAGAAAATATTGATGGTACTGTCATGTCACTGAAGGAGTTCAAATTGTCAGTAGTAATAGATTTGATCGAAGCTAACCTCAATATATCGGAGACAAAAAGAAGTCAAACTGCAGAAAATCCATTCAAAGTACGTGTTCCAATAGAAATAAGAACAGATAAAGCTGCTCATTTGCCAAAATATGGCACTAGCGTTCGATGTGCCAACTGTAATACCAAGTTAAAACCTCATCGTACCAAATGGCACTGTTCCACTTTTACAGTTGGGCTATGCCTATCATACAAAAGAAACTGTTATGAAATATATCATAGCAAGTAGTTGCGCCAGTTGCGCCCTAGTGGTTAAACTGTTGAACCACCACTTTTTTCAAATGTTTCTAAAAAAATTAATAAAATATTGCATGTATGTGTTTTATTTTATGCAAAAGAATATAAATAAAAATAAAACATCGATTTTTCTGTCAAAATCACATAGCCGTCCTCTAAGGGTTAAGCATTAAAAAAATAACATTAAATTATCCAGTAAAATTTTCTATACAAAGACAAAATTGGCTCTGGTGCGGTACGAGCGAGACTATTAACTACATTATTTGCAACACACATCCACTGTTTGCATAGGGGTTTATAACAAGATCACGCCATTTTATTGTTTTGTTACTCTAAAGAAAGTTTAATTATGATCTAAGTTCAAATGCTTTTAAAATTAACCTTAAAATAAAATGAGCTTAAATATTTTTAAATTGGTAACAACGAAATGTGCTTACATTAATCGACAAGGGCTATTATAAAAGTTTGACATATAAAACTCAGCAACAGCTTTTGGCTTCTCGCTCTTAACCTGGTTTACATCGGAAATTGAGTAATTTCATGAAGAATTTGATAACCTTAAACTGTCGCCTGAAAAATTTTATTTTATTGTTTTATCCTAACTATCGTGAAAGTTTTAAAACACCCCCTGAGTAACGTATTAACGTAAAATTTGAAAAAAGTGACGAGAAATGAACGTTTTGGTTGTTAAAATATGAATTATAAACGCAGAATTAATTTTATCTTATGGTAAAAAGAGGAAATGTTATTTATAAAAGTTGTGTTTATGTTTTTAAATGATCTTTCCAAATACCACGTGAGGTATAAAATTTTTTTTATACTTTATGAAAATTTTCCAAGAAACATATTCTTCTAAAAATCATCCACACTTGTATTCGTGGATCTACACGGTTTTTCGTGGAATGACCCTGGGCCGGTAAAGAAATATTTAGAACGAAGGCTAATAATTAGTCTCTAAACTTACTATTCATATATTTTTTTTAACTTAGTGATGAAAATAATACAAAACCACTCAGTATGTGCCTCGTACCTAAAACTCATTGTATGTTATTTAGGATATTATATTTACGATGAGCCTTTTTCAAGACGAAACACCAAACAGTAATAAATAATTCACAGATTTCAAAGTACCCTACCTACACAGTCTTACTCCTTGTTTTTTTTAACGGTCTCTACTTCTACTTTCAAAAACAAAGATGGCCGTTAAGAGATATTATAAAAAGCTTTAATGACTTTTCCTAAGTTTCACATCGTCTTCCGAGAATATTGTAAATTAATGATATTAACCAAAAAGCTTTGGGCTTGTTTATCTTTTGATCTTGAAGTTAAATTTACATTTATAACAAGTAGGACTTTAGCTCGATAATGAAAAGCTCCGTATTTATGATTTAATGTGAGTTTGCTAGCTTTTAAGCTAAAGCTCCACTTTTCTCTACTGGGGATAGACCAGCAAATTGGATTGGCCTAGCTTGTCAACATTTCAGCGGTGTTTTACATGAAAGCTTTTGATTCAATTAAAAATCTCTATCGAGTAAGGTTAGTTAAGTGTTACTTTAACAGTCAGTGGCTGGCTTAGAGGGATAGATTAGGTCACTGCCTTAATTAAAAATGTGTTTTGGTTAAAAATTCATATAAATATACTAAAACTCGTTTAATAAATAATATAAATAGTATTTTGACAAAATAAAAAAAAATATTTTTTTATAAAAATTACTTAATCGAAAGTTGTTTGTAATATAATTTTCTATAATTTTTATTCTATACAAGTTTTTTTTAAATAGACCGTATTTGAGATATTTGAGAAAATGTGTAAATTACGAATTTTGAAGAAAACTCAAAAACAGAAAAAGGAAAAAACATTAAATTATAAACTTAAGTTTTATTTCGGCCTCCAATAAACTGATTAAATTTTGGGCAGAAGCGGAACATCTAGGGGGGTACAAAATTTTTCTAAAATGGTCCGTATTCGAGAAATTTAAAAAAATAAAAAAAATTAGAGGAAAAGGTGCAAATATGGAATACCGTTTTGCTTGGTATATAAAAAAAATTTTTTGTTAGTAAATAGATTTAAGCCAAATTTAGGGAAAAGGTACTCTAGACAATTAGACACCAAAATGTAAAAGCAAATGTGTAATTATCTTAAACATTTTTTCAAAAAAGAAGTTGGAAAAAACTACAAAATTCCCACCTTAGAAAAGGTGGGGGAAATATGGAATACTTTATATATCTACATATTATTTGCACCAGTCACAAACATAGTCGTCTATTTGGGCGCCCCGACACTCATTGTGAGCCCATTTTAGGCACATTAAACATTGAACCCATAGTTCTCCTTTCTTATCAGCAGAAAACGAACTATCGCAAAACATGCAATAAGCATCGTCCTCATTCGGTTTCAGTTGTCCCGGCCTATCTTCCAAATCGTTGTCAGAATCGTCAATTTTTACATCTTCGCTTGAATCCTCAGATTCATCAGCAGAAACTGCATTCTTTTGACGTTTTGTTTTGTACTTTGACTTCTTCTGTTTTTGAGAATCTTTTTTTTTTTGTTTCAAGGATTTTCCTGAAGACAAGTTTCTTTTAACGCCATGCGATTTTGCCTCCTTTTCAGTTTTTTTATTTATTGACTCATTTAGTTCGTCTTTGTAAGGTGGCGAGGTAATTACAATAGATCCAATTGTCTTGCGTCCTCTGTTGTTTTTTTTTGCGGATTGTGGAGATATTTTGAACGGTGAAACAAACTTCTGGGTTAAATCTACGTCTTCATCTTAGCCTTGGTCATCTTCATCTTGGTCTTGGTCATCTTCATCTTGGTATTGGTCATCTTGATCTTGGTCAACAGCTTGAATTCGGCCAGGTGCATTGTCTTTACATGACGTTTTAGAGCATGAAGGTTTATCGATAGGGATAGTAGAAGCTTTTGTTGTTCTGACTTCTTGAATGTTAATGGTAATTCCTCTTTTCGCTGCTTCTTGTTCCGCAGCAATGAAGTCAGCTTCGGAAAAAATATTCCTGTTGAAAGAGTAAATACCAGTGGTGCGAAAACCATTAACCGCTATTGTGTATGTCTGAACTTTTTCGTAAACTCTAACAAATAACTACATTATATCAAAAGGACTAAGAACCCGTTGGTTTTGGCGGATCCAAATACGAATTTCTTCACTATAATAAACTTTTAATGGTCCCATAAATGACTTATCCAAAGGCTGGAGCTTGTGCGTCGAGTGAGGAGGCAGACATAAAATGTTAACATGGTTTTCCCTTGCAAGGTCGATAACGTCGATATTGTGAGTGTAGCTGTAATGGCCGTTAAGGATTAACAGGAGGGGGGTTTCTTTAGTTGGTTTATTGTACTGGATAAAGTGACAGAACCAGTGGGTGAAAATATGGGACTGTACCCAACCGGATGAATGTGCAATTTCTACGGACCCAGGAGGAGCTCCCTTCGTGAGCTGAATGTTCATACAAAGTTTCCAGCCGCACTCATACAAAAAATAACTGTAATCAGAGCCCCTCTCTCTGCTGATGTTAATGAAGCAACTTGACGTTTGCCTTTCAGCCCTATTACTGACGATACTTTACTTTGGACAATTGTTAACCCTGATTCGTCTACATTCGGGGAATAGGGCATTTGCTTTTCAAGGAGATCAAAAAAGCCGGCACTCTTTCTTTACAAAAACCTGCAGTTCTGGCAAATGATGTTCCCGTTGGCTTCCTTATTGACAATTTTGGATGTCGCTTTAAAAACAAATCAGTCCAGGCTCTGCCTGCTAATCCAGATGTAGAAAATGGGTTTGATTTTATTCTTTATGGCACACTGAGAAGCCATGCGCTTCAGATCTGTCATTGTGAGCCCGTAAAATTTGGACTCCATTTTCAAAATGTAATCAACTAGTAGCTTCTCTAGCTCTGGTCCCAAAAAACATTTTCTTCCAAGCTTGGTTGCTGCAGCCTTATCTGGTGGAACTGTGTTAATTTGACTCAGACGAAAGAGCGTTGTACGAGGAACCCTATAGGTTTTGGATGCCTTGAGATATCCCATTGTTTTTTCTCTGACTGCCTGGATGTCCCTAGCCATGTTCTCTTTCTTCTATTGCTTTCTTTTATTATTGCAAGACAGACGTTCAGTTTTTCGTGGCATCCTAAAAAAAATAAAAACGTGGTGTAAATATGGAATACTATTCCATATTACCAACAACCCATGTCACCGATATTTCAGGTTAGATCTAGGCTATCATAACAAAAAACTAAACAAATGCAACGTCATCCTAAACTTTAGTTTATATACAGTGGCATCGTAACAAATATTTAAATAAAAAAATTAGGCTTGCATATTCACTTACGTGTTAAACTTTTCAGGACGCAAAATTCACATGTGAACACCTCAAGAACCAAAACCATACTAAAACGGCGCGGGGTAGATCGCCTACAATAAAGATGGCAAACAAGCATAAGTTTAGTCGGTTTTCGGCATTTGGTTTAGTCAAAACCGAGGTATTCCATATTAAATGCATATTCTATATTTGCACCTTTTCCTCTATTTTTTTATAAATATTGGTAAAACAAAAGTTGTTTGTAATATAATGTTCTATAATTTTTACCCTATAGGTACAAAATTTCTCTAAAATGGACTGTATTCGAGATATTTAAGAAAATGTGTAAATTACGAATTTTGAAGAAAACTCAAAAACGGATAAAGGAAAAAACATTAAATTTTAAACTTAAGTTTTATTGCGGCCTGAGGTAAAATCATTAAATTTTAAACAAAGTCGGAACATTGTTTTACGCCAAATTTTCCTAAAATGGTCCGTATTCCAGAAATTTGACAAAATGTGCAAAATTCTGATTTTTAAGAAAATTGTTAAAATAAAAGTTGTTTGGGATATCGATCTCTAGAATTATTGTTTTTTACATGATTTTTCTAAAATGGACCGTAATGGAAAAATTGAAGGAAAATTGCTAAATTTAAATTTTTCAGTATTTTCGTTTTCAATGAATATAGAAAAATGTTTCGAGTTAGATGTATGTGGAAAATGTATATATTTAGTTTATTCTCTAAACACTTATAGAGGTGCTGCAATAGGTTGTACAAAATAACCAGTAAAAGCAGATAATAACTAGATAGAAAAGTCATGTGTTGGACACATCAGATTTTTAGATACATTAAAGCATTTAGATCAGAATTAATATCCTGTATTCGTTTAAATTGGAGTACTTAAAAGGATAATATAATTTCTTTTTTTAGCATAAATTAGGTACACATACCACTTTAACATGTCCTAAAGAGAACGTCTTGCAAGATCAAATAGGGTATTTTTCAATCCCAAAGCGAATTTTCCGTTTATTTAATAGAAATCAAATATCTCCGCTCCTAGACATAGAAACATATTTTTTTCTAGCCTAAGTTGGGTACAAATACCACTTTAATCTGTCCTAAAAAGAACGACCTGCAAGATCAAATAGAGTGTTTTTCAAGGTGGATATCGTAAACTCCTCCCCATCCTAGTATCCCATATGTTAACTGAGATTGAACCAAGGTATAGTACACAGTTTTTAAATAAGGTATATCCAGGTATTCCCTTAAAAATTTGAATTTACTAATAATACCTCTTATCTTTTCAGCAAGATGACTTATATGCAAATCCCAGCACAGATATTTATCGATGACAAGTATTTAATGTGCCCTTATTTTGGAATCTGCGTTGTTTGGTCGACAATCAAATTTCACAGGTCAGGCAAGTTACTTAAATAGGAAGTAAACGGCATGTAACTAGTTTTCTCTACATTCAGAGTGAGTTAGTTATATGCAAGCCACCTTTTAATAATAGAAAAGTCAGCTTCTACCATAACTTTTAGGTTTTCCCAAGTGTCTTCTTTATAAACTATTGCGGTGACATCAGCAAAGCTCGTTATGGCACCTTTTATGTTCATTGTCAATAAACTGTTTAGTGAATAATAAAAGTCCAAGAACGGTGCCTTGCGGAACACCAAGGGTTACAGCTCTCATCTCGCTCGTGGCACCATCAAGATAAACCTGTTGATTTCGCTCATTCAAATAACTTTCTATAAGTCGAAAAATTCTTCCCCTAAATCCATAACATTTAAATTTTTGGAGTAATATATTATGCGATACCGTGTCAAAAGCTTTTAGGAGGTCAACTAATATGCATAATGCTGGTTTTTTGAATTTATAGCTTTATAAATGGATTTTGTTAAAGCACATATAGCATTTCCCGTTGTTTTACCCTCTCTAAAGCCATACTGATTTTTTGAAATAATCTGGAATTTGTCTAAAAATTTTACAATTCTGGTTTTTAAAATGTTTTCTATAACTTTGGATAACGTAGATATTAGGGATATAGGTCAATAGTTTCCTACTTCCAATTTAGATCCTGACTTGTGTAATGATTTAATAATACCGATTTTTAGACATTTAGGATAATAGGATTTTTCAAAACATATATTAATTAAATCTGATAAAGGTTTACTAATAATGTCTGATACATGTTTTAAGGTTTCCGATCGAATGCTATCATTTCCAGGAGACTTTGTTTTTGAGAGATTTTATTAAATTTTCAACCTCGGTTTCATGGGTAGGGTATAGATAGAAAGTGTTTTCAAAATGTGAGATATTTTCCGTGAAATTTTCCGGTGTTTTTATGTTTCTCGCATATTGTTCCCCTGGGCGGATGTAATTTCGGCCGGAAAAAGGACAGGTACCTAAAGGGGATATGTAATTTCGGCCGGAGGTTTAAGGGTTCGTTCTTATCGTATAGGTATTTTCGGCCGGAAGGAGCAGGTAAAATAAAATAAGATCTAGAATTGCTATAACATTCTTTATTAAACCAAATCAAAGACACTATTACTTTAAAACTAGAGCTAAAAACAAACATTACATTTTTACGAACTTTGATATGATACAGTTTTTACAAAATTAAATCCATAAATTTTTCCAGACCGAAGCATATTTACCATATTTTCAATAAATTTTAATTTATTTCTGACTTGCTTGTCTTTTATTTTTGCTGTAATATTTAAACTTTTTATTTTTAAATATGAATCGATCTAGAATTATTTTTACTTTTCTATAAAAATAAATATTGAAGGGTGGCAAGAATAAAATGAAGAATTCAATTTTGAATGGAACGATTCACAAGCGTTTGTGGTTCGTTTTATAGATGGATTTTCATCTGCCCATATATTTGGTGGAAAATTGGAATCAGGTGCTATATAATATTGTAATAGATAGTCTGCGTATTTATCCAACAGTTCCTTATTTGGTTTGCAAGACATTAAATCAAATTTATAACAATCCTCAACATTAGATGGTTTTAAATAAGTAAGCCCAAAAGTGTGAATAAGCCATTTACTTTCTTCAGAGTTTTTGTCTTTATATATTTGACTTAACCCTAAAAACTGAATTTTCCTGTACCACGCTTGATGTAAGTGAAATCTACAACCATTTATTTTTGTTTTTGACAAAACATTTTTTAGTGCGATATGTATTGATATTTTAAAATCTACGAATGCCTCCATCGGTTCAAAAACTATATTAAAAACTTCCAAAATTTTAGATTTAAGCAACAGAAAAAGTTTAATATACATATATGTCAGCAATCTTATTTGGTAACAGACAATATAAAAGAGGTATATAGTGCCCATTTTCCAGGCCATGAATGGTAAATAATTGATAAAAATATTTCGTACAAAAAGAAAATGTGCCATCCATATATATAACATTCATTTTACACAACGTAGTAATATTTGTTTGGCAAGAAAAAACAATGATATTATCAACTGAACTGTTAATAAACAAAAAATTTTCACCTGTTGTCGTTTTAGGAGAATACATATCAACTACAGTATGTACTTCATGAATATCTTTAGGTGGGGCTGGCAAGAGCTGACGACGACTCTTATACACATTTCTTCTTATGAGATTTACATCCGCGGTAATCAATTCGTCCGGTAAATTTGTTGAAAGGACCCTTTTTATAATTTTCGAAGGTTTCTCCGATATGTCCTCCTGGTCTTTTCGCTTGCATGCATTTGTGACAATTTTTCTCTGCAAAGAACATTGATCTGGTTCATGATTCTGAGTTAACTCAATCCTGGTCACAATATATTCGGCACCAACAGTATACAATTTAGCTAAACATTTTAAATTTTTTCTGATGCACCTCCAACGCACTTCCCCACTCTTTAATACGTCTTGTTAACAAAATAAAAATTTTTCTACAACGCACCTCCAACGCACTTCCCCACTCTTTAATACGTCTTGTTTACAAAATGCAAATTTTTCTACAATAAGCAAGTCACAACCGCGTGAACTCTTTACTATCGAAACTGTCATCATGTAATATAGATGTTTTCTATCTCTTGGTCGCCCACAAAATAAGTGGTTAGTATCTTAATATAAAAAGGTCCGGTACTTTGTAATTAGGTAATCACATTGTTAAACTAATGAAAATTAAATTAAGAAAGATGAATGTAAATGTTTTAACTTTTCTAAGAAATGGAAATATGAAAAGGGTAGATTATTATTTTCAGGTATATTCCAAAATCCTATCATAAACATTACCCTCGGCCGAAATTACCTATGCCATTAGATGGGCACTTTGCTTTTGGCAGGTAGGCGAGGGGATTACCGGCCGAAATTACTCCCGCCGGTTCCCCTAAGTCGCTAAAAAAATTGTTAAATTCATTTGTGATGTTATTTTTGTTTTAGGGCTTGTCTTTCCGCTTATCTGATTTAAACAATTCCACGTACCTTGTGAGTAGTTTTTGTTTTTATCTATTAAACATTTAGCGTATTCTTTTTTCCTTTTGAATTGACTTAGTTAATCTATTTTTAAGATTTTTATAGCTTTGTTCTAGATAATACTTTTGTTTTTTTTTTTGTAATTTCAAATAGATCATTTTTTCTGTTATTAATTTAAGTAGATCTTTGGTTATCCATGGTTTTTAATTTTTTTACTTATATTTAAGGGTTCAAAATTTTTTTCAATATATGTATTTAAAGGAGTTATAAATGTTATTGTCATAACATCTACGTTATTGTTTATATTAATCATGTTCCAGTTCTCCTGTTTTAGATCGTTTCTTAGTTTAGAATAATTAACAAATTTTTTATATTTATTTAGCTTTGGTTTATTGTAAATAAATGAACTTTTTAATGTAAGGATTTCTGGGTCATGATCTTTAGGGTCACACCTGAAGATATAAGAAATTATTTCAGTAAATATCGGACCTTTACATTTGACATAAAAGTGATCTAAACATGTACCGCTTACTCGTCTAGTTATGTCATTGATATACGAAATATATTCAAAAGAATTTAATATGGTCTTATATTCATTTACAAAATCGACGTCTTCTAACACATTAATATTAATATTAATATTAATATCGTCAGTTATAATATGCGTTCTGGTTTTAGCTTTACTTAAATATTCATATAGTGATGAATTAAATAACATGGGAGAATAATTAGGGGATCTACAACCGAGATATTGATTGCGTTCTCTTTTAGTCATGTTAAAGTGGTATTTGTACCCAACTGATGCTAGAAAAAAAATATGTTTCTAGGTCTAGTAGCGGAGATATTTGATTCATCTTAAATAGTCAGAAAATTCGCTTTGGGGTAGAAAAACACCCTATTTGATCTTGCAAGTCGTTCGTTCTCTTTTAGACATATTAAAGTGGTATTTGTACCCAACATATGCTAGAAAAAAAATGGTTTCTAGGTCTAGGAGCTGAGATATTTGATTCATATTAAATAGTCGGATAATTCGCTTTGGGGTTGACAAACACCCTATTAGACCTTGCAAGTCGTTTTATTTGATAGATAATAACGTTTTAATAAATCTTTAAAAAATCAATTTTACAATTTATTACTTTTTTTTAGAAAGTACGTAAACCTAAAAAACTAACAAAATTGAAATTTAATTTCCCATAAAATTTCCTTTGCAAAAATGTGCCACTCTTGATGCTTTTTTTATCTAAATTTTAGGGGTTGTTCATCCCATACTCGAGGGTGGAAGCGTGGATGCTGAAATTAAGAAAAAATGTGTCCTACTTCAAACAAAAATTAACGTGTCCAAGCATTTCTGCTTCTAGGTGCATAATTTTCACCCTGAAGAGGGCGCTAATATCGGAATTTAATGCAACAATATTGGCATTACTAAATTTCTTATAAAATTTACGTTCCTAACATTTTTTTCATTTTTTTCTACCTAAAGTTAGTTTACCGTAATCATCCTATGACAATGTTGATAATTTCGACAAAACAACATACATAAAATACTTTAAGAAGTAATTAGTAAGGTATGTTAAAATTGTAGAATATTATCGCAACTGATTTTTTTAGCAAAAAAGTAGATTTCTTCAAATCACACTTAAGGAATTCAAATACCAATTTATGCATATTTTTAATTTTTCTGGATTAATCATAAAATCTAAATGCCTCATTCTTAAAATTCAACGGCACTATAAAAGTAGATGTACCACCTAAGACAGTTAGATAGTTGTGAATTTTATATACTCAATATCAGAAAACAGTGAAAATGTACAAAGTTAAATTATTGTTAGTGTTTATATTCAGTACACTTAATGCGCAGATTTCCCAAATAAAATATTCTTTGGAAACAAAATATATAGAAGTCCCTCTGGATCACTTTGCGTATATTGAAGAACCGAATGTTTTCCAATTGAGATATTTAATAAACGCCGAACATTATGATGAAATGGGACCAATATTTATCTACACAGGCGGCAAAGGAGATATTTCCGTTCAAGCTCAAAATGCAGGTTTCATGTTCGACATTGCATCCACCTTCAAAGCTCTCCTAGTTTTCATAGAACATAGATACTACGGTGAATCGCTGCCATTTGGTGACACTTCATTTTCTTCTTTAAAACATTTGAAGTAAGTATGCAAAATTTGTTTTCTACGCCTACATGTATTTCTCCCGTGAAAAGGAAAACCTAGTAATTCAGTTTATATAATTTTACAGTATAACGGATTTATTGGGTTTTCAATGACATTAAGAAACTATATGGGCAAATAAAAAGTTTTTTCAAATTCACTTTTATTTTTTCAATACACAGTTTTTAAAATACAGGACTTTTAGTCCAATTAAATAACAAAAAAAGCTGCTTCGAGCTTACATTAATTTATAATTGGATGAAACAAAGTGGAACTTATGTATTTTGATGTGATCTTTCTGATAAAAAGCAAAAAAAGATGTAGCTGTTGTTCATTTTTTTTTAAATTAGGAAAAACCGGGTTTTTCGGAATTTTTCATGGTAAAAATGCTAATTATCTGGGCAAGTATCATTCCGATAGTAAAAATAAATGCACCAATTAAAAAAGGAAGTAAAAATGCTAATTATCTGAGCAAATATTATTCCGATAGTAAAAATAAATGCACCAATCGAAAGAGGAGGCGAAAATAGTTCGGAAATTCATTGCACAGGTAGTTTTAATGGCGAATTTCTCGCCGCCAGAAGTGCTTTTACCAAAAAGTTGTTTTTCGTTCCTTTCATCAGAACCATGGAAATGAAATTTGCGATGAATTTATGACGAAATTATAAATTTTAGACATATGTGCCCAGAAGTATTTTTTTGTTGGCTCTCAAATAAAATCCCAAAATCTCAAAAATCTCAAAGTCCCGCGGCGAAATCTGCCATAATTTTTCGAGAATTCGCAGGAAGTAGTTTTTTTCTAACAAAAAAATATATTTGAAAAAACTAACAAAAACCGTGTACATTCCTTACATGTCAGTTAGTTCTGACACTTCATAGACATCATTGGACTCTTCAATATGCTAATAAATTTTCTTCATTTCTGATGTGATTGCTCAGTTATTCGGGCGACCGTTTGGTTTTCCAGGAAGCACACCTATCCTGTACCGGTTGCATTGAAACATTTGTTATAATATTTCGGAATTTCTTGATCCAAACGAGCATCTAACAAGCGGTTAGCAGCTTCTTGGTAAACCAGGTACCCCTTCTCGGCACACTCAATTAAAGTTTTTAACAGTTTTTAACAGTTTTTAACAGTTTTTGACGGTTTTTAACAGTTTTTTAACAGTTTTTAACAGTTTTTAACAGTTTTTTTAAACAGTTTTGAACTGTTTTTAAACAGTTTTTTTTTTTAGAAGTTTTTAACAGTTTTTAACAGATTTAACAGTAAATTTGAGTATCTTTAAAAGTTTCTAATTGATACATATTAACCTATTGTTTTATATTCCTTTATACCTATATTTATACATATTAGAATAAATTTATTTTGATTAAATTTTAGGTATTTATCTACTTCTCAAGCGTTGGCTGATGTTGCCTATGTTACCAAGTATTTAAAAACAACTTTTTCTGAAATCGAAGAACTTCAGCCAACAGTTGTAGTTTTTGGCGAATCATACGGTGGAATGTTAGCAGCCTGGCTAAGAATGAAATATCCTTATTTGGTAACTGGTACTATTGCATCTTCGGCACCTATCTTTGATTTTCCTGGATTGACAGAGTGCAATACGTTTTACGAGAAGATTACGGATGTGTATAATAAATATGGCGGTCAGAAATGTGTGGAAATGATTCAACGTGGTTGGGATATTATCGCAGCAGCTTTGTCTAAAAAGAAAATAGGTAATCATTTTAATGTTATTAGAATTATTGTTAATAATAATATAATACGTCTATTAGTAAAAATAGCAACATACAAAAATACAATACATAAAAAGTACTCATATAAAAGAGAAAAAACCACTTAAACAAACTTACTTGTGTTTATGTAACTATACTTTGTTGAATAAGCTAATGGATTATTTTTGCAGAAGAATAGTAACTAAATTAAGTCATATTTAGAAAATGGTTGTCAATGTGTTCTGTTAAAAGAAACATGTTTCTTACTTTCTTACGTTTTTCCTGTATACAAGCTGAGCAGATTGCCCCCTTCTATTTGGTATTCTCTAAAGTACAGTGCTCTTTAAGTCAACAATGTCCGGTAAGGATCTCCGTAGCCTGTTCTTTCGATCGTTTCTAGTTATAGTCGCCAGGAAGATTATTCCAAGAAATTATCTGTTTTCTAATCTCTACTAATATTGTGTTACTGCTAATACAGCAAAACGGTTTAACTTTCACAAATGTTGTTTAAACCCCCTTCGTCACGAGATTGTCTGCAAACGAATTTTTCTCTGTTCTGTTGTGTTCCGGGATTTAACTGAAAGTATTTTCCTTGTCTAGCTTATTTAGCTTTTTGAGCTAATTATATAAGAACTCAGCACTTTAATGGCTTCTTAACTATCGTAAATTTCTGTCTGAAAGATGCTCAGGTATTTACCCAAAATTGCAGAGTACCTGGTTTTATGCCCATACACATATTCAAATTCCTTCTGTGGTTTTGGAACCATTAATGTTGATATTAAATCAACGCCTTGGCACTTAGTTTATGAAAATTCCACTATTAATAATAAAATCAAAATATTCAATGAACTTATTACCCAATTATTCGATGTACATGCTTCACTTAAAACCATGATCTTTAAAAATAGTCCTAAACCATGGATCACTGACAATATAAAATTTATGATTTTTTTGCGAAATAGGGCGTTTACTAAATACAATAAAACAAAACAAAAATCTTACTGGGATTTATCGCTAAGTTTCGCCGAGACGACAGCTTCAGAATGGTGGGGTACTTCTACGTCTTCTTCTACTAGGACCTTTATCGGTTGAGTATTTTCTTTCGAATTTAGAACAATTTCCTCGTTTCCAATTACCAATATCTTGTTTTGAAGGTCGATGATAAACTTATTTTGCATAATGTCCATGTCAAGGACACACTGATCTTTACTATCGGCCACCAGAAATAAGTGTTTTATCAGGGTATTACCGATCTGTACGGTTGCTGATATCTCGCCTAGAACAGGAGTAATGTACCCTGTGGCTGTTTCTGGAACTAAGCTGCTTCGAGTTGGTCGTGGTTTTCAATGCAGGATCCCTGTTTAAATAAAAGACTTAGTTGCACCAATATCAAGGACGAAGGTGCCTTCTTGGATATCGATATACCCCTTGACCAATAGATTTTGTTCGTTTTTATTTAAGGTGTACGTGCGAATTTTGGGGCCCTCTGTTACATCCGACGCCTGCCCCGTAGTGTCGACCTTTATTCGTTTCCCTGACTATTGTTATAAAGCCGGCTAGGTGTGGCCCTGCTTCGACAAGATCTTTCAAGGTGTCCAATTCTTCCACAATTAAAGCATCTTCTGCTTTTATTTTGGCTATTTCGTTGCATACTTTGCAGGATATTTAAGATTTGTGAGAGGGTAGGTTGAGGGATTGAATTAATATATGTATAATAATTATCTTTGTTTTTTATTAATTCAGTACGCCAATTTATTTAATAAAATGAAATTTGAATTTATTACTTGATCTCTGTATCCACTCAAGGATGTGACTAAAGACTATATTTATTAACAGGCACTTGTCCTCCCAAAAAAAAATTATAAAATTTAAAAAATGTCTATAAAAAAATTGTTATATCTCCTTATCTCTTTAATAACAAACTTCCCCTCTTCCAACCAGTCAAATACTATCAAAAAGGGATTAGGGCAGCGCCGTCACCAGCCAAAGGGTCCTGGAGTCCAGAAGGAACATCCATTCACCAGTGGCAAATAAAACATAATAAAAAAATTAAATTAAAAGAATAAAAATTATCCCTTAATAGCATAGTGGAGCGGTTCTTGGCAATTAGTTTTAGAATCTTTTAGTCCTAAGGGAATAGAAACGCCGAGGCTTCTCAAATGCTCGGAGTATTTTACTGGTTTGGAAAGAGAGGAGAGATTAATAATAAGTATTAAAACATTTAAAAATGTATATTAACAATAAGTATAAAATTTTACTAATAGTCTTAAGAAAAAATGAATAAAATTCCATTTAGGGAATACAGAACTATAACTACATAATAATATAAAACTATGCATAAGATAAATATGATAATTCGGGACGAAAATGTAAAATTGGCATTTATATGTAAATCAATCATTATTAAACAAAACACTTTAAAATTAAGTTAAAAATATTTACCCATAATTTACAAATCGTACACAAAAGTTTACTTTACACATCACATTGTTTTGGGACTTAAAAAGTCCCAAAAAAAAAACGAGAGCTTTTGCCCCTTGGGCGGTTCTGGACCTTAGTCCGAACTCGACTGAGAGTTTACCCAAGAGTCTTTTTTTTCTCCTCTCTATATAAACCAAAATTTACACGATGGTTGTATTTAAAAAAAATATCACGCTCAACCCTAGAGTGGGCGCGTGATTTATTTTGGCAACAACAGGCGCATCCGTCTGACAAACAAGTGTTTTATTTAGTTTAAATTTAATTATACTTGTATTTAAACGTGTTTAACTATATTTATTATCAGAAAAATACAATAATAACATTTAGAAAGTATTTTAACAAAGCTCTAATATTCCTTTGTCACTACAACACAACATAAAACTTATTATAATTTTAAATGTATATACATAGTTAGTTTTCAAAACAATCATTACAAATAATACCAATGTGTTCCAAGCACATATATTTATAACATTTGCGACAAAAAAAGCGCGTCTTTCTGCATTTTCTTGAGCTGCATATTGCGCATCTCCCGGTTTGTTGGTTTGGTTAAGCAACTGCTTGTCGGGGGTTCCAGAAATTTATTGTAGTCTATTCCTTAAAGTTCTTGGAATAGTTTGCAGGTTTGATCGAACAGATAAGTGTGGTTTAATAAGTTCTTATGCTAAAGTTCTCAAGAATCCGCGCCTCTTTTGAGTGGAATTTGGATTATTTGAACAAAATACTACAAATGAGTTTATGCCAGCCAAATTTAGAATTGAGTAAAATATAACCATTGGCCAGCGCCTTGTATTTCTCGCAAGATTGTAATTGGCGCAAAGTCTGTCAACAACATCCACACCTTCTTTGGTATTATTATAGTCAATAATAATTTCTGGCTTTCCAGATTGTTTGTCGATATTGTCGTCATGATGCAAAGATGAAATGAGCACATTTTTTTTTTTGGGATATAGGAAACAATGGTGCAGTTTTTCGTAAATCCAAACATACTTGCTCCAACTCTATGTGTCGGACTGGAAAACTCTACAGGAAGTTCCCTTTTATTCTTACGGATGGTCCCTATAACCGTAAGTTTAAAATCTTTCAACAGGGTTTCCACAAGGGGCACGCTGGTAAACCAATTATCTAACGTTAGGTTTCTTCCGGAATTTTTAATTACATCGCAGAGCCTTACTACAACTGTATCATGACTATTGCTTTCCTTATATGGACCATCTGGTCGTAGTCCAACGTAAACTTTAAGATTACGTGTGTAAAAAGTTTTGGCGTCAGAAAGAGCAAAAATTTTGATACCGTAACCGTTCGGTTTGGAAGGTATATATTGCCTGAAGCTGCATTTGCCTCTGAAACTTTCAAGCTTCTCATCAATGGTGACGTATTCGGATAGACTATAGCCAGTTTTGCACTTATTGACGAATAAATCGAATAGTTCTCGAATAGGAGCTAATTTATCAACAGATTTTCTTGCCTCTCTAGTTTCTTTTTTGTAAAATCTTAGACAACGTAATAAAAATAAAAATGGCTTGATTGACATTGCTAACCTGAAAATTTCCACCCCGGATCCATCTGATCGCCATAATTCTTCAACATTTAAACGATTTGCTTTTATAACACCAGCATACAACAGCACTCCTAAACAGGCTTGCATTTCAATAGCATCAGTCGGTTTGGCATCCCTGTCCCTCTCAAAATTATAAGCTATTGACTCAATATATGCGTTTGTGTTTTCAATAAGAATGTTTAGCATTTCATCATCTATAAAGAATTTAAAAATATATTTGTAATTTTTCAAGGAATGCGTACCTAATCTCGAAATTGGAAGACGTAGCACCTTATTTTCACTTCTCGTTCTAACTCCTTTGGGCGGTAAATGTTTTTTCCATTTAGTCTTCTTATCTTTTCCTATGAAAAAGACTGAATTAGTAGGACCTGCCTCATGATCAGAGATATCTTCTTCCGATTCGCTTCCCGCTACTCTTTCTTCAACAAAATCGATTTCACCTTCTGACTCACTATCATCATACTTTTCATCCTGCTCTTCATCATCCGTAGATACCACTTCCATAAGGTGTTCAAGACGTGCTTGCTCCCTAAAACAACAAATGTAACTTACCATTTTGCTGTTGCAAGTCAAAAAATTGGTTGATAAAAAAAATCTAAAATTTATTCCCACATAATAATTTAATTTACCAAAAAGTATCAAAATGAATTTTTTTTATAATTATTTTATCATATAAACTTGTTTAGCATGTAGATTAACCTACCTCTATTATTTAGAGAATTGTAAATCGCATATTAAAACTAGTACACCAATAGGCGCGTTCGTCTCATAGACCGAAATATCAATAACTTGTCACACACTGAACGACTACGTTTATCATTTAACACTGATGTGCAGATCCGTGAACCAGGAGGGTACAAGCATGGTGGGGACTCAGAGTCCACGCGTAAGGAAAATATATTAAAAGTTTTAATTCTTGTCGGTCTCTCAGACGGCGCGCGCCTGCTCTAGGGTTAATGTATAGTCATTGGCTAGATTAATAACCTGATTGTTTGTTTTATTTTTATACGTGTCTTCCTTTTTAATTTTTAATTTAAAATATTAAAAAAAATTTGGTAAATTCTTTATATTTCCAACTAATAATAATGCAAATTATAAGATTTAAACTTTTCTCTTTTTCCTTTATTGTTTATTTTTGAGCTTTCTACTTAAGCATAGTATATACTTCTAGCATACTTGCACTTAAAAAATTTTTTTTTGCAGGTAAAGACGTCTTATCAGAATTAAAAATATGTTCAAAAATTGAGAGCACCAAGGACGTTGAAAAAGTATTAAATTGGTTACAGAATATCCTCGTAACTTTGGCAATGGCAAATTATAATTACCCAACCAATTTGTATACTCCTTTACCAGCCTATCCTGTGAAAGTCTTCTGCGAAAAACTCACTCCTTATAACGAAATCAACAACAACAGTTTTATCCACCATTATAGTCGTGCTTTAGACTTCTATACCAACTATACTGGAAATAATTTGTGCAACAATATTAACTATATAAACGAAGATTTGACTGAATTTGCTTGGAATTATCAAAAATGCACAGAGCTCATAAGTCCTAGATGCTCAACTGAAAACGATATGTTTGTCACAAAACCTTGGAATTATGAAAAATATGCCCACGACTGCAATGCAAGATTTGGGGTTAAAAATGTTCGACCGGATTGGGCTACACTGGCTTATGGAGGAGAAGATTTAAAATATTATTCCAATATAGTTTTTAGTAATGGAGATATGGAACCATGGCTAACTTCTTCCGTTGTTGACAATATAACTAATTCTATATTTTCAATTAATATTCCTGATACTACAAACCAAGTGGATTTGAGACAATATAATCCGGCTGACAATAACTATGTTACGGAGACAAGAAATTTTCATATTCGTACCATCATGCAATGGTTAGACGGTGAAAACTAAAACTGTTATTTTAGTTTTTGATATTTTTGGGTTGTAGATGTTTTATTGATTTGTAAATATTTTCGTGCTTGTTTGTGCCGTCTTCTCAGTGGATACTAGTTTTATTATTTTTTGTTTAAATTAATATTATTTAATAAATTATTAAGTAATATTATTTTATATTGGTTACTTAATGCAATATGTAATTGTATTAGATATTGTATTTTTGTTTTATTTAACAGTGTTTATTTCTAACAAAGGAAAAAGAAATAATAATTGATAATGGGGTTATGTGAAACTATTAATACTTTAATCATATCTTTTATCGTATCTTATCTCATTGCATTAAGTGGAATTTAATTTTTTTTTTTTTGAAATCATGTCAAGAAAAATTTTTGTTGTAACATAAAACATCTGGCAAAAAAAATTCTAATATAATTACCTACATAATGATTAAAAAAAAAAGATAAAATATAAAAATAGTTAATTATTCATTAAATAATATTAATATTAACAAAAAATTATAAAATCCGTAGTGACGAAAGCACAAACAAAAGCCAAAAGTTTTAAAAATCCGAAGAACTGTATTTTCATTAAAATAAAAATTTAAAAAACTCCTACAATATCAAAAATATACCAATAAGGTGTAAAAACTACAAAAATTCATGGTATAATGAACAAATAATTTTATTAGTAGAAATAATGGTTGGATTTATTATATAGTTTTTAGTTGTTGTCTATCAATACATATCTTGGTAGATCATAAAAGTAGTTCATAATTTGATTCATATATTGACAATATTATTTGTAAAGTTTTCAAATAAAACTAATAAAAAAAATTATTAAATTAGTTTATATATAATTTTGTTTTTTTTTTTTCAAGAAACTCCACAATGAAATATTCAGAGAAGTTTGCAAACTTAGGTTTTTAATTATAAAAATCTGATGTGTCCAACACATGACTTTCCTATCTAGTTATTATAGGCTTCCTCTGGTTATTTTGTACAATCTATTACAGCACCTCTATAAATGTTTAGAGGTAAACTAAATATATACATTTTCCACAACTAACTCGAAACAGTTTTCTTTAGATATTCATTATAACAGATATATTCCATAAAATCTAATAATTTCACGTCAGGCCGAAAAAAAACTTAAATTTAAAATTTGATATTTTTTCCTTTATCCGTTTTCGAGTTTTCTTCAAAATACGAAATTTACACATTTTCTCAAATATCCCGAATACGGTCCATTTTAGAAAAATTATGTATGGGATAAAAATTATAGAAAATTATATTACAAACAACTTTTATTTAAACAATTTTTATAAAAAAATATTTTTTTACCATTTTGTTTAATTTTAGGAAAATTTTGTATATATCAAAAAATATTGATAATAATATTTTAAGTAACTTTTATTTGAAGAATGTTCTTCTTCAAACGTAAATAACAGATATATTCTATGAAATATAAAAATTACCACCTATTAAGTACCCAAAACCTAATCAGTTCATTGGACGCAAGAATAAAGCTTAAGTTTAAAATTTGGTGTTTTTCTTTGTATCGGTTCATGAGTTATGGTGGATGCAGACACACAAACACAGACAGACATACACACAGAAACACACACACACGCACACACGCATGCGCGCGCGTAAATCATCTCGAAATTAGTCAAAACGGATTAAGGGAACCCCAAAACGTAAAAATCCGTCGAAAACTGGAGGTCGAAACAATCATGATTCCTATACTTTCCTTATCTGTATACAGATAGGAAAGTAAAAAGGTTAGTTGACAATTAGTCCATTTAAAATGACGGTAAAAGGTCGAGATCTTTTACCGTTATTTTAAATGAACTAAATGTCTTAAATTGGTTTAGGCGGGAATATTCTCCAAAAATGGTCTTCTACCATTGCCAATATCGACAGAAAAACCCGTAAAATGTGTAACTCCATTTTAAGAAACTCACTTAAATGTATTTCTTAAAATTAGCTCTGTGTGTTTTACATGTGTTTTGGTAGAGTCGATTACAATTAGAATATTGTTTTATACCTAACAACTTACTTATTTTTTATTTATTGATAGTTTAGTCCAGTAAATGAAGGACCGAAAAGATCGAAAGCTGTAAAAAAATCGCTGATGAGTTCCCACGTAGCTCAATTTGTAGGTATTCGCAGGTTTTTTAAATGAGAAAATCCTTAACGCGTTCTTGGTACCGGAAGGGGCTGAAAATGGACCCCTAAACTCTGAAAAACAGGTTTCCTTAAAAAATATCTGGCTAAATATGCCAATTAGAGAATTTTTGTTCAGACAAAAAATGAAGATCAGCTCATTCTCTACAAAAATGATCCCTAACAATTTTTTCGCAATGCCAATATTTTTTGCAAAATCCATAATTTTCATTTTGAATAGATATGATATGATATGATAGATGAGATTGGAAATGCATTGATCTTTATCTTTTGGACTTTAGAGATCAACTGCACATAGCGCCAGAACCTTCGCTCTTCTCGCTAAATTACGGAGTCCGTAAATCTCAGAAATAATCGATTATTCGACAATTACTGGCGGATTTTACCTGATTTGTTTCTGCAAAGTAGCGTTTGGGCTTTCTCAATTGTATTAGCGAATGTTCTGTGCAATTTGAGTTGCAAATTTACCAGAAAATTGCAAAAATTTATTTTTCCTTGTGCCAAGGTCTTAAATCCCGTTGTTTTGGCTAAAAGCAAATGACAACTTTTAGAGCGTGGTAAATATTCACCATACAAACATTCTAAACATTTTTCGCATTTTTGCGACTTTTTTGCGGATTTCGGAAAAATTACACAAGTCTTTGAAAAATTACATTTATTTGGAAGAATTGGTTGGATATAAAACATACATAACAACCCTTAGGGTGTGGTCAACCACTCCAAGTCATCAGAATCATATACATATTCTTTATAGTCAACGGTATTCTCGTCGCCTACTCCCTCTTGCTCCATTTCTACCCTTCCCCCTGTCGTCCTTTCTCTCTTTTCCTTTAGCTGTATTTCTGCCTCCTTGCTTTGCAACCCTTCTGTCTCTTCTTCTACCTCTATTTCTACTTCCACCTCTAATTCTTCCGGGAATATACCTTCATTTCTTTTATAATTTGAACATTGTGTCAACTGACACGAACCACAGATGGACGAGCATTTCAGACCTGTTTTCAAACATTAACAATTTTGTGTCAACTGACACTAACCACAGAAGGACGAGCATTTCAGACCTGTTTTCAAACATTAACAATTCTGCTCGCAGCCTCTCTTATACTGACAAAAAATCATCTTCAAGAGTTCCGGTGGGGCTGGATCCCGTGTGGTCTGGACCGGTAATAGCATTTCCCCTGCACGTTTCCAGCTCCATTCCTTTGGTGACAGTTCATTCCCCAGCCAATTCTGTACTTGTAAATACACCCTATAAAAGTGCTGCCTAGCAGCTTCAGCGGTAGGGGGCAAGTATTCTGGTTTTATTGCAGTTTTGTTTGTGGACAAGTGGTTGAAAGTCCATCTCTCCTTGCTCACTCGAATCAAATTTTCTAAACCACGAGTAACGTTTACACCATCATCCACAACATCGTCCTTACAAAGAAAGTATTTTGGAATGGAATCCGCTTCCATTTCAACAACACCAAGAGCTACCAAAAATAGATGATCCAACCGTTAGAACAATTACACCAAGTTTTTAAAGTTGAGGCAAAATAAAACAAACCTTATTATCTGCTTCAAACAAATAAATTCTTGCATATCCTTTCTTGTAGATAATAATAACGTGGGAATTTCTCATTTTAAACACTTCTTATTTTTTTTATAACTGAATTAATTTAATGAAAAATATTTATTTTATTTTAAATAAATAATTCAAAATAAATAATGAAAAAATATCATCAGTACATGAATAATCCAATCAAGACGACGACTCCAAAACAGAAATTGTATACAACACATGCAGACAACTATCGCCGCGTGGGTACACGAGGTTTAGGTTATATACAATATCATGGATCTCAGAGGGGGAGCGTAAAAATGAAGTATATAATTGTAACAACCTTTTTAAAACCAAGAACGAATATTGGGATTGACTTATTTCAATGGAAAGGTCAGAAAACAAGTTTTACTTCGATCTAGTTATTAATCCTCAAAAAATAAAGACCGGGGAACAAGAAATGGTTAAACAAAAAAAGGCCGGTTTTCACTCGTGTGATCAATTTTCCTCATTTCTTGAAAATTATTAGACTCTATTGAAAATAAAGAAATATATTCGAAAAGTAGACCATCTAAGCTTTAAAATGATGTGCATTGGAAATTAATATAACGGATCCTAAGATTATAATTCGCGCTTGTTCCGAAGATTCTATGGAACTCCGAAATCGTCTAAAACATGTAAATAAACAATTCAATTTTGTATTTAAACGCAAGAAAAGTAGGTATTACAAAAAAATTTCTGAGATTATTCAAGACCCCCAAGGTCCCATTATAAAGGCAAAATTAGAATAAATGACTATTTTTAAAGAAAATATAAATAAATTAATGAAGCAGTCTCTAAATATTGTTAAAAAAAACTTTGACCGCTTTTTTAAATATTTTTGGGACATACGAACTGACTTTAAGTCACATGGAATTGTAGATACGGGTTTTCCCATTGAGATGAACTTTGAATCATCGAAAAATATCAATTTTTTTTCGAGATATGGAACAATTCGTCCGCCCGCTTACACGTTAATTCATATAAAGCGGAATTCCTGTAGGTAGAGCAACAGCTAAATTGAGGGGACTTTTGAGTGCCATTATCTCGAAAACTATTGAATTTTCGATGAAAATGATAAAGGCCATTTTTGTATATAATGAGCTGTTATTCATTTTTTGTATAAACAAAAATTCTCTAATTGGCATATTCAGTCGGATAATAGCGGGAAACACATGTTCCAGGTTTTAGGGGCCAATTTTCAGCCCCTTCCGGTACCAAGAACGCGTTAAGGATTTTCTTGTTTAAAAACACCTGCGATGACCTACAAATTGCGCTATGTGAGAACTCATCAGCGAATTTTCTACAGGTTTGACCCTTCAGTTACTGGACTAAGTTATAGATAATATGTATTCGAAATTTGAAGTACTGGTTATGATGTAGCTATTTTCTTCTAATTGTAATCGGACACTTTGTTGTGAATTAATTGTGCAAAGTAACAAAATAGAAGAGATCTCAGATATAAAAAATTTTTTTATATGAGGCACAGATTTTAAAAGTTCCTGGTTTTTAAATGTAGCAATCAATGTTGGTTCAATGAATAACAAGTTATTAATATAAACTGTGATATTTTAAAAACTTTTAAAACCAAAGCTGAGCAATTTAAGGATGTATTCAAATGAATATTTAGGTTATTCATGTTAGTTTTAAATGTTATTTTTTCAAGCAAGTATGCGGTGTCTTAGTATTAAATACTTTTAGACCGAGACAAGCAAAATGAAAACTTTTTCTATTACACATATTTAATCATTTGGTTTCGTTATATTTAGTAGAAATAAGATAATTTTTATTAACTCTACATATTAAACGAACGGAACAATTCTGCAATTTTGAAGTTTTGCTAACGCAAAAATGTTTAAGGAGGTCCTTTCGCCACACCTCTCGCCTCAAATGTTAAAAAAAAGTTATTTGATTATGACTAAAATTAATTTTTTTATAATAGTTGAAGTCCTTATTTATCTAATACTGAACTTTTAACTATACCTTACCTTGCAAATTTTTAAGAATTTTTTTTTTAAATGTGAGTATTTGTACAGTGCCTCACGAGAAAGTAAGTCCTCAACAACAATTCTCGAATTATACTATTATTTATTGATTAGATGGAGTGGAAAAAAACTAAAAATAAGGTTTTTGAAATATTTAGATTTTGTTTTATACTATAAAATATACAGGGTGTTAAAAAAAAGTGTCACAAAATAAAACGGGGGTAGTATGGGCCAAAATATGCAGAAAAGTCTTAATAAACATATGTCCGCAAATGAATGGTTTCAGAGATACGGAGTGTTTTGTGTTTTGTATCATTTTTTGATTATCTTTTTTCATTCTCAAAAATTTGCTTTTCTTATCGGAGTCTACCGATGTTTTTTCATAGATACTATTTGCAGTTATTATTTTGTTGTGGGTGAATAATTTTATAAATTTTCGTTATGCCTGTTTACACTAATATTGAATTAGCTGACATGCATTTTATGTACGGTCGTTCAAATGGCAATGCGAGGGAAGCGCTACGTCAGTATTTGAACATCTCATTTAACTCTATGTTGTTATAGATTGTTTATAAATATCATTGTTTTTTATAATAATAAAAAATTGTTATAAACACAAAATGGTCCGTATCTCCGAAACCGTTAATTTGCGGTCATATATTTATTAAGACTTTTCTGCTTATTTTGGGTCATACTATTCACCATTTCATTTTGTGACACTTTTTTTAACACCCTGTATATAGTAAACCGTGGAATTTATTGAGAAATTATTATTACAAAATCACAAAAAATTTTCAACTTGATAGTTGAAGTCCTTATTTATCTAATACTGAACTTTTAACTATACCTTACCTTGCAAATTTTTGAGAATTTTTTTTTAAAAATGTGAGTATTTGTACAGTGCCTCACGAGAAAGTAAGTCCTTAACAACAATTCTCGAATTATACTATTATTTATTGATTAGAGTGGAAAAAAACTAAAAATAAGGTTTTTGAAATATTTAGATTTTGTTTTATGCAATAAAATATATATAGTAAACCGTGGAACTTATTGAGAAATTAATATTAAAAAATCACAAAAAATTTTCAAGTAACCTAGTTGAAAAATTTTTGTGATTTTGTAATAATAATTTCTCAATAAATTTCACTGTAACCTATATATTTTATTGTAAAAAACAAAACCTAAATATTTTAAAAACCTTATTTTTAGTTTTTTTTCTACTCCATCTAATCAATAAATAATAGTAAAATTAATTATAATTCGAAAATTGTTGTTGAAGTCCTACTTTCTCATAAGACACTGTACAAACACACACATTTTTAAAAAAAAATTTCTCCAAAATTTGCACGGTAAGGTATAGTTAAAAGTTCACTATTAGATAAATAAGGACATCTACTATTAGAAAATAATTAATTTTAGTCATATTCGAATATTCTTTATTTAACATTGGTGGCGAAAGGACCTCCTTAAACATGAACCATTTACAATATCACAATAATTAAATTTCGATAATATTGGTCAATTTATTTTTTTTTTAACCTTGTCTCTGTAGATACTAGTTTGAATTATACACTTCTAATTTGGAAGCAATGCTTAATATATTTTTTAAAATTTAGATCTAAAGTAGGAACCTAAATTTTTACATTGCGTAATACTCAGGTGGCTTATTGCTTTTAAAGTTGAACAGATAACGTATTTCCTAATTAAATCATTTGAATTTTTTAGGAATAATTTTTCTCACGTCTTATGGCATTTTAGGGATAATTTTGTTTTGTGAAATGTAGATGCATAATTTACAAAGAAACAACAAATTGTTTTTAAGAAATTCTCACCTCTTGTGGTATTGCCCTTGAAAACCCACAAACCAAAAATCTTGAGCGTCGCGATGCGTAGGTGAGAAATTTCATTTTTATTTCTATGCTGCAACAGTGATAATATTTTTGTAAATTATATAGATTTTATAAAATAGATTAAGTAATTTCATGCGACTCAGCTGTAAATATCATACTCGTATTGTGCAGTTATTTCATGCCTACCACATTTATTTCGATTAATTTTTTATTTAAACATTTCTAAGCTACCACTTCATCACCACCAACTCCATTTTTGGGCTCTTTCCAAGTATCACGTACATTGTTGAAAAATTGATGCGAAACTTTTATGCTAGGATTATCTATCTTTCTTGCCCTACGTCGAAAACCGAAAAGTAATCTAACTAACTCCACAACCAGAAGTACGTGCCTAGAATGCAACGTTACCCTTTAAATATACAATTTAATACTGATTTTGGCCCCCTAAATTGAGTTAAAAAATTCATTGAAAACTTCAAAGTACCTACTCATTTTGTCTTTGAGAAATTTAAATTTTCTTTTGATAATTTATAAACATCAAAACGGATGCGTATAAATTTAAGATTGTGTCTTGGTATGCATGTATGGTAACTTTGAGTTGAAAAAAGACATTTAAACATTTATTTTTATCATTAATAAAAATAACAATATCAATAGAAAAGGACACAGAGAAGAACCTTGGAGTACACCATTCTTACTGAAAAGCGAAAACCATGTCTAAAATTGCACTGTTTTTTTAATCAAAATACATTTTTTTGTAGATGATTATAATATATTTTTTTAACATTTCATAAGGAGCGTTTGGTATAGAGCATCAAATAATAATACCTATTTCTAAATTATTGTTTTTAAGTTTTTATAAACTCTAGATATTTTTGAATACGAAGTAGATATATACCTACTCGTAAACATTTATTTTTAATTCTTGCTTTCATTAATATGAAGTAAAGTAACAGGATCCATTATAATCAATAATTGAAGGATAAAATATTTATTTAATTTTTGTTCTTTGGTATTTACTTTAGAATAAAATTATTTATTGTTAATCTTTTCTCTCAGCAACTTAAGTATCTACTAACGCTCTATTTGTTACTAAATTTATTTACTTAACTAATTTGTCACATATTTTACTGATTTTTTTATATATTTAAATTGCTGGGGCCGAGAAAACGTTCTTAGAGTAACACATTTATATGCGCTAGCTCAATATCAACATATACATATTGTTTTTGTACTTAATTTTCATCTTCTACATATTTTTTACGTTTCTCGCAACGCTATATATTTTTAAATATTTATTATCAGAACGTCAGGGGACTCCGCACCAAGGGTCTCGGAGTTTAGGAAAAACTTGTCTGCAGAAGAGTATAATGTTGTTATCTTGACGGAAACTTGGCTATCAGAAGACATTAAAAATGGAGCACTATTTAGTTGCAATTACATAGTATATAGAAAGGATAGGGATAAAATTTTAACAGGAAAACAACGCGAAGGAGGTGTCCTCATTGCTGTAAATAAAAATATCATATCTTTACTTATCAATTAACTCACCTCTGGAAACAATGTCTGTAAAACTTAAACTACACGGAACCACAGTTATTATTAATTTAACTTATATTTCACCGGGCGCAAATGCTAAAGTCTACAGGCAATATCTAGATTTATTTGACAATTTAGATCCCTTAATCACTCAAACCACACACATGGTACTTATTGGTGATTACAACATACCATGCATAAATGGCACATTTTTTCAATTTTCTAATAAAAATGATATAATAGTAACAATATCTCTATTAATGGCCACTTACAGTCTACAGTCTTTCAACAATTGTATCAATGAGGATCAAAAAACTATAGATCTGGTGCTTGGTAATTTGAATTTGAATATAAAGGATAATAAAGAACCTTTAGTTCCCATAGATAATAAACATCCCTCTCTGATAATTAAGACGGAAGTAAAAAAAAGTAATCAACTCACATGCACAAATAATAATCTTCAAAACAGATATAATTTTACAGAAGCTGATTTTAGATTACTGTTCGAACTACTAAGGGATTTTAATTGGTCCTAAATTGGATACATTGAAAAGGTTGAATATTTTTACCAGGTTTTTTATGAAATGCTTGATATATGTGTACCAAAGTTTACTAATAGGCCACATGCATATTGCAAACAGTTTCCGCCATGGTTCACGGATGAAATAAAAATCGACATAAAGTACAAAGAATTTTTCAGAAAAATAAAACATCTATCGGAATATTATTTTAGTAGATATAAAAAATTAGGGCGGACCTAAAATTGAAAACAAGGACGGCGCACAATAATTATATCTAAAATATGCAGAACTGTGTTAACCAGGACCCCATGCTTTTTTGGAAGTTCATTAGAGATAAGAGGTCTAATAATAATATATGAATCAAATTTTATTATAAATAATAGGGAAATATCTGACAAAAAAATTATAGCAGTGGAGTTCGCTGATTATTTCAGTTCAGTGTATGACAACGATTCAAACTATAACCTTATAGATATTAATGGTTTGACTAACAATTGGAACGTAGAAGCGGCATTTCGAAAGTTAAAACCGAAAAAGACAGCGGGTCCTGATAATATTCCTTCTTATATCCTAAAAGCTTGTAAAGATTATTTAATATACCCTTTGCTGGTAATTTTCAATAAGTCGCTTAAAATATCCATATTTCCTAGTGAATTTAAAAGAACGAGATTAACACAAATTTTTAAAAAAGGGGATAAAAATAAAATAGATAATTATCGTCCCATAGCCATATTAAATTGTACGGCGAAACTGTTTGAATTTGTAATATATGATAAACTGTATGCTTACTTTCAAAAATACATATCAACCGAACAATACGGATTTTGTCGTAAAAAATCTCTAGATACAAATTTATTAACTTTCAGTGATAAAATATCAAAATGTGTCAATTCTAGTAAGCAAGTAGATTGTATTTATACTGATTTTAAGAAAGCCTTCGATAAGGTAAATCACAATATTCTTCTAGCTAAATTGAAATATTATGGTCTTAGCCATCATCTAATAAATGTCTTTATGTCTTATCTAAAACTAAGGTATTAATACGTAATGTTTGGTGGTGAAGTATCTCATACAATCCTCGCAGGCTCTGGGGTCCCTCAGGGCTCCAATTTGGGCACTCTACTTTTCTTAATATTTGTTAATGACCTTCCTCTACGTATTACATCAGACTGCCTAATGTAAAGTTTCTAAGAAAATATCCACCCTAGATGACTATCTAGACCTTAAAAATGACTTAGACTCAATTTCGGATTGGTCATTTGAAAAAAAATTACATTTTAATCTTTCCAAATGCAGGGTTATTACATTCAGTAACATTCGTAATCCACAAAATTTTATCTACACAATGCAAGGATCAAAACTAGAAAGAGTGTCAAAAATGACCGACTTGGGAATAGTTTTTCAAAATAATTTCAAATTTGACGAGCATATCCATAACATTACCAAAGAAGCTAACAAATTGTTAGGTTTTTGAAACGCAGGACTAGGGACTTTACAGACACACACGCAATTAAAAATGTATTTTTTGCTCTCGTTCGTAGTAAATTAGAATATGCATCCACTGTATGGGACCATACACAACAAAATTTAAAACAAATTTTGAAAACTAATCAAAATAAATTTCTCAAATATTTATACTTTAAAAAGTATCATACAAGTCCAGGATTTGTTTCATTTGGACCTATTAGAAAAGAGTTTGAAATTGAAAAATTGGAACATAGACGCTCTATAATCAACCTTGTCTTTTTACATAAATTATTAAATTGATATTTGGACAGTCAATATTTATTGAGTCAAATAAAAATCAATGTTCCAATAGCAGGTATTCGTCCCCGTCAATTAACTTTTCGTGCGGATAATCATGGTCCAGTAGAAAAAATTTGTCTTTTGTTTAATGAACACTCCGAAGGCATTTCTTACAGTATTTTTGATGTAGCTATAAGCACATATAGAAAGGAACTTAACAAAATTGTTGGGCTCGATTAAAGAGACATAACCTTGTAGGATTTTCATGGCCTTGGTGTGGGGTTTTGCAGACGCTCTGAATATTCCTAAATATTTCTGATTATTTATTGAAAGAATCATGCAGCTGACGAAATAATGAATTGGCCCGACTTGGCGTCATGTCATTATAAAAGACAAAAGCAAAACTAGCTTAGACAACAGAATATTCCATACGTTTCGGAAATTAATAACCTTCCCAACTTACCCAGGCACTATTGTTAGGAAAAGTGTACGACAATGGATAGTCTGCTTAAAATAAAGAGCAACCACGACATAGAATTTATGTTTAAGGTTCGAGAATTTGATGCTGAGGATGCCCAAACACTTATGAGGAACGTTCGAACTTGAGGCTTGTGTAGCAGCATGGACCACTAAATATTATGATATAATTAATTTATATTTTTAGACAGATTTATAGTTGTAAGGACAATATAGTTTTTGAATAAAGTAATTTCATTTTGAAAATATTTGGTCTTAGAAATTTTCGCAAAACCATACGTTATGAAACAATTTACTAATGAAAACCCAAAGCCACAAGGAAAGGAGAGAAGCGGAAAAGAAAAGGCGCCGGAACAAAGAAGAGGAGGAAAAGGAAAAACGCAGGAAAGAGGTGTACACAGAAAATAAGGACAGGCGTAGAAAAATTAAGATAGAAATTATGAATGGCTTGCTGCAAATTTAAGAAAACCTTAGGCAAGAGGTAAGTTAGCTTAGCACTTGAATAGATCTCTTAGTGCAACAACAAGAGAATTAAAAAACTAATTTAAAATAACAAGAAATTACTATAGTCGAAAAAGCAAATTAGAAATGAAATATGTAGTTGAGTAAGAAAGAAGAATTCGTAGCCTAGCGTCGGTAAGAAATAAAGAAACTAAAAACACTACCTCGTCCTCACCTATAATTCAACCAAGCCCTATCCAAAATCCAGTTTGACGGTCAGACAACATATGAACCGGATCGACTACAGCTGCATTGATACGTTCTACAGTTACTCCTTCGGGGATTTCAAAGCCAGCTCTGGGTTCGTAGTCAGAAACATAATGAATGTCTACAAGAATTTGAGGCCGATAAAAAAAGATTGATTAATCTGGACCATCCACAGGCGCCTAAAGATTTCCAAGAACAAATCGGAATACAGGCATTCATTGATGGACTACAAGATGTGGAAATATGGCAAGCCCTTCGGCTAAAACATCACAAGACGCTAAGGGAAAACCTTTATGCAGAACAAAAATATGAAGCAGTTTAACTCATATCCAGATCTTCTTGAGCAGACTTGAAAGAAAATAGAATTTAGGAAAGTGAAGAGGCCAATATTAATTTAATACTACTCCCCAATCCACCCTCTCACATATCTTAGATATTCTGCAAAACATACAACGAAACAACTAAAATAAAAGCAGGGGAGATGCTTTAATTGCGGGAGAATCAAGCACCTTCAAAAAACCTGTAGAAGCAGGGCTCGTTCTATAAATCGAGAATCAGAAAATGAGGCCAGAAAATCATATAAATCAATCTCCCGAAGCCCGTCATTAAGTCCAATAAAAAATATTAACAGCAGCTGTGTGTACCGGAGAAATCGATCACCCACACCTGGCCGGCTTTCTAGCAATAACCAGGCAGTAGATAATCGAAGGGGCCATATCCATAGCAACGCAGACATTTAGAACGACAATGCCGGTACATTAAAGGGCTAGAAAAACGAGAGGAACCGGTTGATAAAGTTACTCTTTGGGTAACCACTATCAAGCTAAAAGGCAACGAAAAATAAATTACCCTTGACAGCCTAAAAAAGGGGCAGAAGAATTACAATGACTTAAAAGTTGTCCGAGAACAGCTCAAAAATAAGTTCACACCTACTTGGGCAGATACAGTGGAGCTATTAAATGAAACTGGGCTCAGTGGGATTCCCTGTATCTTTACGAGGGCCTATGGCACCGGAAGTGGGATATCTCCGACGGAGTACATGTAGTCCGCCAAGTTGTACTGCCGAAATCACATGCCTAAAAGACTCTACAGAGTTCATTGGAAACTGGGCTTTAGACTCTACAGAGTTCATTGAAAACTGGTTTTTTGTATGTTTTTTTATTAACATAAAGCTACTAGCATTAAAATAATATGTAAGGCTAAACTTACGCAGTACAATAAGAAGATAAGAAAGGCTAAAAGGCAATCGTGGAGGAAGTTCTGTGAGGAGTTATCTGAAACACCTACATGCTCTATAATCCACAAAGTCCAAGATAAAGAGGGTACTGCAAACCAAGTAGGATTTATCAGGAAAGATGATGAACCATATACAAAAACCTTCAAGGAAACATTAACAATGCTCACACACTTTCTGCCCGTAGAAATTTTGCTAGACCCAATGGTAGCATACGGCCTTCAAAGAAGGTCTCGTAGGCCAACTTCTTTGGAATGGAGACTAGCTAGAGAAATATCGAGGCCGAACAAAATTAGAAGGGCTACAAACAAATTTCAACCATACAAATCCCCAGGAGTAGATGGAATATATCCCATTCTACTACAAAAGGGGCAGAAAATTTTAATTTCATATATGTGTCGCATATTTAAAGCATTTATAGCCTGGTGACATATACCAAAGGCGTGGCAAAAGGTGAAAGTCATATACCTACCTAAAGTGGGAAGGTTTAATGATATGACAACAAAGTCGTACCGCCCAATCAGTTTATCGTCATTCATGCTAAAAATGCTATAAAGACTAATAGATATATACGAGACGAAATACTGAGAAAAAACCCTCTTAGCGACCGTCAATATGCATATTAACCAGGCAAATCAACCGATTTGGCCCTGAATGATCTCAACAGGCTACTGTCAAAATCCCTATAGGATAAAGAAATGGGAGTAGCAACGTTCGTAAATATTGAGCGAGCTTTTAGTAATGCCCAAAGAAGATCTATATTTAACGCCCTAACAATGAAAGGAGTACCAGTAGTCCTATGTCAGTGGACAAAAGCCAGCCTAGAAGAAAGGGTAATAACATCATCTCTAGGCGAAGCTACACTGACAGCTAAAGCAGGCAGGGCTGTCCCCAGAGAGGAGTACCATCATATCTCCTCTGGTCAGTCCGAGTGGACGAACTCATAAAAAGGCTAACATCTAGAGATTTCTACTTTTTAGGGTATGCCGATGACCTGGCGATCGTCGTAAGAGGCAATTTCATAGGTACAATATCGGAGTGCACACAAATCGATCTAAATATTGTTGAAAAGTGGTGCAGAAAGGAGGAACTAACAGTAAACCCTTACAAAACCACAATAGTCAACTTTACAAAACGAAAAGTCCAAAAGGACCAAAGTCACCAGTACTGAAAGGAGTAAAGATTCCATTTGCTCAGGAGGCCAAATACTTGGGAGTCATCTTTGACCACAGGTTAACATGGAATTAACACTAATAAAAAGTCACTCAAAAGAGCACAACATCCTTTAACTTATGTCGAAGGTTGTGTGGAAAAAATTGGGGACTACAACCGAAAATGTCCCTATGATTATATACCAGAGTCATAAGGCCGATGATAACCTACGAGTCGGTGGTATGGTGGCCAAAGACTTAGCAAGCTGAAGCCATTCGTTAGCTCAATGGTATTCAAAGGCAAGCATGCTTGAGTACCACTGGAGCTATAAGAACGACTCTAATAGCAGCTATAGAAGTCAAGCTAAACCTAACACCACTACATATATTCATTCAAGGAGAAGCCAGGTCTCTCACATACAGCCTGCACAAAGGTTCATCACCCATAAGTAGTTTGCATGGACGTGACTACAGCGAGCTATATAAAGAGTTGGAGAACGACCAAATAATGGGAATGCCTTCAGATGAAATGCTTCCAAAGTAATATAAAGTAAGTATACCAGACAGGAAAGCGTGGACGGGAGAATTGCAGAATGCAGAATGCAGAATTTATCTAATATACAGACGGCTCTAAAACCCATGAAGGTTTAGGAGTAGGTATATATAGTACCAAGCCAAAGACAAGAATCTCACTGAGCTTAGGTAAACATGCGACAGTATTCCAGGTAGAAATTGCATCAATACATCACTACGCAAAAGAGATATTAAGACAGAAGGCAAATGGAAAAACCATTGTCATATATTCAGACAGTCAAGCAACGTTAAAGGCACTCAGTTCCATGCAGGTACACTCAAAGCTTGTGTGGGACTGTTTAGAAGCCCTAACAGAGCTAAGTAGTCAAAACAGACTAACCTTAGCCTAAGTACCAGGCCACAAAGGACATAAGGGCAATGAAGAGGCTGATTAACTAGCCCAAGAAGGAGCTTCAAATGCTCTTATTGGCCCAGAATCCTTCTGTGGTGTAACAAAAACAACTATCAGAACATGCATAAAGCAGTGGATGTTTAAAAAATCTCAGGAGTGGTAGAAAAACTGTTCAGGACAGAGACAGGCCAAAGAGATATTACAAAGACCATCGCCTAAACTCACCGAGCCTTAATAAGAAAAATACTAGAGTACTAGTAGGTCTTTTAACAGGGCATTGCAGGCTGAACAAATATATGTATAATATCGGTCTGACAGAAGAGACATTGTGCCGATTCTGTCAGGAAGAGGAGGAAACGGCAGTACACGTATTGTGCTACTGCGAAAGTCTAGCAAGACTGAGATTCCTTACACTTGGAGAAGAAAAAGCAAGGGCAACTAACTATACCAGAGAACTAATTCCCAGTCTATGGAGTCTACTACAAAAGACCGAATTAGACAACGTACTCTAAATAACTAAATAACGATTTAAGGGTATATACAAAAGATCTGAAAAGGTCGAGGGGGGAGGTCACATGGCCCACAGTCCTAATTAAATCTAATCTAATTGAAACAATAATGGGCTAAACTGTGTTACAAAAATCGTGTCGGCCAGTGTTATTAACTAATTTTATTAATATTCACAAATTATATTTTAAATCAGTGCGATCCCTAAAACTTGATCATTGTCCATTTTTTCATTGCCTGTAAAAAATTATATGCATAATGAAAATTATTATTTAATCTAAGTATTTCTATTGTCTCTATTTTTTATTTTTATAAAATTTCTGATGAATTTCTTTTTATATAAGTAGTATAAGGTTATTTTGAAAACGTAATAGATATACATTGTAAAATAGTAAATAAAGCTTTTTAATTTACTTTTAAAGATTATCTTTTTAATTTCAACCGGTAATTTTCTTCTATGCGGGAGTTTTTTTATTTTTTTATTACATGGGTGGCCTTTGTATTGTCTACTCGAGATCTAGACACTTTTGCACCTTTTCAAACTATTAATTTGTCTTTATTAAACCATTAATTTATCATTTCGCGCATAATGTGCAGTAACATAAGACGAATGAGGTGATCTTCTCAAAACTAAATTGGTTTTTGCAAAAAATCCCTTGTAAGCTTTAACACCTTTCCAATAGAATTATTCCACTCAGCGGCGTACAGTATCATTTCGTTAAAGTCGTTGTTATATTAGTTACAGAATTTATTTGGTTTTTTTATTAAGGAATAAAACTTTTTTTTGTAGTGGAAAATATTATTTATTTGTTGGATTCTATCATTCTTAAACTGGCACTGAGAAACAGTGACAAAGCTTTATTACAAGCAAGAGAAAACTGATCTCCAAATTTTTGATTCATGGAAAATTCAATCTGTATCTTAGAAACAACGCTCTAAAATGGTTCACATTATATTAAATTTTATTAATTAAGCATTCCAAATAATTAAATTGCCAGTAGAAAAGTTTGGTATATCTAAGAGTTGTTACATACAATATATTGTATTTACAATACGTAAAATCATGAATAATGTATAACATTTAAATATTTTATCTTAAACACAATAAAAATATTACTTTAAAAACAGATTGTAAATTTTTTTATAAATTGGCAAGCTTGGGGACTAATATTTCGAATAAAAATAGCGTCCATGATTCAAGGCTATGTCGCTACCCCTTTAGATACACGAGACCTTCCCACTGGGAGCTAATGTTTGACAGGTCATTGAAATGTCTAATAAATAAAATTTCTGATTTATAGAAAAAATTATGGAAAGTTTTGTTTCGCTGCTCTGATTTTTGGTAAACTAAATTTATTTCAGACTCAAACTTTTACAATATAAAACTTATATCGTCACATCGTCTATTTTAAAACTTACCCTGACGTCAGGATCATCGATTTATGTAGCTCTCTTGAACTTTCTCAAACCTTTCAGATGTTTCTTGACACGAAGTGACATTTTTAAACGCTTCTATCTTCTTCTTGTATTTGTACATTTACTTATAACAACCGCAACATACTGTAGGGTGATGGGCGACGACGTAGTACTTCTTCTTTTAATAGTAAGTTTTCTATAACATCAGCAGGCTACTGCAGGGTGTAGGGTAACAGTATTCTAGATTGTACACTACTTTTTAAACAAAATTTATTGGTGTTTTCTTCTTAAAAATAAAAATATATAACTGATTATAATACTAATAATTATATTAAAAGAAACTAAAAATATAATTATAATATTCGTTTAAGATCTAAAAACAAATTATATGCAACATTGATAACGTAGAACAACAATTATAAGACTAAAATTCATGAAACACTTCCAAAATATGTTTAAACATAAACCCTTTACATCGACACTTTTTAGCTTCCCCAAATCTACGCTAATGACGGTGTTGGAGAAGTGAGGAGTCTCCAGAACAGCCACTTAATAACATTCTTTTGTGGTTCTATAGAAATCCTCTTCTCAGTGGACACCAAAATCAATTTTTCACGCTGAGTGCTAATGCTCGATCACTGCGTATCATCGTTCTGTGCTTTTTTATTTGATGATTCAGTCAATTTTATAGAAGACTTCTCATACGATATTACCGTGAAGGTGACGATAGTTTACAGGTGTGATTGCAAAAATACTCAAACTCTCTACCTATGGGAATCACTGCATTTGTGTCGAATAAAAAACATTTCTTATTTGAACTTCTTAACACATTTCTCCATTGTCATATTATGTAGCTAATCGAAATGCAATTTTTTCTTGACTTGATTATTTCTTCCAGGTGTGTATCGTTTAAATTAAAATTAATTTAAGTTTGTAATGGAGCACGAAGCTGCCAATCTGGTACTACTAGATTATTTTCTGATTTTAAAACAGAAAATAAAAAACAATAGACAGCTAAATATGCAGGTATATCTACTGTATTACCTATTATAAGGAAATTTCTCTCATCCACCTCTACTTGTATAATTGTATATAGCAGTGGTCGCCAACCTGTCGATCACGAGCTACCGGTAGCTCGCCCAGGCAATTCTGGTAGCTCTCACAACGATTTTAATTTAAAAAATACAAACTGCAAAAATCAGAGAAGCTTCCGAAAATTCCACAAAAAAATCTAATTATCATAATATTAAACATAAACAGCGGCAACGTTGGCGATCTGCCTCTGACGCCATCAAGCTAGAATCGGCTAGAACTGACCAGCCGGACCAGCGCGTTAGTGTTCGAGAACGATCAGGATTGCTTTGAACGGGATAAATACGCACGGCGCGGCGACATTGCGCTTAGTTTAAAACTGAACGCGTATCCAACGTCCAGCAGTTGGATTAGTAGAGAACAACAAAAAATAATATTATGGCAAGCAGTTGTAAGAAGGTAAAGACATACCACTTTCATTCGGAATGGAAAGAACAATACTTTTTTACCGAAGTTAAAGATAAAAATGTGTGTTTGTTATGTAATACTTCGGTCTCCGTTGCTAAAAAAGGAAATATTGAGAGACATCATAAAACTGTACATTCTAATTTTGAAAAATCATTCCCACTGCACTCTGCCGCCAGAAAGGAGAAACTGAAACAGTTAAAAAAGCAGTTAATTGGACAACAATCAATATTTTTAAGAACAGTCGACAAAAATAAGGCTGCAACTGAAGCATCGTACCGTGTGTCCCAGATAATTGCACAAAAAAGAAACCTTATGAAGACGGGAAAATGATAAAACAGGCGTTTTTAGAAGCTGCTGATTCGTTATTTGATAACTTTAGAAATAAAGACGAGATAGTTTTAGCTATAAAATCTATGCAACTTTCTGCTAATACAGTGATGAGACGTGTAGAAGTAATGAGCAATGATATTTTTTTACAGTTAAGAACTGACTTAGATAACTGTGTTTATTTTTCACTTCAACTGGATGAATCAACAGATGTCGTTGACACTACCTAGATGGCCGTGTTCGTCAGGTCATGATGGTTTTCAGTGATTTTACGATTAAAAAAGATCTTTTGAAGTTAATTCCACTATAAGGATACACTACTGGACAGGAGTTGTTTTCTCATTTAAACAATATTATTTCTTTCGAGAAAATTCCAATATCGAAAATGGTAGGCTTGACAACCGATGGCGCTCCAGCTATGGTGGGTTGTGATAAGGGTCTGGTGGTATTATGTGGAAATTTCCTGAAACTAAACAACGTTATGAAACTGGTGCTAAAAATTGTGAACAAGATTAGAGCTCAAGCGTTACAAAGAAGATTATTTAAAACCTTGGCCGATAAAGTTGACTGTCAATACGGGGACCTACTCCTTCACTCTGAAGTCCGATGGTTAAGTAGAGGACGGGTGCTGAAACGTTTTAATGATGTCCTATCTGGCATAGTTCAATTTTTCAAACAACGCGATGAACCGACTCCGGAACTAGAAAATTCAATCTGGCTTAGAGATTTTGGTTTTCTCGTGGACATTACAGAGAAATTAAACGAACTTAATTTGCAGCTTCAGGGGAGATACAAAGAACTAGCGGAAATGATTTCTGATATAATAGCATTTATCAAAAAGCTGGAGTTTTTGGAACAAAACCTAATTAACAGCGATGCCAAGCATTTTCATATTCTTTCAGAAAAAATATCTAAAAATCCATTAGAACCCTATGACAGCAAATATCATGTAGAAATAGTTTCTACCCTGAAGAATAACTTCAAAAATCGTTTTAAGGATTTCAACGAAATGGCTTTAGTAGCGCAGTTTGTTGTTTCACCCTTTATGGAAATTGATATCCAATAGTTTGCAACTTGTGTTATGAAGAACTTTGGCGAAGACATCGCTGCATCAGAAATGAAAGTAATTGAGTTTCAAAATGATTTAGCCTTAAAATCGTTAGTCTCAAGTACCAAATGTATCTGGCCTATTGTAAGTAAAGACAAATATTAAGTTCTATGCCGTATTGCCTTGAAAGTAAAAGCATTATTCAGTTCAACCTATTTGTGTGAATCTTCTTTTTCCAATATAAAGTTTATTAAGAACAAATATCGCAATCGACTTACAGATGAACATTTGGATAATTGTATTCGAATGGCTGTATCAAATTATACTGCAAACATTAAAAAAATTATCGATGAGTCTGAGTGTCAGCCTTCTCATTGAACGTGCTTTTTTATTTTTCAATGTTTATGTTCATGATAGTGCGTTATTTTTTTGTTGTTATTATTAACTATTTTTAAATCTTACGTGACATGCCGTTGTGACTGGATAAAAGTTTGTGTTTATTTTTCAAACACCTTCGTTTGGTAAGTAGGAATGTAGCTATAAACAAGTACGTACTAGTAATATTAGTTATTTTGTTATTAGTTTATTATTAGTACCTCTGTATTATGTATTACTAGTTAAATAGTAAAATAAATACATATAATGATAAATTAACTGTGTATTATTTTATTTACGTTGCGTTACGTGGCTTCCGTGTGGGTAGCTCGCTGTTTATTCCAAAATTAACAAAGTAGCTCAACACATTGAGAGGTTGGCGACCACTGGTATATAGGTTTGTATTGGTTTTAATTTAAGAAACATTCTGACATGTGCAGTAATTCGATACTTTTTTGGTTAATTTTGAATCAGTTTAAAACCGAGGATGACGTAAAATTTTGTGTTTTCGTTCAGTCATGGAATTGTTTTAGAACTATTCTAGATTGCTTTAAACAGTGCTTACTAGTGAGCAGCAGTGATATTCTCATCTTTCGTACTCGGCTCGTGTTGTAACGAGAAAGATTTTGCGATTCCTATCTCGGATATCGAGAAGGGAAATATATCGATCTTAAATGTTAATTGCACTCACTTCATCTTTAGGTGCCGAAAATCGATTTTTAACTTGAAATCTTGTAATTTTGTGTCGATAATGTCAATAGATAATTTTTTAATTTTCGTTTTTATAAAATAATATGATTATGAAAAAATGTTTCCTCCCAAGATGTGATAATGATTTACATTTATTATTAAAAATATTTATTAGTGTTGCCAAAAATATGAAAAGAAGGAAATTATTATTATTGCACAAAAAAGCTTCAAGCAACGGCTAAATTATTTTAAGGTTGTATGTATACTCTTTATTAAAATGAAAATGTTTCATTGTAATTTATTAAACTTCAATTATCTACTATTGTAGTAACGATGTTTTTTCTTTTGTTTTTTAGATACCAGATGATTTTGAAAACTCTGTATTTTTTAAATGATGGATAACCCTTTACATATAAGTGGGCAGTACCACACAAATGTCTGCAAAGTTCTTGTTATTCACCACACAAGAGCCAGCTCACTGATTCTACCAAAAAAAGAAAAACAGAAAACAAAAAAATGTCTTCTAAAAAGTTGACTGGAAAATAACCTACTAGAGGCGTTTTTATCTCTATTTAATAAAAATTCACCGGATCTTCAAGATGCAGTAGCAATTTGTGACATTGCCCCCTTCAGGAAATTTAAAATGGGCCTACTATAAGTTCGAAGGTGTATAACCTAAAACCCTCCTTCGAAACCTCCTGAAAGTTTTGAAAATAGTAAAGTTTTGTCTGAATCAGAAGAAACATCTTTAATATTTGATTCAATAATAATGAGCAGACTATTCAATATAATTGAAAATAAACTAAAGGTATATTAGGATTGCCCAACAGTGTTTTTAAAATCCTCAATCATATTTATGAGAAGGAAAGTGTACCTTACATAAACCTTTTACATTTCTGTGTGAATTAAAAGAACTCATTTTGTAAGACTAAATACTTAATAAACTGTTTGTTTTTTTAATTAATTTATCACATTATTTCAGGGATTATAATAAATGTATACAAATAAAAATATATAATCTGTGAAAATTTTATTTACCTATTATTAAAAAATAAAAGTACCTGAATAAGATAAATAAAGTAAAAAACACTTTATTTACAATTAATAAAAAATATATAGGTACAAGGCCTAACAATAATGTAGTTGAACAAACTAAACGTTTCTCTAAAGATTCAATATTAAATTAAACTTGTTATATACCTTAGCATTATTTACTTCAAATGTGGGAGAAACAGTGCAAAATACATTATGCTCATGTGTAATTATTCTGATTACTGTGCAAATATCTCCTTATCTCAAAAGTTCATGGGAAATCGAATAATCTCCATATACTTGCTTGGCAGATCTAAAATTAATAAAATATTTAATGAAGTGATGATTTTTTTAGCATTTTCAAGAGTATATTTTTATGGATTCCTATTTATTTTAATATTTATTACTTTTCTATGTTCCAAATTATTTCATAAAATATAAACATATTTGTGTTTTTATTATTCCAATTTAGCAATATGCTTCGAGCATGCAATATGGTAGAATTATTTATGTAAATACTAGACATGTGTATAATAGTTGTAACGGAAAGAGTTTGTATATTTACACTGTATATTTACTACTGTTAACACTTTTAATTAACTGCAAAATATTAATTTGCATCTTCTATATCTTGTTCGGGAGGAGTTACTAGTTTATCTTGAAACAGATCATTCTCATTAACTAACCCTTGTGTGTTCTAATTATTACATTCATACTGATTGGGAATTTGTTTTATTTTGAGTTATTTTAATTAGTCTTTGTTAGATTTTGAAGTAGATGGACCAGAGTCATAAGAATGTTCTTTAACAATTGGCAGTTTAAAAGGCGAGTTTCTATTTATTTGAGTGTTGGCAGCTGCAACATAAAAAAATTAAATAGAAACATTAAATGAAAAAATACCTAAGTATTACCTTTATAAGTACCTATACACCTTTAAAATGCTGAGAACAAACTTTCCTTTCATAAAATTTGCTTCCCTATTTTCAAATTTTGAAGCATACTCTTCTTGCATCCACAAGTTCAGATTTTCCACTTTTATTTTACAAAATTACCTTACATCTACCGGTTTTAGGAAACCGGTGAAATGTAACAGAATGCCATTTTTTCATGAAATAATTATTCCTGGGTTGCATTGAGGCACACAAGTGTCTTTCACTCATTTTACTATATTTTAAAATAACTTAATATGTATTCTAAACGTCTATTTTAATAGAGATGACAAAAATTTTATACATTAGCTTAATTATTAAATAAAATATTTTAAACGAAACATTTTCTAACCAAAAACACCATTTAATGACATGACATAACCATAAAACATAAAACGCCAGTCTTATTTTCACGTCTCGATCGATACCCAACTCCATTTAACATAAAGAATCGATTATTTTCTAACGAATAGTGAGCTTCTCAACATATCCCGAGTACGAAAGATGAGAATTCCATTGCAGGAATTATTTTAGATTTTTTAGTACAAGCATGCGTATAGTAAAGGAAGCAATGAAACGACAACTGACAACCAATTTTTGATTTATTTCATTTCGTCTATATGTGTTGAGTGTTGAGCTGTTGATGTCGAGGTGTCAGATTTAGGATTTTGTACTCATTAACTTGAATTATTAATTCAATAAAATCGAAATATTTAGTTAATGAAATTGTCTTTTACGTAATTAAAAAAAAAAAACTGAAATTTTTGACCGTCTCTGAAATGAGATATTAACAATCAAAATGTGCATAGTTAACATTCTTAGAGCTTGTTATGTAAACAAGCAATGCATTTATTTTAAAAAATCTAGTAAACGGTTCTTACTGTATTTTTTAAAATGTTATGTAATGTAAAACAAGAAGTTATAACATTTTCTAAAAAAAAAAACGCAAAATTATTGGAACGTTTTGGTACAAAGGTTTTGAATTTTAAAATAAAAATATTTTTAAAGTAGTCGACGCGTAGTGGGGTATAATAATTACAACTTGGCAACATTGTAATCGCTACACTTAATGCGCAGTAACTCAAATACACTCGAGCCGCTAAGAGATTGATAAAACTTTGTGACGCGTGTTCTTGAAAAATTAATTCGTCCACTGTATTTGAGCATGATACTATTACTCAAGGAGATAAACCCACGCGCATGTAATCAGCCCATCTCTCTCGTACACCGGACGTCACTGTGAGACATTACCCGACTCAGCAACAGCCAGTTCTATACGGCGCCAAGCAGTTTTGCGTGTATTACTGATTATTTAATTTTGTTTATTTGGTTTGTTGTGTTTTAGAAGTAAACGTGCGTAAATCTTTTTATGTGTTATATTTAAAAATAATGTTTTAAACATTTACTATGGTATACTGTGATATTTTTTTAAATATTTTGTATTTTTACCCCCTTCCTTTTTTAAGTGCTATAAGAAATGCTATAAGAAATAAAAGTACATGGCCTAATAAATAAATTAACTTAGTTGGCCCTGGCCAGGCCTGAATATATACGATTTGATAAAGGGTTGAATGTCACAATATAACATACTATTTTTGTTTTATGTATTTTATTCTTTTTACTGTTCTAATGTAGTTTATTAGGTAACTCAAAAATCAATTAATTTAGACAACAAAATATTATTTTATTTGAAAAATAAACAATAGATTTGAAAATATATAAAATACATTTACTTAGATTTATAAACATAAAATTCGTATTCCAACAATAAAATAAAAAAAAAACCTAAGATATCAGAATTTTTAAGTCTTTATAATGTGCACATATGAACAGAAGTAAAGCAAGGTGTACAATAAAATTTGTCGTACTGTATACATTTAAAACGCGACATAGTGGCTTTAGACGTTGCGTATTTTCTACCGTGTAGTTCGGACATGTTCTTGCAGCAATTTGAGCATCTACGTCTACAAGTAGTGTTCACTTCCTCAACGTGATGTCTCTTTGCCAATGGAGGATTTTCCCTTTTGGTTATATTTAGCAAGTTTTTAGCAATATCTTTTCTAAATTGAGTAATTGTAATATTTTTACCAGTAACCTGTTTACATAGTATAAACGCGTTTACGATAGTTGAACCTAGAAGAATTTTTATTGCCAATTTGAGATACCACTTGGTGCTACGTCTGAGACAAGAAGAGTAGGCATTTAGTTGATCAGAGAAATCAATGAAACTTTAGTTTTGGTTATAGTCTCTATTAGCTGTTGGTTTTTCCTTTTCAGTTCCATTTTTAGACGCTAGAGTAACCATGTTATTTGTGTGTTTTGTTGTCAGCATCAAACCTTCGCGTTTATCACACCACTTTAGTATCACCAGTCCAAAATAACTTTCCTTGGCAATAACTTCGCCTTTCTTAAATTTTTTTTGTACTATGTCCTTTGGGATTCCCTTGCGATTTATTCTCAAGGTGCCAACCAGATGAGTTTGTCTGTCCAGCAATTTGTAAGCAAGTTCGATACTGGTATAATAGTTATTAACAAATATGGTTCGACCACTATCCAATAAATTTTTGCAAAGCCCCATAACAATCGATGTTGGCACGATGTGGGAAGTATTATTTTTTTCTGTCCCACAATATATTTGGAAATCATACGTGTAACCTTGTTCGAAACAAAGTTTGAAAACTTTTACCCCAGACTTGTGTCTTTTATTTTTTATATACTGAAGAAAACTAAGACGTTCTCGAAAAGGCACGAGGGTTTCGTCTACGCAAACATTGCGTGAAGGGATTATTACGTTTTGAAATTTTTGACTGATATGATTTAGAAGGGGTTTGATTTTGTAAAGTCTGTGTGAAGTATATGTGCCTTTATTATCAGAAAAATGCTAGTGGCTTAAAAGGAACTCAAATCGATTTCTGGACATTAATAATTTTATTTAGTTCGAATATAAGATATTAGACCAATAGGATGTCACATTCGGCATCTGAACTAATTTCATTCAAATCTGTATACCCAAAAAATTTTCAATTCGTCAATAGTTGTATCCTTTTAATGTCGAATCCGACCTTGAAGTAAATTGTTTCTTTTTCTGATTTTTGTGAAGCATATTTGTTGGTTTTTTGTACCATAATATTCATGATATCGTCATCCACAAACAGCAAAAAAAAATCAATAGGCTTGGTTATCATGCATACCTGAGATATTCTCATTTATATTCAACCCTTGCTCGAAAACAGTGAAATGTTTTAATTTTTCCCCGGTTGCCTCATTCCAGTTCTATACTGTAGAAGCACTAGGTATTTCATCACCTGTATCACTATCCCACTCAAAGTTTCTAATTCAATTGTTTCATCTATCGCTGTTGCTAGGTACACGCTAAAGTGTACACAAATCAAAAAATTATATACACGCGAAACGCCATATTGCTGTGGTTGGAGGTGTTTGTGTGAATGCATCTTGTTTGTTTTCATTTACCCGTGACTAGCATTAGTATTTTATAAACCTTAGAAGCAAATTTCACATACATGAACAAATAATAATATTAATAATGCCGTGACAACAAGAAAACGAAGAAACTTCTCGTAAGGTGGCGGCTTCGCCGCCGCTAGAAAATTTCAATCCATACCTGGCTACGCCGACCGGCATAAACAACAATGGCCTGGACACAGCTCACTTACTCTGTCAAGACGTTTCGCGTGTATATAGGTAACTTTTTAAATTAGGTACAAGTTAGCGTGTACCTAGACACTGTGTTCATCCAATAGATTCGTAGGACTGCTATTTATTTTCTAAAAATAAAAAAGCACCCTGTAAAGTATTTCCCAGATGCTGTGAATATGTCCAAACTTTAATCAGCAGGATAGATTAAAGTCTTAGTTTAAAATTTGGTGTTTTTCTCTTTATCCGTTTTTGAGTTGTCTTTAAAATTCAAAATTCGCAATTTTTCTTAAATATCTTGAATTAGGTCTATTTTAGGGAAATCATGTATAAAAACAAAATAATAGAGAATGACATCATAAGCTACTTTTATCATGATTTCTATACTTTCCTCATCTGTACACAGAATGGATAGCAAAAAATGGCTCTGACCGTATTTTTTTAGGCAACCCATTTGCGGTATATTTAAAAACATATTTTACTTATTAAAAAGAAAATTTCATCTGGTAAACAGATTGGTGAAGGTCCACCTTACTTACGGATCCTGGACTACTACTATAACAAGTTCATGCGAACTGAACAATACACTGATAAGACTTAACCGTGTCGCTGCAATATGCAGGTCTATTCTTGCAAATTTGCGAAGGCACGTGTGTATCGCATGGCCTCAACTTGACAATTTTATTTCTTAGGCCGCGCGTCGCACACTTGCCTCGCATTTCAAAATCATGTTTAGAAAAAATAATTGCTTTATTAAAAAAATGCATTTTATTGCTTTTAAAACAAAAAAAAAAAAATTGGCCTAGAAGAAGGCAAGAATTATTATCATTATGGCGATCAACGTAATAAGGCAAAAAAATATAGGTATTTATCAACTGTTATTGCACAGACTCGTAACAAAAGTGACACATTTAATACAATTATAATACATTAAAATGAACAGATTTTTCTTATAACTCATACAAAAACTTTTGACGCTGGTGACCTCTGGGACCACACAAATAATCCATTTTAACCAATTAAATTACGATATTCAAAAAGTTATACCTAAAAAGGCTCACACTTGTATCTATCTATCCTTCTTTCTTGCATGGTCACCGAGTTCACCAGACTTTAATATTTGTGATTTATATATTATTTGAATTTTTAAATTTTTGTAAAGGTTACAATTAAATAGTTTATTTTAATAACTTATACATATTTAAAAAAATAAGAAATTTAGAAACACCCATTATATTATCTTATTTTCTGGTTTTCCCTCGTAACATTCACTGAAACGAATCACTTTTATAAGGCGTAAAAATCATAATTTCAAAGCATATCCGGCGTTTTTTAACAAACGATCTCGAGTTCTTTGTTTTTTGAGAAAAACGACTAGCAATTGATAAATTTGATGGAGCGAATCATTTTAACGTTCCGATGTTCAATGACTTTTAAATATTTAAATCATTACATCAAGACGAAATTGGACGGAGATTTGTTTTGACTTTTAGAAATGTAAATTTGTGGTAATTTTTTTGAATTACGAAGATTTAAAACTTAACGTTAAACATTGGCATGGGAGTTTTGGGAATTAATATATTTTATTTTAAAAAACGTACAGACGACAGGTTGATTTTAGTTTCAAGGAGGACACGATTTAACAAATCTTTACCTGTCATACGTTATTCTTTTTTTCCGTCTTTTTAACCAATACAATTTCTAATCAGGGGAACTACCAAGTATGACATATTAGAAAAAACTAATTTTACGGGAAATTCAACAATATGACTATTCTTTGCGTTACTTTTGATTTAGCGACCTCTAGTAATTTTAAGTTGTGTCTATTTTTATCTCAACAGGTTATAGAAATAACAATTTTTTTAATTAAAATTGAAGGAGAAAAAGATAAATAATTCTACACGAATAAAATGAACAAAAAGGACAACATGATTATAAGTTTTAAAAACCTCCACTGTACTGATTTAACTGTATTTCATCAACTTAAACTCATGAACATGTCAGGAAACACATAACAGTACTTGTATTTGGATGTATTTTGTATCGCGACTAATCTGATCTGAAAGATAGTTATAAAATCGCTATATGACTAGCTAATATAAATCAGGACACTACTTACGAAAATAGAAGTTGACGCACTAGTTCTACAAAACAAAACTATACAGCACATTGTTATTGACACCTGATTTACCAGTAAACAATAAAAAAAATTATTACGATAATGTAAGTATGTAGAAACAGCTCTTATGGTAGGCAGGATCGTGTTATAATTATTGGTATTATTATTAGGAGTGGCAGTGGTATTATCATTTGTAAGTTCGGATCAAAACTTTTTACAAGAGTCAATATCGCTGTTTTTTTTTATTATTTGAGTTTGTATTAAGTGTAGTTATTATCAACATCATACTGTATTCAAGCACTACAAATATAAATGAATAATAAATGAATATTTTAGTTAGTGTAATATTTGTGTTGTATTTAATACGTTGAAAACCATCTATAAACATTATTAGTTAGTAAACTGGCTTTTCTTCATAATTTAAGATTATTTTTAAATATATATCAGGATATGTAGAAAGCTTAACATTGATTTTTGTGTAAAAAATTTTATATGAAACTTTACCTACCATTTTTTAATTTTTATTGTAAGTTTAATCATTTTCACAATTTGTCACAGATGTCAAATAAAAAATATATTTTTTAAATAGCTTTTATAGACAAATAAAATAACAACTAAAATGTTTTAAATGTTTATTTTATAAGATTAGTTCCATCACAATACATAATATTACACAGACACAAACTAGAATAAAGATTTATAATGCCTGGCATTCTAAATGATACTCTTCGCAGTTTAACAGACCCTCTTAACCTCCATTTTCAACCAGATTGTTTTCACAATCAATAGGCTTTATCTTCTTATAAAGCTTCATTTTTACTAAAAATTTTATGTCGATATCGGTTTTTGGTAAAAATCAATAGGCTTTGTCCTCTTATAGAGCTTGATTTTCGATTAAAATTTTTAAGTTGATATCATTTCTCGTTTTTGACTTATCGTGCAGACAAAAAAACGTGACATCGGACAGACAGACAAAGTAAACCTATAATACTCTTCAAAGAATACTGTATGAAGAGTAGAAAAAAAATGTATAAAATAAACAATTTAAAAAGGTCAACAATAATATTCAACTTCTTTTATCAAAAGATACTAAAAGTTTGAAATAGCAGCACATAATTGAACATTTACAGAAATCTGTGAACTAAACTAGTGAGATACACATCGTAAAATTTTATTACACTTAATTCTCCATATGACACTTTCCAAGTGTATTTCACAGCACATTCCAGAGTATTCTTGCTCTCGCTCTGTCCAACCCTCATGGCAGAATTTTGCATGTCCATGTTCTCTAAAAAATAATATGTTTTAATAAATAACAGAATAATAGTATTTTGTCTAAATATGTAAATCGGCTTCATCTGTATTCTCAAATTATTGTTTAAATGTAGATATTATATTAATATTTTGATATGTACTTATATGATTGATAAGCCAGAGCATGTTAATGTGTGGGATGTGACTTGTTAAGTGCCTAGTCAAAATCACAATTTATGTTTGATACTTATTGCTTTTTTCGAGACATACTTTATTACCAACTGTAAACTAATTTACCAACTGCCTTATTTTTATTTAATACCTGCAGTGATTCAAATTACCATAACATCTAATATTTTTGAAAATACTAAATTATAAAAACAAGGCAATAAAAAAATGTCTTTAAAATAGAAGATTTCTGGTTTGTATGCAACAAACGAATCTAGGTTAGAGGGTAACACGATTGATAATTACAGGCAAACATAACTTTATATAGGTAAACTATTTAAATGTACATACCATTTCTTAGGTAAAATTTCTCATAGAGTTGATCCATTTTTCCTATTCAGACTTTTAAAGTGAAAAACCATTAATTTTTTTATCTTTATCATTTCCATAATGATGTCAAGTAGTTACCTCATCAGAATAATTAAATTTTTCCTTTTAGCGGGTTTTGTGAAAAAAAAAAAATTACAAATTTTTTGCTTACTTTTTACTTCATAGTAATAACAATTGGGTACAAAATAGACCATTTTGAAGTAGTCTTTGGACGGTCCTAGACACTGAAACAAAATATAAAACAAATTACGTAAAACTTTATTATAGGTAAATAAATCAACATAACCTTAAAATTTTTTATTTACCTTGCCTTAAAGAGGTTTTATTAAAGTTGCAGTTCTCAATTAAACACATTTTTTTAAATGATCACAAATAAAATAATCTTAATTTTGTTAAAAGTGACGGAATGACAGTTTGTTTGATTTGGTACAGAGTTGCCAGAATATGTTTTTGTTATGTACCAGATTTGTTTAAAAAATATACCAGATTCCTTAAATGTATTAGATTTTCCGAATTTTATTTGCAGTGACATCTAATTGATTAAAGGGGAAAAAGGGGGTCTTTATAACGCACCCAAACAAGGAACACAATATATATTTATATTTTACACGTGAAAACTGATGCACGCAGAATGTACTACATATAGTACAATTGTGAATTGTACTAGACTGGCAACATTGGTTTGGCAATCTTGTTTGTGAGCGGCGCGCCAATTAATGTGTTCTTTGGCAGTTTGAAGGATCTGTTGACGTGTTGTCTTCTCTTTTTAGCTACATGTATTCGCCAAGTCATCTTACTCGTGTTAGACTCACTCATCATTATGCGCCACAGATACGGTATACTTAGATATATTGTGTCACAAAGACGCGATTAGCTAGAGAGTGATGTACCAAAAAATATAGATTAACACGTATGAAAATAAAAATAATAAAATTAAATTTATATTTTTATGTTATTTATGTAAAATTTAAATAAAGTGTTTTTATGAAATTGAACTGGGTGTTCACCACACAAATAAATCAATGGAGAAACCGCCCCTGATTATTAGTAAAATTTAAAAAACTGGAGAATTATCCAAGGTTGTACACGTTGGTATTCTAAAAAGTAAATATTAAGGTGATTACAGCACGCCCTTATAATTTTCGGACAAGAATATCTCAAAAAGTTATTTTTTTAAAAAATTAAAATTTTGGCAAAATATATTAGGCAATAATATCTAGAATATGCATATATTTTAAAGTTTTAATTCCTTCCAGTTTTCGAGGGAAAAAATCAAAGGGCTTTAAATTTTGAAATATCATAATGAAAATAAATGCATTTCCCAACAGCAGTATTCCTAATATAATCCCTAAATTTAAGCTCTTAATCTTTTGTTAATGATTTTTTAAAATTCGCCGAAATTAATGGCTAAAACGCCTTGTTAATTGCTATTTTCTGGTTTAAACTGGTGTAAACTGGTGTTAATCGTTGCAAGAAACGAATGATGACTTAGAGTGTACGATACGATAGTTACAGACGCGTTACACTAGAAAGAAGCACTTAGCGAGGCGTTTTAGCCACTAATTTCGGCGAATTTTAAAAAATCATTAAAAAGAGATTAAGAGCTTAAATTTGGGGATTATATTAAGAATACTGCTGTTGAGAAATGCATTTATTTTCATTATGATATTTTAAAATTTAAAGTCCTTTGATTTTTTTTCTCGGAAACTGAAAGAAATTAAAACTTTAAAAAATATGAATATTCTAGATATTATTGCCTTATTTATTTTGGCCAAATTTAATTTTTCTAAAAAAATTACTTTTTAAGATATCCCTGTCCGAAAATTATAAGGGGGTGCTGTAATCACCTTAAACTGTCATGTAAATTTTCAGTTTAAATAGATTGCTGATAGTTGGCAGAGAAGATTAGGACTGCCTTCCAAAATTCTGGCAATTAGGCCTCTCCAGTATTTACAGGGTGTTCGGGACCTTAGTTCCCAAAGCATCTTAAGAAGTTTTGTGTGCCAAAGTTAATTTAATTATCTTATGTGATGTTTTTAAAAGTTTTGTTTGGCTTTGTTTTGAGACAATTAATTTGTTGATTTCCATATAAATGTCAGTTTTATATATCTTATAATTTGTCTTATAATATTGATTATTTTAATTTTATTTTAATATAAATTAAATATCTCGTGGGTTTACTGCGAAAAGGAACCTAGTCAAATTTTATGTGATTTGAGTTTAATAATCAAATCACTTGTAAAAGTCAGATCCAAAAAAAACCAAATCATATTGATTAAATTTATTTAGTACTTTTGTGCAGCATAAATATAACTTCATAATTTTTTCTAAGGTATCTTACTTTAACAAGTGACTTGGTCATGTTAACTCAAGTCACACATGATTTGGTCACTTTTTGCAATAAGCCCACGATTTATTCATGAGATTATTAGTCATTTTGTAATTATTTTAAATATACATATTTTATTATTTATTCACTTTTATTATTGTTCTCTCCGCCTCTTTTCGAAACGAGTTATGAAATATTCCGACCATGTGTTAAGTCTCGACGTTTCTACCCCTAAGGACTAGAAGAGTCTATAACTAGTTGGCAAGAACCGCTCGACTATGTAATTAAGGAATTATTTTGTATTTTTAATTTTTTTGCCACTGTTGAATGGATATTCCTTCCGGACTCCAGGCTGGCGACAGTGCTGTATTCATCCCTTAATATTGTATTGACAGCAGTAGTTAAAGACATATCAGTTGTTACAAATGGATCTTTAGACTAAATGGTTGTTACATTTAGTGACAAGCGGTTGTCTTTTAGGTAACAATCGTGTAGCGTTCTACTGGTGGGGAGTTTACTAGGATATGACAATAAGATGCCTTATTCCTAAAAAAATCGATCAGTCTGAGTAATTACGATATAAATACCCAAAACTCGTTTGGTCACCTTTTATTTTTATTATTAGTAAAAACATTTACGAACATGTTCGTTTACGTACTGATTATTGGCTTAGAAACATAGACAACAACGGAAAAATCCAGAAAGAGGCTCACGAAACAAAAGTAAGAACTTTACTTTACAGTATATTACACGTCTGCACTCATCTCAAATCAAATCAAATCAAATCAAATCAAATCAAATCAAATCAAATCAAATCAAATCAAATCAAATCAAATCAAATCAAATCAAATCAAATCAAATCAAATCAAATCAAATCAAATCAAATCAAATCAAATCAAATCAAATCAAATCAAATCAAATCAAATCAAATCAAATCAAATCAAATCAAATCAAATCAAATCAAATCAAATCAAATCAAATCAAATCAAATCAAATCAAATCAAATCAAATCAAATCAAATCAAATCAAATCAAATCAAATCAAATCAAATCAAATCAAATCAAATCAAATCAAATTTATTTGTTTAAATATTAAAGTACATTACCTAATAGTAAAAAAATAGTTATACAGAAAAAAAAATCTTTAAAGACATCTGATTGAGCATGGAACCTAGGCATTTCTGCCTGTTTTGCTTCTGATCAATCAGATGACTCTATTTATGTACATATTTTTTTTAGAGACAGGTATTAAATTTTACATATAATTATTTATTACTTAACAAAAGATACAATATTTAAAAATTAGAACAAGGGACGAAGAATATTCGACAGAATAAACCGATAAATAAAAAGATAAATAAACAAGAGACAGTACCTTAGGAAAAGTAGACAAAAACTACGATGGTCCTTTTGGCTTTTAATATGTTTTTTATTTATAATATGTTATCATTAGATCGTAAATTTTTTTTTTGTTTGTTATTAAATATTTTTTTATTTCAATTTTAAACTTTTTTGTTTTGATTATTTGCCTGAGGTGTATCGGAATTATGTTAAAAAATTTTGGGCCAAAGAATGATAATGACCTTTGACCAAGTGATTTTTTGAAAAATTGTACAGGAATCTCCATATTAGCGACTGAGCGTGTTAAGCGGGTATTTTTTTGAGTAAAATTTTTAGCATTATCATTATACATTGATAAGCAAAGAGTAATTTGACGTTTAGTATGTTCGATTCATCGTACAATTTATTTGTAGAAAATAGTCTCTCTTTTTTTAGGATAATTTTTAAAATAATATTTTGTGTTGTCTCTACAATGTTAATAATGGTGTTAAATGCTCCACCCCATGCTACTATGCAATACCTTAATATAGATTCCACTAGGGAGTTATAAAGTATCATTATATTTTTCTTTGAAAGAATGTCCCGGAGAACATAAAATTTGTGCATTAGGGCTCTCAGTCTATTACTAACATGGACAATATGCTCAGACCACCGTATGTATTGATCAAGTATTACACCTAGGTATTTAATTTGAGAAACTTTTTCTATCAAGGGGCAGTTACAATCGCTTTTTTGACAGTCACTACTATGCAATTTTATACAAAAGCTGTTAGGTTGATTAACGATGGTTGAACTAAAAGTAATGCATTTTGTTTTCAATACATTTAAAGTTAGTAGACTGTTATTTAACCATAAACTTATCTTTCTTAGGGCCGTTTCTCCAGCGAGTTTAACCTCTTCCCATTCTTTTCCAGCGAAAATAATTACCGTATCATCCGCATAGCATATGATATTCCCAGATAAGTTATTAATTTGTGTAATGTTGTTCATATAAACCAGAAACAGATTTGGGCCCAATACTGTTCCTTGTGGGACCCCCATCTTTACTACTGATTTAGAACTTCCGGTGTTGCCAATTTTTACGCTCTGGGTTCTATTAGATAAATAATCCCTCAGGAGCCTTAATGCTAAACCCCGTATGCCATAGTTATTTAGTTTGTCAAGTAAAATGTTATGGGAAACGGTATCAAATGCTTTGGCCAAATCAAGAAATACTGCAGCACATTTGAATGATTCATCTACAGCGTTAACCGTCTTTTCCAAAAAATCAACTACCGCATTTTCAGTGCTTGAGTTTTGTATAAAACCGTATTGACAATCTGTAATAACATTATGATTATGAAAAAAATAAATTAATCTACTTTTTACTGCATTTTCCAAAAATTTTAGCGAAGTTGATAACAGAAATTGGCCTATAATTTGTAAGCTCACTAGGGTCTCCGGATTTGTATACAGGTGTGACAATTGATTCCTTTCATTGACTTGGAATTTTTCCTGATTAAAAGCAAATATTAAGGATATGCGTTACAGGAAGAATAATATATTCATTTATATTTTTTATTGTAGTTGCTGTTAATTTATCTGGACCAGGTGCAGAGCTATTTTTTAATTTGCTTATTAAAATAGTTACTTAATTTTTTGTTACGGGTTTAAAGAATATGTTGTTTTCAACTTTATCATTTTTAAGAAAGTTTACTGCTGGTACTACCTTATGTATTTTATTTGCCATATTTTCACCTAAATTTGTAAAAAAAAATATTAAACTCTTCGGCTTTTTCTTTGTTATTGTTTATATTATCATTATTTTCTGATTTTATAGATATGTTTTCAATTTGCTTAGTTTTTTTTGTACTACCTGTTATGTCATTAATGATTTTCCATATTTTTTTATAATCGTTTCCGGCTTGTGTAATTTTATTTTGATAATAGTCATTTTTTGTTTTTCTTATTAAGGAATGAAGTTTGTTTCTGTAATTTTTATACTGGTTTTCAAGTTCTAGAGTGTATTTTTTTGTTAGTTTTTTTTTTTTTAGAAAGTCTCTATTTTTTATTGAAAGTATTAAACCTGTTGTTATCCATGGTTTCAGTTTAATTATATTTTTTGTTTTAATTGTAGATTTGGTGCATTTTTGAATTTGTTGATTTAGCTTATTGAAAAATAAATCGTATGCTTTTTGTGGTTCAGCCGTATTAATTACATCATTCCAATTTTCTCTGCTTAAACAATGTTTTAGATTATCAAAATTTATTATGGTCACTTTGTTTATTGATTGGGGTTCCTCATTTTTTTGTGTAGGGAAAGATATTAGTATAAAAGGAGAATAGTGATCTGTCATATCTGTGTGAAATATAATTGGCTCAAGTTCGACGTTTTTTATTAGGTTTTTATGAGTTCTAATAAAAATATGATCAATGGCAGTTTTTGACTCATTTTGTACTCTCGTTGGTTTATTTATATATGATTTAAAACCTTTGAAATTCATTATATTTAAATATTTGTTTGTTTCGTTAGTTTCTTTTTTTAGTATATCGATGTTTATATCACCTACATATATTTCTAGATTTTGATATTCTATAGCATCTGTTGCAGTTCTTCACGCACTTGCATAAATAGTGACGGACTGAAAATATTGCGACTAGAGTTCTGGGAAAAAATTCCTGATGTATAATTAAGAGTGCTGTTCCTAAAGTGGTGCAGGAAAATAGTAACAAATCCTATACAGGCTAAACATTAATAAAAAAAAATAAGTTTATATTAAGTAATGTGATAAATAGACTTACTTATCTGATGCTATCCATACACTAAAAATAATATTTTTAGTGAAAGGGGATGAGTTGGCTTAGTGGGTAGACTATGGAGTATTACTGGTATAACCCATAACCTAAATAGAACACGAGGCTAGTGACCTAAGTTGTCGAAGCCAAAGACACCAATGAAAAAATAATAATAATAATAATGAAAGTCCAAGAAAAACTAGGTGAAATCAACAAAATAGTAGAGAAGAATGAAAAAGGAACAACAAAAGGTGTTACCACAAACGACCAGTCGAAATGGAGATAATTCTGGAAAGATGTTCTCCTAGAAAAATTTAACTCTCCGTAACTTACTGCCTTTTTCTCTCAGTGTGGGCTAATAGAGAAATTTAGAACTAAATAGAACATTAAATTAGATTTGGTTGGTAGTGTGAACCACTTAGCCTTCTTCACCTCGACCATTTGAGATTTATTTAAAAGTTCTTTATCCAGTTTGGTCTTTATTATAGCTGATTGCTAACAGATAGTTTATCTCCTTAGTTTTTCTTCTCCAAGTGTAAGGACTGATGATTAGTACAATACGCGTGCTGCAGCTTTAATCTCTTCCTGACCGAATACTCATCAAATTTCTTATGCTAGACCGATGTTATGCATATGTCTATTAGTGTTTTTTCTATTTACGCTTGATATAAGCTTGGTGAGTTTTGGAAACGGTCATTTTATGAACTCCTGTCATATCGGTTGTTGTGACAGAGGGGTTTTGGGTCAAAAATAGCTTTTTAGTATAATTTTAGGCCTAGTAAACCAGCCCCTTCATTGTTTTTGTCGCCTCTGAGCCTGATAGTCCGTTTTAAATGGCCAACTCTGTTAGGGTCTTTAAATAGTCCCACATTATTTTTAAGTATACTTGCATGGAAGTGAGCGCTTTTAACGTCGCTTGGTACTGTTGGAGTAGGGGGAAATGATTTTAACATTTACCATATTATGTTTAAATTCCTCATTGGCGCAGTAATGTAACGCTGCTATTTGTGTCTGAAATACTTTCGCATGTTTACCAAAGCTCAGTGAGATAAGGATATTTATGTTGGCCAAATATATATATCTACACCTACTCCTTTATTGGCGCAACTACATACCACGTGAACAAAACAAAAATATAGGTTTAGTTTGGTTCGAATCATGAAGTAAAGACGGCATAAACACTATTTTGCGATGTAACAGATGAGCGCACTTGGGATGCCTAACTGACGGAAGAGTGTAATCAAAATTGCGGCTTAGAGTAGCGGAATAAAACTGTTTTTATATTATTTAAATCAAGTTATTTAATAAAAAAAAAGCATTTATTTTCACCAAAGCTGACTAGTTTCGTTGGCTCGGGTTTGACACATAAAGTAAAAGTGTAATGCAGTGCCACTTTTAATATCGTCATAGCCCTAATCTTTATTCTCAATGCTACGAATTTATCCTTTCATGTAGTATACAATACTTGTTTTGAAAAATTTATCGACCTACTGGCACAAAGTTTTCTCTAATCATACCGGCACAAAATCATCACCAGCGTGCTTTGGGCGGGGTTCTTTTCAAACGCTAATCTCGTCATTCAAATCGAAAATGATTGACAGTTCCTTTATTCCATTCACGGTGGGTCTCTAAGTCCGGGCTCAGACCTGGATCTATATTTTCGGCGTGCATTTACTTGTGAAAACCAATTTCATGTTATACATTATATCTATATCTCTAAATAGATGTCGGATTATTGTATGAGGAATTATTGTATAGCAATTGGGGTAAATAGAGGGTGAAAGCTGCAGGAAATGACAAATAACAACTTGTATACTCATAGACAGGGTAAATCGAAATTAATATAAATTAAGTCGGGAGAAAATATTTCGTGTTAATAGGAATAGTAATTTTTACAACAAGAGTGGATATTAGTGGATATCAGTGGTGGCTCGTAACCAACAAATTGGGGGTTCACAATGAGGGAATATAGGTCTCAGTACAGATTTAGGAAAAGACTTTCAGTGTTTTGGAAAGGTAGATTATAAACCCTAAAAGTTTTTTACCTAAATATATACTGAGATCTATATTCTGTCATTGTGAACCCTCAATTTTTTGGCAACGAGCTGGCACTGCTGGTTATTACCGTAATCTACAAAAAACAAAGTTTAAGTAGGATACGGACATTTCACTCGAGTCGTACAGTTTATTTTTCTACTACCCACTAAATAAAATTACAAAATATTAAAAAATCATTAAGATTATTAAGATATAGTAAAAATTTAAAAATGACAAAAACTAAATTTAATATAAAATTTATAAAATAAAAAAAAATGGCCTTACCCGGGATTTGAACCCCATTCTCAACACTAATAATAATAAAAAAAAATTATAACTAAATACTCTTTTATGTTAATATAAACGAATATACAGTGTGTTCCATATGAGAACTCTTTTAATATTACGACTGGAAATAAATTAGATTTTGTTTATATCAATTGAGGGATGTAAATAAACAAATGGTTTTTTTTGCAAAATTTATTTGTAAAATACACTTGTTTTTATAAAAGAAAATTATAATTTTTCAAACAGGTCGAATGCAAAATAAATGAGCTTCCTAGATCCTAATTTCTACAAAGAAAATGGTATTAAAATACGCAGGAACTAACAAGTTTTTAGATAAATATTCGTGAGGTTATATCTTGAATAAGAGTGATTAACTAAATCAATTTTGCCAGACAAGTTTATAAGAAAGTGAAACTTTTTACCAATGGTAGATTTAGTTATCAATTGCATTTATTGATTTATGGTCGTGATAACCGGTTTAGTTTGAGGACCACTTGACAAACGTCTAAAAAAACATATTTTTCCTTTGTATTTTTAATTTTTGTCGCGCAATTAATTTTTTTAAATTTTCTGGTGACGAATAATATACAATTTCGTAGTTTTTGGAATTGCTGGCGTCCAAAATAAGTAAATATTTCGTAAACATCTACTTTGAAACTTACCCCCCAGGTTGCTCTCCTACAAAAACAAGAGTGCCTTTCGCATTATGTCTTAACTGGCTATCGTTGTGGCTTAATTTCGAGTATTAGCGATACTGTTACCCAGTACCTTTTAATCCGTTCTTTTTTTTCCGTGTTACGTAAGGCACAAGAGTTTTCTTTTTTTGGAACCAAAGATTTTTGAGTTGACCTTACGATTCTTTGTGTTGACAAATTCTGGCGGTAACTGTCTCTTGTTTTTTCGGATTGTTCCAACGAGAATTAAATTGCGATGTTCAAGGAATATGTCAACTATTTCGCAACTACAGTACGGTTCCTGCCTGCAACGCCCTCTAAATGCTTCTATTTCATCAAATATTTGACGTATGGGTACTAGTTTATCATGTTGGCGCCGTTCATGTCTGGTGTTTGGGTGTTTTTATCATCAGTACGAATAACACGCATGAGAAAGCAAAATCGTTGCAAGGACATTGTCAATTTCATAAAATATAAAAACGACTCCCAAAGTACCCCCGCAGATGTTCCGACTCTGCCCAAAATCTACAGTAAGAAAGTAAAAATTGTATGTACTTCAGAATCTTTTACTGATGATTATTACATGTATAGTTAGATGATCTCAAACAATAATAATAATAATAATAATAATAATAATAATAATAAATGCTTTTATTGACATTATGCATACATATATGACTTATGTCAATTGGCAGGGTTCAGTGTTCCTTAAAGGTAGATGAACTGCCTTTAAGTAACTCTGCTCTTCCACCCAACCATGTACATTTAATTTTTGTACGAGAATTATCTATTTAAGTAACAAAAAAAAAAAAAACTAACTAAACTTCTAAAAATAAAAATAAGAGACATACTAAAAAATCAGAGAACAACAAAATATATAATATTATATTAAAAATCTGGTGGTGTCATAACACTATTTAGTAAATCATTCTTCAACTGTTTCTTAAAATTTAATTTATTACTGCAATTACCATGTTTGTCATGAAACCAATTAAAAAGATGAGCGATTTGATATGAAAACGAACCTCTGTAAGCACGTGTTCGGTGTAATGGTATGGTTAATCTATTCTTCCAACGAATATTGACGTTATGTACGTCTGTCCTAAATCTTATTTTGTTGTAAAGATACGGAGGTGTTTTCTTAGAAATAATTGAATTAAACTGACAGCAAGCGTTCAATACTCGTTGTTGAATTGTGGTTAACCAACCAATTCTTTTAATATGGTGCGAAATATGTTCCCTTTTCCTAATGCCACAAATTAATCTTACACATGAATTTTGTAACTTCTGTAATCGATTGGAATCAAATTTGCGGATGTTTGGACCATAAACCACATCACCGTAATTTAAGTGCGATATAACTAAACTATTACATAAAACCATTTTAGAGTTAAAAGTCAGTAATTTTTTGTTAGAATATATTAATTTTAAATTCTAAACCCTCTTTTAATAATCATAGATATATGTGACGAGAAATTTAAATCAGAATCTATAATGATACCTAAGTTTTTACACTTGTCCTTAATGGACAGTGGCTCATCGTTTACCCTAATTCGTACTTTGTCAAGGCATCTATTCCGCTTCACTCGTCTATCGAAAAACATTAGATTCGACTTTTTAGCATTTATAGAGAGTCCTATTTTAATAGAGTATGACACCAGTGAATCCAAGTCATTGTTGATTATATTAATAGAACTGTCTATGTTTTTTTCATCAAAAACATAATATATCTGACTATCATCAGCATAAAAGTGGCTTGAGCAGTTTTTTAAGGATTTTTATAATTCTGAGGTATATATTATAAACAGTAATGGACCGAGAATCGATCCTTGAGGCACCCCATTTATAACACTGTTCCAATTGGATACTTTTTGAGATAACTTAACTCTCTGAAAACGATTTGCTAAATACTGTCTAATTAAAGACGTTGCTTTTTCTGAAAATCCATAGAAACTTAACAGAGATAATAATAAATTATAATTAATTTTATCAAATGCCTTTGAGTAGTCAATCAAAACAAGAACACATAATTTATTTTCATCAACTGCAGTTAATATATCATCAGTTACTTTAAGAATTGCAGTTGTACAACTGTGCATTGGCCGAAAGCCAGATTGACATTGAGGAAAAATATTTTGGTTTTCTGCATACTTACGTATTCGCTTATCAATCACTTTTTCAAAAATTTTAGATAAAGTTGATAATAAACTAACAGGACGAAGATCTTTAAATTCTTGTGGTACGGTACATTTTGGTATTGGCATGACTTCTGCCAGCTTCCATTCCGACGGATAAGTGGAGTGTTTTATGCAATAGTTAAATATATGTTTAAGAAATTGTAAGATGTAGGGGCAACTGTTCAACATCATTGTAATACTGATTTGATCACATCCCATTGCCTTAGACTTTATAGACAATATATAGCGATAAATTTCATTTTCATCTGTTAAGTCGAAACAGAAATCGTTATCATATATATTTTTGTGTTTGATAGTATTGCAAAAGTTCAATATCAATTGTAGAATTTTCGCTGGAGCTACTAATAAAATAATTGTTAATGTGGTCAACGTTAGACAGTGAGTAAGGGACCTCATTAGAACAGTCTTTTTTGTTATAAATGTCTAAATCTCTAAGTACTTTCCAAAAGGAATTTCCTGCGTTGCGAATTTTAAACTCTAAGTATGCTTTTTTCTCTAAATTTATAGTTTTATTAGTTAAATTACGCAACTGCACTAAAAGTGACCAATAACAACAAAACGAAAAACTGGTGAAAAAGTACAATTCAAGTGATCTGTCACTTGAAATTTTGGCTATAATAAATATTAACGGGATTGCTGGTGGGCCTCTGGGAGTTTTTTTAATCTTTATCGGTTGTAAGCAGGTAGGGTTAGGTTTGGCCCAGAACATTGCAGCCTCTTGGGTCTATTGTATTCCCCTGCTTTCCCCGTATTCAGGTACTATCTTTGGAATAGTCCTGGGTCTTTGGTTGGTTTTAATAGATTCCCTACCAAGTGTTCCTAGGGCGTTCTTTCCGGTTCTAGGCCAAAAAAGATGAAACGTCGTCTAAATGAGCTTCGTATTCGAAGATCACATGGTATGAGGTTTCTTTCTCTTCCATGCAGAGTCTACACGTAGTGGGATCATTGTGTATTCCCATGACATGAAGGTATTTCAGCAAGCAGTGCCCCGTTAGTAATCCCACAATGGTGGATATCTCAGACCTTGCGAGTTGTAGTGCCTTAGTAGTCATGCATGGGTTTGGTCCCCTTAGGATGAGCTTACTGATTCTGTGCCATCTTAGCTGTTGCCAGTGAATTTGGTGTTTTGTGGTTATCCCCCAGTTCACTTCCTGTCGAGCAGAGGTTTTGGTTATCCCAAATACAGGTTCGGTCTTGTGAATAGTAAATCTGATCCCCCTTTGCCTTTTCATTTCCTCAGATACCTTTGTGCCCTGGTACCCACGCTAGTTTTACCTTGTTGTGGGTTGCCAGATCATTTAGTATTCTAAGGCAGTTTCAGACAAGCTTTGACTTGATTTTGTTTGAATCAAGAGCCTTTAAGGCTGCTTGGCTATCTGAGAGAATTAGGATGGTTTGTTTTTTGTACTTTCTTCTTAAATTCTCTCGTACACATAGTTCGATTGCATGTATTTCAGCCTGAAATACAATGGTATGTTTTTCCTCTGGGAATTGCATTTCTGGTATATAGTTTATATTAAATTCGCCAATTCCAATGTTTCTAACTTTTCATGTTTTAGTTTTTTATAGAAACGTCCTTTATAAATAAAAATAGTCATTTTTATTGATTCACTGAGTTTTAATGCATGTTCAAATTTTAAAATGACAAACTCAATCTCTCCAAACTCAAAACAGTTTTCTTATCCTACTTCCATTTATTTTACTACTCACTCTATTTGCGATTATGATTAAACAATGCGTTCTAGATAGCGGAAAAGTAAAAACGAATTGTAAAGTTAGAACAGAAGTTACAAGTTGGTATTCCTAAAATGGGTAAATAAAAGTAATTGAATTGGCGTGGATTTCACATTTTCTGAATTTTGAAAAGCATTATCATAACAATAAATGAGTAGAAAATACCAGAGTCGGTGCCAGGTAGATAAGAGCCATGAATTTAAATATCTTTATTTTATTTTATATAAATAAAAATTTCCTTGTTCATGTTTTTATTTTTAGTCGTTTATCACAGCACTATATATATATATGTTTTGGAAATATTTTTTCTATCTTCGGGTGCAGTCAAAATTTAAAAAAAAACATAAGGGGACGATTAAAAACAGTTTCGAAATTACCGAACCCCATTTTTATCTTTCAATGTGTGGAGGTGTATTCGAAATAATATTATTTCAAGTACACCTTCACATGAAATAATATTATTTCGAATACATCTTCACGCGCTAAAAGAGAAAGATGGGGGGGGGGGGGTTCTGTTATTTTAAAATTTTTTAAACTGTTTGTAATCGTCCCCTTGTATTTGTTTAAATATTTTTTTAATTTTGACTGCATCCCAAGAAGGGTAAAAGATAAAGGATAAAAAGGGAAAAATAGGAAAAAACAGGGAAAAAAAGGGAAAAAAAGGGAAAAAAAGGGAAAAAAAGGGAAAAAAAAGGAAAAAAAGAAAATACAAAAATTTTCGAAACATATAAATGATTAAAAATAAAAACATGACCGAATAAACCAAGGAAATTTTTATTTATATAAAATTCTGCTGCGGTCAGGAAATTATCCTTATCTTAATTTTAAATATATAGAGTAGTAATTAAATACAGAATGAATGGTTCAGGTTTGATTCTTAAGTTAATTTTTATTCACTTTTGTATTAAACCAAATTAGGGTATTAGGTAAGAAGTAGAGCTTAATTTGTGCACATTATCCAGGGGTAAACAACTGACATAAATGACAAAATGACAAAAAAGCGCTAAACAAAATGGAGCAATACAAAATAGCGCAAGGACAAAATAACGCCGAACAAAATAGCGCGAGAAAAACTACACGGAAAAAAATGTGACTAGAAAATTTTACTACAATGTTGTAGTAGTAGACTTGTAGAAAAATACTTAACTTTTTGTAGAAAATTTTACTACAATTTATAGTTAAAAACTATTTATTATTGTAGCAACTGAATTGTCGAATAAAATTCTACAACAATAGGAAAGAAGACCACAATGTTTAGTATATTTTACTATTGTTTGTAGAAGTAGAAATTTATTACAATTATTGTAATTACTGCTACTAACTTCTGTAAAAATTTGTACAAATATTAATAATTATCTCTACAAAAAATAGTAATTTTTTCTACAAAAAATAGTAATACTTTACATCCCTTCTTATGAAAAAAATTCAATTTTGTTCAAAAATATTCTATAATATTGTAGAAATTTTAAGTCATGTGAATAAAACAGAATTCTGCTTTTGGCCAACGTTTTCTGACGTCGATCATAAATGGCCAGACAGCAGTAGCCGTTCGCCATGTTCACAAAACAAAGCATGGTACATATACGAGTATAACACATTAATATATTAGAAGTACCGATGCGTTTGAGAAAATTTTAATAATAACTTCTATTAGTGAAGTACATTTATTATTGTTTCTGAATAATTTACCTTTAAATAACTAATTTAAACAACCTTAGTATATTATTTAAACAAAAAATAGTTACCAACGATCGAATGTTGTGCCAAGTTCAATGATGTTTTTTTGTCTTAATTGTGACATACCTACTTTCTCATTTTTGTTAGTTATCTGACTTAGTCATTTAATATCCAAATCAGTGTAAAGGTGATAAATATCTTCGTTTTAAGGGTATGAACAGTTCAATAGGTATTAATTTTTATTTCATATTTTTCAGATGCAGAAAAGCCAACTGAGACTGAGGGCGCTATTATTACTGTTATTTATTGCATAATGTAATTAAGACTTTATATCTTTTATATTAAAACAATAAATTGAATATTTTATTAAGAAACATTTATTCTAGGTTATAATTATAATAATTATGGAATACCACTACAAATTTTATTAAAAATTACTACAATTTGTATGAATTTTTACTATTTATTGTGTAAAATTTTCGTATTTGTTTTCATAAAACGCAATACATTTTTAATATAAATTCATACATTGAATAGAAAAAATTATAACAATTTGTAGAACAATTCTTATGATGCATTTAGATATTTTTACTACATATTGTAGATAATAACTCTACAATACATTCTCTACAAATATTTGGAAATTTTTACTACAAATTGTCCCTGTCCCTATATGTACTATTTATTGTAGAGAAAAAAATGTATAATTGTAGAAATTTGTTCTAAAATGACAAAATAGTGAAGCACAAAATACCGTAGGATATAAAAGAGCCAGACAAAATATTCCAGTAATTAAACGTAAAAAAAAATAACTAATTTAATTAACTATCGCGGCTTAAATTTAGTTAACACTCTAAATAAAACATTTACAATTAAGGTAATTTCAACAAATTAAAAATTATTATCAAAATTGTCGTTACGAGTTAAATAGTGAGAAAGGTTGATAGCAAAATTAAAAGTATTTACGAAATTAAAATTTTAAACTGATCCTAAGGCATATATTAACAAACAAATAAAAAAATTATATTTTATTTTTAATTCCTTTATTAATAATAAATGAATCGGAAATTGGATATTGTTGTAGGTACATTTCTTAACACTACAAGGTAGAATATTTTATTACAATCACTAGATCGTTCATACAGGAAATCATCTGGGAATAGTAACAATGTTAGAAATTATCTTTGAAATGTGTTTATTAATTATATTTATAAACTAATTTGTAATGAAGTAATTTTTTCCTCAATCAGATTATTTTAATTTTTCATTTTTAATAAATATTAAACGCGATTGAAATGTTGGTCCTGAGCTAAGACAGATGCGCATCGCCAATCGACATATCGATGCGCCGTAGTACTGCCGTTGGCGGGGTTTCTGGTAGTGGAAGGGTTTTCGACGACTGAACGAGGTATGAGATTTAATTCAAATTTTTAGTTCCTAATACACCGATTTATCGAACAGTTCCTAACAGACTTGCTTTTACACCGTATTATTGAATAGGCGAATAATTAAATTACTCCGATACGATTCCGATATTGCTCGCGAGAGACAATCAAAATCGAAATATATTTCTAGCCGCAATCTTGACGATAGGTAAATTGTTGTCATTGTTTTTATAAATTGATTTTTTTTTGCTCAAGACTTTAAGCCGTGCTATTGGAAACCGATTTATTTTGATTTATTTTTAAAAAATAATATTCCGTGTTGAGTTAAGAATTGAAATTTGTTTTGATTAAGTAATATTTTAATTTATTCTTGTTAGAAAACACCGTTCTTTTGAAATTTCATTTTAGTTTATTTAATGTTTTAACTGTTAAATAATTTATTTTTCATTTGATCGTGAAAATAGTCGTATAGTTAATTTTTCCCACTACTGTATTTTTCCGTGGACAAATCGTAAATTTTATTTTAGTTATTTAAGGTTTTAACTGTTAAATAATTTATTTTTCATTCGATCGTAAATAAAGTCGTATAGTTAATTTTTTTTTACTACTATTTAAAGTTTTAACCAATAAATAATTGGTCGGAACTGTTTGGGAATTATCTAATATTTTGATTGGTTATCTTAATAGAATTGCGACGAGATATTTTCGTTTGTTTTATCCTCCGTACCGCAAATTTTAAGAAAACCTAAATAGCATAATTCCTCTGTCTGAAGCGGCTCGTGATTACGATCACTTCATTCAGAGATAATGTGCTATCCCGATTATTAGTTTCTTTTATATCTGAAACATTCATTTGCGTAAGTCTCTGTTATTTTAAGTGAACTTAAATAGATCATTATCCTGTCTGAAACAGCTCGTGATTACGATCACTTCATTCAGAGGTAAAGTGCTATCCCGGTTATTAGTTTATTTTACGTAAGACTCCGTTATTTTAAGTGTACTTAAATAGTATTTTTATCCTGCCTGAAGCGGCTCGTGATTACGATCACTTCACTCAGAGATAATGTACTATCCCGGTTGTTAGTTGGTTTTACTTTCCAACCACTAGTTTGAGTAAACTTCTTATAGAGTCCCAGTTTCAGCCCTGGAATTAGTACTGTCCCGAACCTGTCTCCTCGCATTCTCTGCAACCGCATATTTTGCTTTGCCAAAGCATTAAATTACATTTAATTGTAAATACCGATTAGACAACAGTTAATTTTTCCTACGACCATAAATATTATATTCTGTAGAAAAATAATAAATTGCATTTTTAGTTTGTTTAACGATTAAACTATTAAACAGTTAATTTATCCTGCGTCCGTAAAAATAGTTTAATAGTAAATTTTTCTTACGACCGAATTAATATTTCTCCTGAACAAAATAGCAAATTACATTTTTAGCTCAACAACCGAATAGACAGTTCAATAATAAACTTTTGTTGCGTCCGTGATTACTACAATTATTGATTTTATTTTTTTTCTTTACGTCTGATTGAGGCTATTCGGAAGTCATTTCAGGCCGTTTTGTTTGTTTATTTTTGTTTAGGGTTTGTACATATTACCGTGTGAGTGGGCGTTGAAATACAATAATTTATTTCTTTTCTTGTAAATAGTTTAAAACAATATATGTGTCAATGTTAACTTGCCGTATTACTGGTTATTAATTCCTTAATTTATTTACCCCTTGAATTTCAGCTAGTAATAAATTCTGTACCAGTCCAAGCAACGATTAAAGCCCGTTACTTGTGGCCTACTATTACCTGTGTCTAAGTGATCTTTGATCCCTGGAATTTTTCATCTCCATCTGTAGCCACCCAAGTACTTTCGACGCCGTTTCCAAAGTTTGTGGAGTAAATTATAACCAAAAATCTGGCGCTCGAGAACCGCCCGTGACTAGGACCATTCGTAAGGAACCGTTTTCTATGTGGCGAGAAAAACCCCTTACAAATTTCATAGTTATTATTTTTTTAATAATTTTCTATAAACGTAACATTAAAATGAACAAATTATTACTTACAAAAAAAAATCTCAAAGCTATATGCGTCCACAATAATATGGGCAGCCGTTTCTCTTTTGACAACAACTACTTCTTTGGCGAATACCTCATCAGGTATTGACGCCGTTAATCGATCCAAGAGCAACGAAGATATATAATTAGGTTTTTTGACATTGCTAATGATTTTTTTTTCTTCTTTCAACGCTGTGTTTCTTGTTTGTATCTAACCAATAATAGCTAAGATATAGACAGACTTAGGTCCTTTTGACATTGTTACTGCGCTGATTTTTCTCTTTAACATTAATCTATATTGCGTCCAATTCCTAATGCTTTTTTCGTTTTCCGTTTATTTGGACCAATAGCAACGAAGATATAGATTTAGATCCTTTTAACATTGCTACTGCGCATGTTTTTTTCTTTAACGTTAATCAATGTTGCAGCCTCATCATATTGCTGTTTTAGCTTGAATTGGACCAATAGTAGTAGATATATAGACTTAGGCTCTTTTGGCTTGCTGCTGCATCTATTAACTTGTAAATGACACTTTACGTTGATGCTGTTTGTCCCGTTTTAATCGAACCAATAGCAATGAAGATATATACTTGGGTCCTTTTGGCAGTGCCGCATTTTTTCTTTATTGGTAATCTACGTCTCGTCTTCTTCGGGATAAACTGCGTTATAGTTTATCCCGTTTGAATCAGACCAATAAAAAGAGAGATATTCATGAATGCCGTTTTGGCTTTGTTTTTCTTTTACCTTGTATAGTTTTCATTGTTCACGTCAATGATTCTTGGATTCCCGACGTTATGTAACCGCGAGCTAACGATATCGAAGGTTATTTTTACTGATAACCTCGACTTAGACGCTCGGCCCGTGACCTTGAAAAGAGACAAAAATTGCTAGAATGAAAATTAGCTATTTTTTATAAAGAAAAACATGGGACATTGAGCCAGCTTTCTTCTTTATATCTACTCATACTAGTTAATAAAATTGTATTTAAAAGTTTTACACTTTCAACATCAGTTTTGCCTGATCAGGCGTTTGTTAAAAGATTGACTTAAGACTCATATTTGTAAAAAATGTCTTTTTTAACTGCTGAGAGCGATAATGGCGATGCTTAACAGTAAGCGAAATCACCATAAGAAAATGGTTGAGAAGGTCGACAGAAACGAGTGGGTATAAACTCAATACATGATTGATATTATTTATGACAATAAATATATGTCCATAGTTACAATTATTTTAATTATTTAAAGAGTCCATATATGGATCTTTCATTGAGCCCATCATAGAACCCAAATGAGTGGATGTCCACTGGATATCCTTCGATAAAATGCTGGACGTTCTTTGCACAGCCAATATGGACATCCAATGGATTGACTTGTGACGTGTGCTGTCGGGTTGTATTGTATTTAGGGCCTTTTGAAATTTATGTTTGCAGAATAGGTAATATGCACTTCTTGAATGCATGGGTAAAGAGAGATGAGTTATTTGAAGGATAAATGAATGGTTTTAGCACAAATTATTGAACAGGGACGGTCCACAAAATATTATGTTTGAATTTAAGATTGTATTCTGAAATTTAAACAATGCTCTTTCCATAAAATTACAATTTTATTCATAATATTAGTTAATAAAACATCTATTATAATATTAAAACAAAAATCTTTTAATCCTTAAATTACAAATAAAAATTAGGATGTCCGTTATTTACCAATTTGATTTTTGAGTTTTCGGTGCCCCTAAAATATTTAGTGTATGACAAAAAAAAAATCGAACCCATATAAGCCCTTAATATTGATGATAAACCGTGCCACAAAGGCAATTTATTTCCCATTTAAATAACATGTGGTTTTTGTAATTTTTGCAATCAATTTTTTCGTTCCTCAGCCAGCTCATACAAAGCTGCGGCAATCAATTATTTTTGTAGTAAATTTAACCCTCTACAAAAAATTCTTAGTAATTTTTTCGATAAATTCACTTGCTTAAAATGTATTCAAGCCCAAAGTTGAACTTAAAATAACTTATTAATTTTCTTTGTATATTGACTTTCTTCTTAATAAATAAAAATTTTAGGGGCGCTGCAAACTCAAAAATCAAATTGGTAAATAACGGACACCCTAATAAACATTTTCAATGGTACTAGGTTAGATATTTAGAATCAATAAACTGCAGTTTTATTTAAAACACCTACATCCAAAAATACCAAAAACGAAAATTAAAAAAAAAGTGTGAGGACCATAAAAAACAGAATATTCCTAAATTTATGGTATAATCAATAATTATATTCATATATTTCCAATCTTTCAATATGGATATTCATTCGGTTGGAGAGTGTAAAAAACTAAATAGAAACAAAACATTAAGATCCCAAAGATTTTGGTTTTAATACATTATCACGCAAAGTTACTGAGTCGACCCTGTAATTCGGCTGTCAGCAAGTTTCCGAAATTCCCTTGGTTTTCATGCTAATGTAAGCATTAATGCTTCTCGTGTTTTCTATTGTTTTAGATGAAATCCTCGACTATTTGGAAAATTAGAAAAGGCTTTGAAGTTTCGAACGTGTTTAAAATTACGATCTTGTGATACTGGCAAGCAATGAAGTTGTATACGAGCAATATAGGAGTTACATTGTAGTTACAATAAGGCGGATATTAAGAAGGAATTGCCAATAAGCGTCGTGAGATTTTAAATGAATCTAAATTCAGAAAATTAGATTTACTAAGGATTTTGTGTTAAATAAATTCTAAGCAGGTAAGAGGAATTTATGTAAAATAGTATAATATATTCAAACAAATAAGAAACTTACGGCTGGATACAGGAACGATAATAAAAATATATGGGCCTCAAGTCGTTACCAGACTTACGGTGCAGAAGGAATGTAGATATAGTATTTTTCATACAAATCCCGTTGTACGTCATCAATGACGTTCGTCTTTTGTCAAAGTACTACCAACTAATTCAAATGTCCCTAACTTAGCAAATAATCCAAAAATGTCACAAATATTCACGAACATTCATGAACGTAGTCATATTACTAAATACCGAATTGTATGAGTGTGATTATTTTAATAATTGTAGAATTTATTCAATTAATTCGCTTATACACGTCCTATTCTTGATAATATAAAATTTATCAAAAATGTATTACACAAAAAAACATACTTTACATTAAATAATTTTGACATTTTGTACGCACATGAAACTCATATTTATGGAGAAAAAATTTCATTGTTAGAACTGGTACACCTTATTGAGACGATGCCAATAATATTTTAAAAAAATTTACTTATTTAAGTTAGGTTTTAAGTTATGTTTACAAGTTGATTTTTAAACATACAAAATTAAAAAAAAAAAAAAATAGTTGTAAGGAGCCTATAGCTTTGTTAATACAGTATTTTGAACGAAGCGTGGTGATTGATTCATCATTATTACCTTCAACTCTGTTAGGTGCTGTATGTAACGTAAGTTAAAAATTATTAGAAATGTATAGAAATATTAAATTGTTTTTTTGTCTGCTTTAGCGTATTCCAGCAACCCTTAACCTAAATATTTCTACTGTTAGCAGTATTTCGCAAGCAGTCAAGAATAATGAATTTTTAAAATCGTTACTTAAAAAGCAGTCATATAAACAAAGAATTACTAATACAATAATACTGGATACGAGTGGAATCCAAAATGGTATCTATAACATGTATGAAACAAGTAAGTATAAAGACAAATTATTTATCTAATCATAATTTATTTATATTACCTATAAAAGTTTTAATTGGTAGATAGGTATACCTATCTACAGTAATATAAATACATACTTATTTGTAGGTGTACGTATAACTTTGGAACCTTTGAGAGAAAAGTTGTCTGAGACGCAAATATCTTATGGCTATATTGCCTCATTGTGAACTGTAATAAAAGAACGAAGAGAAAAGATAACCAAGACGTGGGCCGAAGATTCAAATTTTTAAGAAATTATAAAAATACAGAAGAAGAAATTCGTTTTCATTGATGAAACATATATAGGGTGTTCCTAAATATCATGTCATAATTGAAGGAGGTAATTACTTGGCACAATCTATGATGAAGAGTTAAGATATACATGTGTCCTAAATTGCTTTTATCAAAGATACAGGGTATTCAAAATTTTAAAAATAATCAATTTTTCATTCATATCATAAACACTCTGACCAATTTTGATGAAACTTGGCAGATTAATTTGTTGTAGCAAGAGACCAATTTTGACCTAGTTACATCTGAATTTTTATTTCCAGTGGCGTCCCCAAAGGCAACTTAATTGATATTTAAAAAAAGTACGCCACTGACGTTTTATATTTTTTCTTTTTTCTTTCAAATTTGTCAGTCAAAAACACATTTTTTTGTCTCTTAAACTTTTTCTATTTTTTGTGTGAATAAAAATTGTTTGATTGCACGCCAATAATGGGTCTTCGATCCAAAAAATATTATGACTTTAAATTTACTGAAAATTTGCATAACTTATGCTGATAATCTCAATAAAAAAAGTTATTTCGCTTCATATTCCTAATCACATATTCGAGAATTGGAGTCCAGGGCCTGCACAAAATCTTAAAATAAACAAAGTGTCAAGTAGGCCATGCAAACAAATTATAGCATGTCCATGGAATCAGATTAAATAATATTAGATTGTCACTGTCATTTAAATATTTTTGAGCCGAGTGAAAACGTTTTTGCGAGTTACATTGTTCAAAGTAGAAGCTTGTAATTCAAGAATAAACGTTGAATTAAACAAAAGTTTATTTATCTTGAATTATAAATAATTTTACAAACTCGGAAATGGCTATTATACACTTTATTCATGGCCTTGCAAATGAAAATACAGTTGAAGCCAGACGTCTTTATTTGGAAACATCCAATTCGCGTCATACTGACCGCCGAGTGTTCTCAGCTATTCACCGTCGCCTTGCAGAATCTGGTACTTTAAAAAAAATATCAACGATGGCGATACACCTCGAATTGTTAGGACACCACAAATATAAGAAGTGGTTTTAGCAGAAATAGAAAATCATCCAGAAACCAGCACCAGACAAATTTTCAGAACTCTGAATATTAGTCACCAAACTGTTTGGCGTATTTTAAATGATTCTCTATGGTATCTGTACCACATTCAATGGGTTCAGACATTGCTTCCATGCAATTTTCCTTTGAGAATAATTTTTTGTCAATGGTACCATCAAAGGCTGCTGGTAAATTCTAATTTTGATCGTTAAATCCTGTTCACTGATGAGGCAAGCTTCTCAAGGGATGAAATCATAAATCTTTACAGCAACCTCCTATGGGCTGACGAGAATCCACATGGCATAGTAGAAACACATTTCCAAGAACAGTTCTCCCTGAATGTGTGGGGTGGTATACTTGAAGACAATCTCGTAGGACCTTTCTTTTTGCCAGACCGACTAGATTATAACTCATATAGAGATTCTTCACTACACGACATTTTTCTCTTTTGACACAAGAATTTTTAAATGAGGCGTATTCTAACAGATGGATAGGTCAGAGCAGACTACAGCCTTGGCTTCCTAGGTCATCTGACTTAAATAGTTTAGATTTCTTCTTGTGGGGGTATCTTAAAGCTTTATTATATGAAACGCCAGTAAATAATGTGGAGGATTTAAGAAGTAGAATAATTAATAGATTTGAAACAATCATACGTATTCCAGGTATATTTGGAAGAGTACGAGCATCTATGAGAAGACAAACAGAGGCGTGCATATTGGCTGGGGGCAGTCATTTCCAACAATTATTGTAGGACATTTTTAATCAATAATGTATTCAGCTGTTGTTCCTATTTCCTTGATTTTAGAGTTTTTCTTGGTATTTTATTTGTTTTATAAATGTAAACATTCCCGGTTTTGTTAGTATTTATGTTATAAATATTTCTCTAATCTGTTTTTTGTCAACTAGCGATATGTAAAAAATGATTTTTTCGAAAATTATGCATTATACGAAAAATTCAATTTTTAATTATTTAATTTGAAAAAAATAGTATAAAAAACAGGAACGTTTTTGTGTTGAAAATATAATTTATTTTGAATTCGGGAAAGCTACGCTAATTAATAACTCAAATCTAATTATGTATATCTAAATAAGGCTCTTACTACTACAAACAAATTTAGAAGCTGCCGGGGTGTCCTGATATTTTTAAATTCTTTACTTTGTATTTTGTATCTGTTTTTTAAAAATTTATTTATTTTTTAAAAATTTTCGGTATTATTCACTTCTTTTTTAAGAACAATAATTAAAAGCGTTTAATAGCACAGGAGTTTGACTATTTTTATTCGTTTACAGGGTTTTCAATAGGTGATAACACCCTCTGAATCGATAACTACGCTTTTATAAGAAAAACCTACTTAAACTTTTTCATTGAGATAATCAGCATAATTTTAAGATAATTTAAATTTTTTGGTTGTAGTGGCGTGCAATCACAGACTTTTTATTATTTATCCATAAAAATGCAAAAAAACGAAAAACTCAAAATACAAGAAAGTTGGGATTTTAATATTTAGATAATTAAAAGGCCAAATATAAAATATGAAAAAACACAGTGGCGTGCTTTTTTTGTCAAAAATATCAATAAGGTTGTCTTTGGGTACTGCACTGAAATTGATAATTTTGATCTAATTAATTCTTAATCAGCCTCTTACTCAAACAAACAAATGTACCAAATTTTATTGAAATCCGCAAAATAGTATTTGTGATATTGATGAAAAACTGATTATTTTTGAGAATTTGGACACCCTGTATCTTCGAAACAAAGTAATTTAGGACACATATTTATATGAAATTTAAGTCATAATATGAGCCACGGAATTACTTCCTTTAATTATGACATGATGTTTAGGAACACCTTGTGTGCATCTTTCAAAATGGAACATTAAACAGCTCCCAGCAAAATAATTACCTACAAAAATCGATGGCACGTTACAGTTAAATTATTTTACACGAAATTCGAAATATTTAATGTTTGAATTAGAAAAACCATAGCTTTATAAATACATCATAATTGAAAACCGCTGAGGAAAATAGTAATAAGCCGCATTTATAGTCTATTTTTATGTATGAGAGAGTAATAAAACAGCATTTCTAATGCAGAACTTAGTACGGTCATTTTAAATATTTTTACAGAATAATCTAAATATTTCCTAAAATTGTAATAAATGTACCTGAGCTATTAAAAGTTTTGGGTCTTTTATTGGTCCTTTAATTAAGCTGCACAGAACAATAGAAAAAGGTTTGGACAGGCCAAAAGCCCTGTTTATTAAAGATTACATAGCCGTATCTTAAGAATATTTTCAATAAGTACCTATTTGCCAATTTTGTTTTATTTTAATTCTAAGAATTTCTTGCAGTAATCGAATTATAAGTAGATAAATATCTTCCCAACAAATTTCACCGAAAATGCGATTATAGGTTTTTCGTTTAGTAAGGAGGTCCAAGTTGTGTATTCTTGACAGTTTACTAAATGTCGTTTAGTTGCAACTTGCAAGGTGCAGTGTGAATTCTAGTGTGATCATGGAAAATTTAGAAGGGCCGCGTAAACGACAAAAAATCGGTCCTTTAACAGTTAATGAAAAAACATTAATATTTAATTGTTTTAAATCATTTACAGACAAGCATTTATGTAAAAGTGTTGATGACATAGTGGAATTAGTTAGTAGTACGCTTGGTGTTGGAAAATCTACGATTTACAGAGTTGTTAAAGAAGAGAAATGTGGCGAGTTTCAAACAGCACGTAAAGCTCCAGGAAAACCAAAAGTTCAATTAGAAAATCTTTTGAAAGAAAAACTTCGAAGGAAAGTGCATGCGTTCTTCTTTAGAAAAGAATTTCCGACAGTAGACAAAGTTCTTGCCTCGGTTCGAGATGATAAGGATTACCCTGAAATGAGTCAAAGCACACTATGGAAACTTTTAAAAAAAATAGGTTTTCTATGGAAAAAGCATTCCAGAAAGTCTATTTTAATAGAAAGAAGCGATATTGTAGTATGGAGAAGACATTACCTAAGGACTATAAAAGAAATGAGAAACCAAAGAAGAAATATATTTTATTTAGATGAAACATGGAACAACGAGGGACATAAACCAAATAAATTTTGGCAAGATGAAACTGTTACAAGTCGAAGACAGGCTTTTTTAAATAATTTATTTATTGGTTTAAATTCACCATCAGGAAAGGGGCGCATACTAATAATAGTACACATCAGTAGTTCAAACGGTTTTGTTAAAGGTGGTTTATTGACTTTTGAATCTACTCGTACCGGTTACTACCATGAGGACATGAATGCTGATGTCTTTAAAGAGTGGTTTGAACAAATTATAGATCTTCTTCCTCAGAACTGTATAATAGTAATGGTTAATGCAAGTTATCACTCGAGACTTATAGAAAAAATGCCCACAACCAAGTGGGTAAAAAAAGATTTACAGAATTGGCTAAATTCAAAGAATATTAAGTTCCATCCCGGTTCTATGAGAAAAGAACTGTATCATTTGTGTTCCCTTCATAAAGAGAAATTCAAAAAATATGAAATTGATGAAATTGCAAAAAATCGTGGGACGACTGTGGTTAGATCACCACCATATCATTGCGAAGTAAACCCGATTGAACTGATATGGGCACAGATAAAGGGAGAAATTTCAAGAAAAATTAATTCTTTTAAAATGAGTGATGTTAAACAGTTGTTTTTGGAGGCTGTAAATAATGTGAAGCCTGAAAACTGGGAAAAGGTGGTAAATCATACGATTAATGAAAAAGAGAAAATGTGGAAGTTGGACAATATTACTGATGAAATGATCGAGCCACTCATTGTAAATATTGGTTGCGACAGTTCATCTTCTGATTTTGATTCTGATTTGGATTTGTAGGTAAGAAGTAGTTTTTATAATAAAATTATTATTTATGAACGTAACGTTGTTTAAAAGTCAAAGTTTAAAATCTTATACCTACATAACCCGTTTGGCACAATGTTCTTAACATACCTTGTGGAAAAATAAAACATTTAAAAAAAAATTGCCCTTTTTTACCTCCAGCTGTTTAGAAGTTATAAGCAGGTTAATTAGGTGAAAATATAAGGGTATACTCGAGGAATAACTTCAAAAAATATTTTTACTGTCTACTAAAAGAAGTGGTCGCCTATGGATTCCGAACGCTTTATTATTTTAATACTCTCTCATACATAAAAATAGACTATAAAAAGCTAATATTTCCAGCAAAACAATGAAACTGCTCATTGGCCCTTGCCCATTTACGTTGCTCTCACTTTGGTACTGCCAGTATTGCCAGATGACAATTTTATATAACCGAAGGTTATCGGAATAAAAACAGTAGTTTTAAGTTAAATAAAAATATACCTAAATATTATAAAAAGAAAACAAATATTGGAAAAACAAAAAAAACTAATTAATCTTAATCTGAACAAATTCAGTTAATTTCGATTTAAAATCCGTTTAAGTTATAAATTAAATCTAACAACTCTTACCTATCAAAAGTTTTGTCAAAATACTAGCAGGGGTACAATGGGCGAAGAAAATAATGAAAACTTTAGAACTTCAGGAGTTTGAGTGGAATTGGAGGAATAGAATAGTTTTATGAGAATTGTTCTGTAAAGTTTTCGCTAGCTTGCGTATGATTTAAATTTGAGAAGTTTCTCTACAATGCATTATTTGATTTAAAATATCCAAGAGACATCGAATCTTGCGATACAAAAGAAATTGTAAATTTTGGATTAGTTTTAATGTTAAAAGACATGCAATGCATATTAAACGGAAAAAATAGTGCCAAATAAATTATTCACCTGAAATATACAATTGCCGTAGTTATTTATTTTAACTATTACAAAGAATAAATCAATAAGCATAGGTAAAAGTATGTTTTTAAACACGTATTTATGCCACAAGTAAACAAGTTTCGTTACATGAAGTTTTTAATTAATTTCTTTTAAATAGTTAACTTAACTAATGCACCTGCCGTCAAATTAATAATGTTCCTGAAAGTAATTTAAAAACCACAAAATCACATATTTACCATAGCTAACTTTTACTTATGGTTAAAAAACAATAACTTACAGCTATCGACTACTTTAATATAGTACCACATTCAGATATATGGCTCAGCTACTATCTACGAAAACTGCAGTGACACAGATACAGCAGGACAACATCTCCATTTGCACAACAAGAAGATGTCCACAAGGAAAAGTTATACGCTAAATAATGTGGAGCCTAACCGTAGACTCACGGTTCGTAGACAATACAGTGGCCTCTTCAGTCCGTTGCTACAGAAGGATGTAAAATTTAACTGACAGAAAATATTCTGCTGCAGTTCGTACATTAGTTTTTTAAAGAAATCTAATATTTTATTAACATTAAGAGGTGTTCACATTTTAATTTTTGAAATATATACTAGTGTTGGAGTTTTTATAAATTCGGTAATTCTATTTTTTGAAAGACAATCTACAAAACAGCATGGATCAATCATGTAATGATTTCCATCGAATTTCAAATGAATTACTTTTTATTTGAATTTTAAAGAGAAATATTATTGTGTTAATGGTTTGTTTGAAACATTTTGGATTAGAGTAAGGCCTCCGAGCTAAATTCGTATCACACTTTGTTTATATCCTGAATTGTTTGGAAATTTTGGCAAGCCTGAAGTGATTCCTAGTGTTGCTGTTGGCAAACAATTTTTACTTTTTACACACAAAAATCGGTAAGCCTAAACTGAGATTAAAGGCTAATGGTAAGATTTTAGAATAGTTGTCCTGCAAATATCATTCACTATTAACCTTCCACCGGTGGCGCCAAGTCTGACAGACCCGACGCTACTGTATTCGTTCGGCACTCTTCGCGTTACCGCGATATATTGCTGTACGTCTGGGTACCTTCCTAATTTGATGTCTATTAGTCACGTTGCAGAGAGTGTGAGGATAGTTTGTATAGTTTGCGAAATATTGTGTGAAAAGTCTGACAGACCCAGCGCCACCGTTTGTGTTATAAGTTTCTGTATAGCGTTCAATTATTTACTTCGGTGCTTGTGTACTAAATAATTTCATTAGGTAAATTTTTGCTGTTGTAATAACTCAACTGGATCTATGATACAAAATTGAAAGATTGTATATTCGATAATTGATCGTTGTTGCAGGTATGAGTTACGAAAGGGAGCAAGCACGATTACGTAAACTTTGGGAAGAACTTGAACGTGAGGCGGTAGCTGACGATGATGAGGAGGAATTGGCTCAAGAAGAAGATATAGTGGAGAATAGAGACGCTGACAGTGAAACCGAAGAAGAAGCGGACAGCGACGAGGGTAATGAAGAGAATATTTCTGCAGTAACCTTACGAGTACCGCAGTTTCTTGGAAAAGACGGAACGTCCAAATGGCTAAAACGTTGCCCAAACAAAAGAGTGAGAACAAGAAGAGATAACATAATTCGCATCCATTTGCCAGGTGTCAGGGCAGTTGCGAAAAATGCGAAATCTGTTCAAGAATGTTGGTCACTATTCTTTACAGAAGAAATGCTCAATTCAATTGTTGACAACACAAACAAATACATATCGAACGTGATGTCAAAGTATACAAGAGAAAGAAATGCAAGAGTTACTGATATTGTTGAACTGAAAGCATTGTTTGGTTTATTATATTTAGCTAATGTTTTAAAAAGTAGCCGCCTAAGTACTGAAGAATTGTGGGATAGAAACTCAACAGGTGTTGAAAGATTCTGGCTTACTATGTCCCAGCAGAGGTTTTTATTTTTATTGAGATGTTTACGTTTCGATGATCTAACAACGAGAGAGGCCAGAAAACAAATAGACAAACTAGCACCAATACGAGATATATTTGATTCCTTTGTTCAAAATTGTAAATCCGCCTACACAATTGGAGAAGACGCTACGATTGATGAGAAATTGGAGGCCTTTAGAGGGCGCTGCGGTTTCAAACAATATATTCCTAATAAGCCAAATAAATATGGAATAAAAATATTTGCACTAGTGGATGCCAATATGTTTTTTGTTTCTAATTTAGAGGCTTACGTGGGCCAGCAGCCTGAAGGTCCATTTCGTGTACGTAATGACACCTGCAGTATTGTGCAACGAATGGTAGCTCCTATATCAGGGACCAATAGAAACGTAACGTGCGACAATTGGTTTACCACGTTTCCCCTCATAAATATTTTGCTAAGAGATCATAGGCTTACTTATGTTGGAACTGTAAAAAAAAATAAACCTGAACTACCTCAGGACTTTGTAAATACGAAACCACGTGCTCTATTTTCATCTATGTTTGGCTTCCAGAAAGACATTACCATTGTCTCTTATATTCATAAAAAAGGTAGAAACGTAATATTAGCTTCTAGTCAACATCACGATGATGAAATTGATATGTCAACAAACGAAAAGGTGAAACCGTCGATCATAACATTTTATAACCAAACGAAAGGCGGAGTAGATACCTTGGATAAACTGTGCGCGACATACGATGTGGCTAGAAACACACGACGATGGCCCATGGTAATATTTTATGCCTTACTCAACATGGCAGGAACTAACTCGCAGATTATGTTTGCTGCCAATAATCCCGATGCAGCACCCCCAATAAGGAGACAATTCCTAAAGACACTTGCTATTAATTTATCAGAAGATCACTTGAAGCGTAGATCTTTACAGCAAAATTTGCCACGAGTAGTGCGAGAGCGAAGACAAGAAGTTGCGGGAACGTCCTTGAATGTGGTACAACCGGAAGAAATTCCTCAGGGAATAAGAAAGCGATGCCATTGTTGTCTAAAAGATTCCAAGACGAAATATTATTGTTTCAAATGTAAAAAGTTTATCTGTCTCTCACACTCTCAATTTCTTTGTTTACTATGTAGACAAACGTTTGAAAGTATAAACGTGTAAAGAACTCACATTGTAGTTATGATCACTGAAGGGATTTTTATTTTGTTTTGTTTATAATGCCTTTTTAATAGAATAACTGTTATTTTGTTACCTTTCTGTTATGTTTTGGGAAACAAGCAATAAAATTATTTTGTTTGGTAATTGTTGGGTATTTGTTCGGTACATCTAATGCAGTATATTATTGATCATAAATTACTTTAACTTGTATACACAAATGACCCGTAAATACAATAAGGTATACAAAAAAAAATTGGGTCTGGCAGACCCGGCGCCACCAGTCATGTAAAGAAAGGGGGCGCCACCGGTGGAAGGTTAATAAATTAATTGCAGTTTCCACTCTACATATAAAAGCAGATGAAATGGTTCCTTACAAAGATTAAAAATAACCGAGAGCAAAAAAAAAATCGAAGGGCTTTACTAAAAGAACCTATAAAGTTGGGGTAATTGCGTGGTAAAATTTGAACAGTTTATCTTTAGGTCTTCACTGTATTAGTATTTCACTTAGAAAAAATCTAAATTTACTGGGTATATTCTTGGCAATGTAATTTATTATTTTTGTTAAATAAAATAATTTTCTTTATTTCTCTTACCAGTTTTTACATTATTTTTTTAAAATGATGTCAGTATATAACATTCGCCCCATGATTTGGGGTAAATGTGATAACGTCGTCCAAGCGCTTATTACAATTGGTTAGGTAGCATGTAGGGGGCATTTGTAAAAATTTATAAAATTCTGTGCATTTTAGTATTCGAAAGGTCTGTTTTGGATAAAACGCAAATAACTACCAAATTTTTAGTTTTATCCGATTTTAATATAAAAATAAAGCAAAACTTATTTTATATTACTTATTAATATAAAAAAAAACTAGAAAATTACAAATCTTTTTTTTTTGTAATACGTATTAATTATTATTAGAGATTAAAACCTTGGAATTGCACTGTGAACTGCACTGCCCCTCTTCTGGTTTCTTTTGGCTCAGGAAGAAATTTTATAATGTTTATACTCTCGACCATTGAAATATCTTCAACGTCAAGCCAAAAAAAACTTATTTTTTTTTTGAATCTTCAACATTTGATAAGCCATTCATCAGAGTCTAGTTTTTTGATTCTTTTGCAAACAAAATGCTTAACAATTTTCTTTGTTGCAAATTGGACCAACACCCACTTTTTAATTTCTAAAATATGGGTTCCTCATAAGTTTTAATATGCTCACTTTCTAAAAATTCAGATATAAACTCCTCTGAATTATCTGACTCTTGAAATGATAAATGTTTAGATTTACTGGAGGAGCTGGATGCTTTTCTTATCCTAGTTTTTGAAGCGGCCGTATCGGTAACATCATCAACAACATCTTGCTTTGGCACTGTTATAACCTCAGCCCCAACCGCTATTTTTTTTTTTTTGAAATTTTGTTGGAGCTTGATTTTGAGTCACGCATTTTAATAAAAGTGACTCAAATTAAGCTTTGCTAGTGATGGCTTTAGCTGTGCTACTATTCACGAATTTGAACAGTCAACATCGCTTAGTTCCGAGCCGTGATAATTTATTTGTTTTCATGGTTAAATAGGGTCTCTACGCCTTATTTGTGCAATCGTGAAATTTATAAGTCACATATAATATGCAGTTCGTGCCAATAAGTGAACATTGTAGTGATTTTGAAAAAACGTTTGTATGTTTAGTAAAATAATATCAAATATTTTCACTTGTCCCGCATTCTCGGTCCAGTGGCGTTACTCAGTAAAATGCAAGGATATTAGCTCTGTCCACCGCGAAAATGTCTGTGAAAATGTCTACCACTTAAAATGTGTAAAAATAAATACAAATGATTTTAATACTTTTAATAGTATTGTGGGCTTTAAATGGTTTTGCAATTCGTGTTTAAGCTTTGTTGAATTTGTAAAGGGTTTCAATAGAGATTTTGATAATTTTAAAAATATAATTGTGAAGGAGTTACAAGAGTTGAAATGTAAAATAGATAAAACGCCAGATAGTAATGAACAAAATTTAAGCACAGGAAAGTCGTATGCCAAAATAGTAGGAGGTGAAGCCGTAGTTATTAAACCAAAAGTGAAACAAGATGGAGTGCTTGTTAAATGCAAAACTAAAGAGGAAACTGATAAACTTAAAAGAGATGCTGAGAAGAAATTAGGTAAAAATTATTTAATTAATACACCAGATCAAAAAAATCCTTGCATAAAAATTGTTGATTTCGATGAAGATTTATCTCCGGAAAAGCTGATTGAATATCTACATAAACAAAATTCATTCTTGAAAGAAGATGATAAATTAGAGGTAATTGTTATAAAAAAAAGATAACCAGATATATGGCAATCGTTGGGTGTAACCCTGAGACTCATGCAAAATTTCTTAGTGAAGGATATGTTGGTATTGGATGGGCTCCATCATGTAGGGTATTTGACTATGTGGTGGTATATAGGTTTTTCAATTGTGGCAGTTATGGTCATAAAGCCATTGAGTGTAAAGCCAAATTATGTCTTAAGTGCGGTGCAAATGATCATGGCATGGAAAATTGTACATCCGTTTCTTTTAAATGTATTAATTTTGTGCAAGCTAATGATAAATTAGGCTGTAATTTCAATGTTGATCACTCTGTTTTCGATGTCAAAAGCTGTAACGTTTATCACCATAAGGTAAATATGCAAAAACAAAAAATAAAAAATCAGTAACAAATACAGAATACAAATAAAAGAAAAACTAAGACATTAACTGTTTATCATCAAAATGTGCGAAGTATATCATACAAAATCGATGTTCTGGAAATTGAGATGTTTAAACATAATGTAGATATTTTTTGTATGTCTAAACATTGGCTAAAGGAAGGACAGGATGGAATAATCAACATTGAAGGTTACAAGCTTGTCTCTGTATATTTAAGAAATGTCAAAAAATGTGGGGGAGTTGCGATTTTTTGCAAGAATGAATTGTCAAAAAATATTAAAGAAATAACTAAAATAAAACAATTTTCTGTTGAGGAACAATTTGAAGTTTGTGGAATTAAATTGTCTTTAGACAAGGAGATAATAGATATATATTGCATTTACAGTAATCCTTTAAATTCTAATAAAATAATTTCTAATTTAGATTTATTTCTTGCAGAAATTTGCGCCGCCCATGATAATAGCAAAAAATGTCACAAGTTTTTATTATGTGGCGATCTAAATATCAACTGCCTAGTAAATTCCTTAAAACGTAAACAATTATCAGATGTTTTTGAGTCTTTTGGTACGTTCGACCATATCAATAGTGCAACGAGGATCACGCCTACATCAAAAACAGCAGTTGATTATATATGTAGTAATTTTATTGGGAATATATTTGCTGATATTAGTTTTAATAGCTTATCGGATCACTCTTGTCAAGTGTTGAGATATGAAATTATTTTTCCAACTATTATAGAAAGTAATAACATTAATTGTAGTGTATTCAATGACACAAATTATCTGGTATTTTATAATCATTTAAATAATGAATCATGGAAGGATATATACGAGTGTGTCGACGTTAATCGTGGTTTTGAGTCCTTTGTTAAAACCTTCAAATATTATATAGATATATCATTTCCATTTAAAAACATAAAACCAAATCAATACAAAATAAAACCATGGCTGACATCAGGATTTTTGCGGTCTTCTCAAAGGTTGAAAGAACTTTACTAATTAATGTGTTTAACAAATAACGAAGCAGATGTTCATTACTATAGAAATTATAAAAAAATATACAGAAAAGTTGTAAAAGCCGCGAAAAAAATGCAAAATGATAGAATATATAATAATTCAGCTAATAAAAGTAAGTGCGTATGGAACCTAATAAATAAAAACACAAATAATAAGACAAATAACTCTAATGCTATACATTCAGTAGTCGTAGATAATGAAGTAGCGACAAACCAAAAAATAATTGCGAACACTTTTAATGATTTTTTTGTTAATATTACACATCAATTAACGATTAAAAATAATGTCGATCAAAAGGACTATGAGTTTAAACAAAAAAGATCTATGATACTATATTCGTTCATCCTGTATCAAACACAGAAGTGTTTAATATTATTTTAAGTCTCAAAAAGTCTGGTTCATTAGGTTTGGATCATACTAGTAGTAAAATATTGGTCTCGGCAGTAAACTATTTAGTATATCCTCTTACTTTTTTATTTAATTTGTCATTAGTTAATGGATTATTCCCTGATGTATTTAAGACGACAAGAATTGTACCGATATTTAAAAAGGGAGAAATCACTAATATCCAGAACTATCGCCCAGTTGCAATTCTTAGTTCAATCTCAAAAGCATTAGAAAAAGTTATTTATTCTAGAATTATGCAATATTTAGATTCTAAAAAAACACTTTTAAATAACCAACATGGTTTTAGGAAAACGAAAAGTACACAAACAGCTTTAGTACAATTTATAAATAGAGTATATAACGCGTTAGATAACGGACACAAGTGCATAGGCCTGTTCATGGACTTAAGCAAAGCTTTTGATTTAGTCAACTACAAAATCTTAGAACACAAATTATACAACTATGGTCTGCGTGGAAAATTAAGCGATTGGTTGATGTCTTACCTGGACATTAGAAGACAAGTTGTTGATATTAATGGCATATTATCAGACATTTTAGACATATCAATAGGGGTTCCACAAGGGTCCATTTTGGGCCCTTTGCTTCTCCTAATATATGTTAACGATATTCTGGAAATTCATAACTTTGGCGATGATCTTACAATATATGCGGATGATAATAATTACTTATGCACTGATGATACATTAGATAATTGTCTAGTTAAACTACAATATATGACTAACAAATTTAAAAAATGGTTTTCATCAAATAAGTTATGTATGAATACGGAGAAAACAACATTTGTTCATTTTACACCTCGACCGATAACTGATGAATGCCATTTACTAAAAATAAATTGCAAATCCATACAACAGAGCCAGAACACAAAATTTTTGGGAATTCATATTGACGCTTCGCTAACATGGATGCAACATATAGATGAAACGTGTAAAAAAGTGTGTTCCTCTTGTTATGCATTGATACGTCTTAAACAATTATGCAATGAAAAAATTCTAATTTCTTACTATTATGGTTTGGTATACTCCCGAATTAAATACGGTATTATATTTTGGGAAAAACATGGTATACAGTGATGTACGGATGGTTTCAAAGCCATAAAAGGAAATTGAATGGAAGTGTATAGGCCTGGAACTAGGCACTCTGAAAGTTTGGGATAATACCCAAGCATTTTGCTTTTTCAAGATTATATCATAAGTAACTACCCGTACAAACACAACCTAATTATCAGAGGCAGTGCTTTAGGCAATCGCCTTTAATTTGCAATTAAAATTTTTTATTTTCTTATCGAAAAAGTAAAAATAAGAGCGATTAAACCCCAACTAAGTTCGTCTTCATCCGCCTCATAATGATTATAGTAAAGGTTATTTACTTATTAACATTAAATTGAAACCTGTGACTTTATTTTAATTATCACATGTTTGTAAAGTTTACTGTTATTTTTTTAGATTTCCTTTTCTTGATATGATAAAAAGAAATAAATGGTTCCAAAATTTAGGAATTCAACAAGTTACCACTTGAATAATTTTTTATGTTAATGAATATTTTTATTACAGACCTCAGGAGAGAAAAAAAATTAAAGAAAAATGCAATTTAAGTAAATTTGCAATATATTTTATTTAGTTTTTAACACTTAGTAGGTTATCCTAAAATGTCTTTTTCCGTTTGATGTAAGATTTAGTATTCTACATTTTTGTTGGTGAAATAGGGATTTTTTAGATGTCCTACAGTTTTCTCTAATTATCTAAAAAATATAGAACAATACAAAGACTGTTTTAACAAAAACCTTTAATTAAACACACAATTAGTCAATTCAATTAGACGATAATTTAAAGAGAAATCCATAGAACTTCTAAAAATGTGTTTAAATGTGTTTATACTAGAACAAGGGCATCTTAAAAATAATTATTAAAAAAAGGGACTTTAGCTGTTCTGCGGTTTCAGCAGTAAAACAATACTAGGAGATAATCTAAAAGAATTGGGCAGTAGAAGAACCGATAATTGGAATAATTTCATGGGGCTAAGACAGGCTAAAATACTTCTGGGTGAATATATCCAGAAAATATTAAAAGCCTGTATCTGTCTGAGCTATGCAGCTACTGAACTACTTATACAAATAAAACTTTTATTGTGGATTTTTTTCACTTATTTTGGGGGTAATGTTAAGAGAAAATGTTAAAACAGTAACTAAATTTTTTTATTAAAACTTAAAAAAAATTCATTGATGTTTATAACATTAATTATACAAACCAAATTCTATTGATTTCTAAAAAAATGTAATCTTGCTAATTTTATAATAAAATCCTGTAATCGTTTTAATTAACGATACCAAATAATAATTATCTATAAAATATATTTAGTATACGTACACAAAATGTACATTTAAATTTATAAAAATTTTAATGATAAAAAAAAAATAAATATAAATTCTCTAAGTTATAAACCGATGGTGTAAATAAGTTGTCTACAAGTGAGTTCACAATAAAACTGCAATTTATTAACAATAAATTTCATTGGTGCTAATTTATTTTATAGAACGTTAACCCTGTCATTATGATTCAGTTTAGCTAAAATTAATTTAAAATTGTGAAAAAATTTTATCTTGAAAAAAATTCCTCACTTCTTTATTTTGTTTAAATATAATCCTATATTTTTTCGGGGCCTACTATCTTATTACCACACAGCTGGAATATTTTTAATTCATCCAATTTAACCTACCCTATTGCATGTCACAAATTCACTTCATTGACAGGAACCTGAGACCTAAATCCATTGTGACATAACACACATTATGCTATTGAACTGTTCCATTTTTGTTCAGCCACTATGGGTGGGCATCCCGCTAATCATTGTGATTCGAAAATTAACACGATTTTTGACTGACATTTGCGTTTCCCAAAATCGGATGAATTATCATAACAATCTGGCGGTGGGCATCGGAAATTGGAACACATGCGGATTTGGGGAAATAATAGAAGTTTTTTTTATGCGATTGAAAATGTGTTAAAAGATTATTATTTTGTAACAATGCGGAATATTTGCATTGTGATGTAAATTTTGGTATAAACAGGGAGATATTCAATACAATTTATTGCATGAGATTGTTAATAATAGAACAAGATTTTTAGACTTTGAAATATATTTTATTTAATGATTAATAATATAATATTTTTTCTGATGTCAAAACAAAAATACAGAGGTTACACAAAACCTTAGAAAATTTGATAAATATTAAAACATTAACAAAATAAACAAACTATCCCTATTGTCTGGAAAACATGGACCCACGACCCGCGACCCGCGGCCACGACTGGTTTTTTCAAAGTATTTGTTTTTACCCTTGGGGTTCGGGATGATCTTACTTGTTTGTAGGGAGATATGTTTCCAAATTTTTAAATTGTTTTAGCCACTTATTTTTCAAATATGTTGACTTTTCGAATTTTGATTTATGATTTCACGATGGTAAATTCACAATATTCCTATTATCCTCCGGCCCCGGGATTCAAGTTAATGTATAATAATTATTGATTTAAAATTATTCCAAACTAGACCATCTCTTTCTTCATTAGGCTTATCTTTGTCTGTTACTTCTTTCCTCGTCATTTCTTTAATATCTCTTTCTCCTGTCTGCTCCTCTACTCCAGTCAACACTATATATATATAAAGTTATCCTTTGGTCAACGATTACCATTTCAGCGAAGTACTCGTTTTTGACCCGCAAATAATCCCTATCTTTTTGTACCATAGTTATTTGCAGAAATGCCTTTGTAATATCCAAAGGAAGTTCAATTTTATAGATTCTAAATTTAAGTAAAAGCGAAATTATCAATTCTATCAATTTTGGATCTTTTTGTAACAAATTTACCATTATTGTTTTTTTCTGAACTATAAAATACTTCATTAATATTTCCGTCTGATTCTTTTTCAATTATTCCTAGTTGTTCCCAATCTTCAAACCCTATACCGTATTTTTTAAACTTTTCAACTGTTATGAAGTAATGAATATTTAAGTTCATTTAATATTATTCCCGGTCTTCTCTTATGTCACTCTCTTTTTGCTTGAGGACCTTCGTGATGTACGCTTTCACCAAACTCAAATTTTCCTTTGAGTCGGTCATATGTTGGATCAGTTCTTGTGGTGTCATGTGCCCAAGATTGCACTTAAAGGCTAACCTTTCGTGTCTGTATCTGACGCATTTGAGGATAGTGTGCTCTGCGCCGTCGACTTTCGCTTTGCAGTAGATACATCTAGTGTCGCCTGCTTTTACAATCCAGTGGGTGCATGATTTACAGCACCCGTGCCCACTGAGGAACTGGGTCAAAAAGTAGTCTGAAACGGCAGTCAAGCCACTCCCTCAGGTCCGGTGTTAGTCTTTAGTCCGATCTTCTACTCCATTTTTCATTTGTTATTGCCTTTTTCTGTCTGATGTCCTCGGAATTTCTCTCGGATCTATGCATTCTACCCCTTTCGTCCATCTATAACGGTTTTTTAGCTAAATTTTAATTGGAACATATATTAGAGTAACCCTGTATCCACGGTAAATGATTTTCATTGCCTAATATAGTAGTATTCCTAAAATATTTTATTGTTTTTACCTCTAATTATTCTTTATTCTTAGATTCGGCAGATTTTTCTATAACCAATATATCTAGGTTTCAATGATCAATAATAGAATACCCTGTAAAGTAATACATTTAGTTCGAGTAATGCAATATTGTTTTCCCATTACCATCAAACCCATTTTTTTTTCTACCGCATAAATTGTATCATTTATAATATCTATATTACCAGTTCTACAAAATTATCAGAACCTAATAACATATTTAGTTTACAATGATTATTAATGTTACTTAAAATCATATCTCTATTTTTCAAATAGCTTATTATTTCTACAATTTTACCTTAATTTCATGTATTTTAGGCCTGAAGATAGCCCTGTGAGACCGAAACTAGTTGCCGTTGTAATTATTGATATTAAATTTGATGTGCTTTTTATTCTTTGTTTGAGTAAACTGACCACACTTGAGATATGGATAACTTGTCTTTCTAAAGTTACATTTATATCTAAAGGTCCTCCGAGTATTTAAATTTGTTCTTTCACGCAATCACGCTCCTCCAAATACTATTTTCTATCATCATGTTTCAACATAAAAAGAGCCAGGTAAACCAAACCGACCGAAGCCATTGAACACATTCTTTGTCTCACTTCCCCTAACCAGAGTTGCAGTAATCCCTAAAGGGAAACCGAAAGAACGTAAATGCAGTCCAATCTGTATTCTAGACGTACTAGATAAGCTCCTAGAACACCTAATTAAGAAAAAACTAGAGGAATACATTACAATCCCCGACTCTTAATACGGTTTTAGGTAAGGCAAATCTATTGTGGAAGCAGTCGAAGAGATCACTAGAAAAACTGACCACACTATTGTTAAGCTATTGTAAGCCTAGACATTAAGAATGCATTCGACACAGCAAAGTGGCACCTAATTAACAGAAAACTCGAAGACAGCGGCACGTCAAAATGGCTAACAAATCTATTCAGAAGCTATTTTCAGAACAGAAAAATATCCGTCAAAGGATACAGCAAAAAAATGACCCAGGATATTCCACAGGGTTCCGTCTCGGTCCAACCCTGTGGAACATACTATACGATGACGTACTGTAACTATGTTTAAATGAACTTTTACTCCTATTTTAGGATGTAGATTACGCTGTTAAAATATGGCTGTCTAATTTCGGGACACCCTGTATATAAACGGCTACGCAGAAGACTACCGCAGTCATATCTAGGGGACCAAAAAATATAGTGGATATAACCTTCAACGTGAGAAACGCAGTAAGAACAACTTAGAAATTTAAAATGTTTTGGAATTTACATCGATGACGGTGATATACAACGAACATATTAGGAAGACTGTGGAAAAAGCGGAAAAATCCTATGCAGCTTTAGCAAAGCTGTTCAGGGGTGAGTAATGCTTGTCATAAGCTAAGAGGGAAATATTAAGCCAGGTCGTACATTCCATTCTTCTGTACGGAGCATCGACATGGCACAAGATAACTAAGACCAAACCTTACAGTAAAATGATCCAGAGCTCACAAAAAAATGTTGATCAGAGTATCCTGTACCTAAGGAACAATATCTAGAGAGGCGACTAACATAGTAGCGGAAATTATACCAATTACATTAATGGTGAAGGAAAGGGTGAGGCTTCACTCGAAGAAAAAAGAGGTGAGAAAATGAACGATATAACCAAAATGGCAGAAATGGATAACTTAATAGCCATGTGGCAAAAAGAATGAAGGAACACAGAGGCAACGGCACAATGGACAAAGACGCTGATTCCAACATTATATCCCTGACTAGAATGCAAACACAAAAGAACGGACTACTATATACCGCAGTTTCTAAAAAAGCATGACTCATTTAAAAGCTACTCAAATTAAATATATTGCAGAGAGGCTGACACACCAGAACACATGGTCTTCTCATGCGTCAGATGGAGACATGACAGGGAAATTATTAGGGTACTAGAGCTTTCGCCGAAAAATATCGTGGAAAAAATTATGGATGACCAGGGACATTGGAATAAAATAGCGGAAAATATTAGGAAAATAATGAAAAGAAAAGACGAGGAAGAAGGGGACTTCCAGGAAATGAGAGGAATATAAGGATAAAATGCCGAAAGGCGGCCCGAGGAGGGAACGAGGACGCCACAGAGATGAACGAGGAATTTTAGTCGGAGTAGCGCCCACACTACCAACTGCATAGACCCAGCTGTTGGTGCAAAGCGGTTTCCTCTCAACAAAAAAAAATTCATTCCCCCTTGTTATTTACAATATGGAGGTTGCTCTGATGACTATGTCAAACCCCCGCACGGTTGAAATAGAACCTTATATAGGATATGGTGAGGCCAGATGTCCCTTTTGGCAGGTGGCGCTCGATACGCTCCCTCTGCTCCAAGCGAACATGGACTCCATCTCACTGGTATATTTTTTCCGTAAACTATATAAAATTATTACAATAAAAAGAAGAGCCGGAAGTGACGAGTACGATTCATATTTATACCGAAAAGACTTAGGATATACTCCAGATCCTTAAACCAACACATAAAATGGGCTGTAAGTAGTAGTGCCAGTGTAGTTTAAACTGAGCTCATGGGAATTCTCATAGCAGCCAAAGAAATCATCGGAAATAACACTGGAAGAAACATGCTCATCTATACAGATAGCAAACAAACACTACTCGCCCCCTGGACAGACCACGAATTTATTCAGGGTTAGTACTAGAATGTCGCGAAGCGTTGGTAGAAGTATCCATTATGTTAACTTAAGATGGATTAGAGCCACATAGAAAGGTAATCGTCTTGTTGATTCAATTACCAAGAAGGCAGCCAACCAAATACTTTTTGGATCCGGCCCTTCTATTGGACTGACAATATCGGTAGTGACAAACCTAATTAAAGAATATTCTCTTATTAAATTCAAGAAAATATGCGATAAAACAAGCTGCAGACTTGACAGAGAGCTTTTCTGACAACACTACAGCGAACAAATACTTAACTAAGACTAGACAGAATCTGCGCCTGATCACAGGCATTCTGACAGGATATTGCCAAGTATGAAAGCATATTCATATCATAGGACTATCAGAATCCACACTCTGCAGGGGGTGCGAATAAGAAGATGAGACCATCCAGCATATCCTCTTCGTTTACCCGACGCTCTCGTTATTAAAACATTTGAGTTTGACGAGAATTGGCTAACACCGACCAATATGAACGAAACACCTCTTGTCGACGTTGTCAACTTCATTAAATCTGTAGATTGGCTCACGAGCTAGGAGGATGTATAACGGGCCTAGTGAGGCCTAAGTGTCTATACACGTTACAGATAGAGATACTACGGAACGAACATATTTCATATCCATTCTAGTAAGAACACTGTACGGATTTGAATTTCACCAATTACAGTTTTTATTTGATAGAGAATTTGTTTTTAAAATTTTGAATAATTGATAAGTTTGTCAAACTAGTGGTCAATATATTTGTTAGTTATTGAGAATAAAAATAAGTGATTCTTGTGAAGTAAAGTGTTGAAAATATGTTTTTTCTTTTGACGTAATTCAATACCAGGTGAAGTAGTAGCCAACGAAATAATTGTTGTCAAAGGAGAAACGGCGCCCATATTATTGTGACGCATTAAGATTATTTTAATTGTATTTTAATAAAACTGTCTAAATTAAATGTAACTGTGAATATTAAAAGTAAAAAATTAGGTAGAGCACTGATTTGCCAAGCGAAAGGTCCGGTGTTCAAATTTAGAATTTTGTAAGTTTATTTCATTTTCTAAATTAGTAAAAGTCATTATTTATTTTCAAATTAGTTGTTTTATCTTAATAATCTAAATAACAATAATATACTGTACAACACAAGTGGATTGTCCGTATATCGGTCTTAGACGATATGGCAATCAGATCCTCTCTTGTTGCACAAACTACTATTTTTATGGAATTCTATACCCTATTAAAACAAAATACTCAAGTGACAAAAGAACCTTGTGTATTTTAAAACATTGAAAATAATTTGAATCAAAACAAAGTATTTATGTGATAAAAATCCGGGATCTAGATAATTTCGAAGACAGGTTTTCAACAAAACAAAAACCAAAAGAGGGCTCCTATTTCGCAAACTTCACTTGATTCGAAAATCTCAGACATATTCAAAATAGAAGAAATGTAATCTAAAATATCGCACAAGTTGGCAAAGCTGGATCGTCAGTACAGTTAGAGACCGTCTCCTATTTTCCTTTGAAAAATATTGCCATTTGCATTGTTTATTTCAAGTAAGTTTAGATTTGCGGCTTAGAACGATATTGGAACGGAGTTTTACCGCAAAATCCCCCACATATGGCAGGTAATTTGTTTTTATTGGAATTTTCCTTTGGTATATTGTGAAGCGGCTTTTTTATCGCCGTTGTCGTGATAAATGCACGGTTAAAGCGTTTTGGCATTAACGTTGTTTTAAAAATGCGAAAATCGCAAGAGGAAGAGAATTTAATATTTTTCGGGAATAAATACGTAAGAGAAAAATTTTTTATCAATACCTACCCAGATAAGTGTTTTTGACAATACAAATTTTGTAATATTTTGGGTTGATTAATTCAGAATTAAGTATATTATAAAAGTAATTTAAAACAAAATAAAAAATTTTTGCTTGTTTTTTTTTTACAAACGAAGAAGTTTTAAATAATATTATTACAATAGATAAAATAAAGGGTATCAGAAAATAATTAAATTTCTTTAATGGGTGATTCGCTTAAAATACTACAAAATGCAGCAAATTTCTAAAAATGTAACAGTTACTAAAATGTAATGAAAAACTTCTGAAAATTACTAATAAGTACTAAAAAGAATTAAAAACTACTAAAAAATACTAAAAAATATTTAAAACAATTACTAAAAAATACTAAAAAAAATTAAAAAATTCAAAAAAATACCAAAAAATACTAGAAAATAATAAAAATTACTAACAAATACTAAAAAATACTAAAAAAATACTAAAAAATACTAAAAAATACTAAAAAATACTAAAAAATACTAAAAATACTAAAAAATACTAAAAAAAATAATAAAAAATAATAAAAAATACTAAAAAATACTAAAAAATTCTAAAAAATACTAAAAAAATACTAAAAAATACTAAAAATATTAAAAAATACTAAAAAATACTAAAAAATACTAAAAAATACTAAAAAATACTAAAAAATACTAAAAAATACTAAAAAATACTAAAAAATACTAAAAAATACTAAAAAATACTAAAAAATACAAAAAAAATACTGAAAAATACTAAAAAATACTAAAAAATACTAAAAAATACTAAAAAAATACTAAAAAATACTAAAAAAATACTAAAAAATACTAAAAAATACTAAAAAAATACTAAAAAATACTAAAAAATACTAAAAAATACTAAAAAATACTAAAAAATACTAAAAAATACTAAAAAATACTAAAAAATACTAAAAAAATACTAAAAAATACTAAAAAATACTAAAAAATACTAAAAAATACTAAAAAATACTAAAAAATATTAAAAAATACTAAAAAATACTAAAAAATACTAAAAAATACTAAAAAAATACTAAAAAATACTAAAAAATACTAAAAAATACTAAAAAATACTAAAAAAAATACTAAAAAATACTAAAAAATACTAAAAAAATACTAAAAAATACTAAAAAATACTAAAAAAATACTAAAAAATACTAAAAAATACTAAAAAATACTAAAAAATACTAAAAAATACTAAAAATACTAAAAAATACTAAAAAATACTAAAAAATACTAAAAAATACTAAAAAATACTAAAAAATACTAAAAAATACTAAAAAATACTAAAAAATACTAAAAAATACTAAAAAATACTAAAAAATACTAAAAAATACTAAAAAATACTAAAAAATACTAAAAATACTAAAAAATACTAAAAAATACTAAAATAAAATACTAAAAAAAACTAAAAAAATACTGAAAAATACTAAAAAATACCAAAAAGTACTAAAAAATACCAAAAAATGCTAAAAAATACTAAAAACCTACTGAAAATTATTAAACTGACTCAACTGACAGCTAGCAAACTAGAACAAATTTAAAGAACTGCATGTCTCAGCATAACACGAGTCATAAATACCACACATGGATATGGAAATAACTCAGTCTCACTCTCCTTGATATTTAACAATAAAATTGCTCTGATGACAATGAGATGACTACGCAAGAGAGGAATATAACCTAATGTAGAATCTGGTGGGGCAAGACGTCGCTATTGGCAAGAGGCGCTTGAGTTTCTTCTTCTGCTTTCTCTCATCTCATTAAGATATATCCTCTTTAAACCCATATAAAGTTTAAAAAATGATACTCAAAAGATGATAATATTCGAGCCGTTGGATACCCTTCTCCATATAAAATTATAACGAAACGAATAGAATAGCTGGAAGTGTCAGATACGATTCATATCTACATCGATGGTTTTAAATCAAAACGAGGCACAAGATGTGAAATATACTAAACATGAAATGGGCTGAGACCAAAAGTGCTCGTGTAGTTTAAACTGAGCTGACGAGGATTCTCATAGCAGCAAAAGAAGTTACCAAAAGCAATATTACTGGAAGAAACAATATAATCTATACGTATAGTAGACAAGTACTATTCACTCTGAACATATCACGAATTTAATAAGGGAAAGTAGAATGTCACGAAGCTTTTACCAAAGTATGCATTAACAATGTGGTTGTCAAGATGGATCAAAGGTCACGTCACATCTAAAGATAATCCCATTGCTGATTCTTTAGCTAAGAAGGCAGCCAACCAAATACTTTTTGGACCTGGCTCTGCGATTGGACTGACAACATCGTTAGTAGCAAAGGGAGCTTCTCAGTTATCCTGACAAAAAAACAGCAAATAAATACTTGACTATGACTAGACGGAATTTGTGCCTGATCACAGGTACTCTTACTGGTCATTGTCAAGTATGAGAGCATATCTATACTGTGTTGCTGTCAGAATCCGCATTCTTCAGGGGGTGCAAACAAGAGGATAAGAATATCGAGCATATCATCTACGATTTCATCGGCACGCTCTGATTTATTAGAAACAGAGTTTTGGCTAACTCCGGCCGATATAATAGAAGCACCTCTTGGTGACGTTGTAAACTACAACAAATCTGGAGGCTGGCTGACGAGCTAAAAGGTGTGTATTAATTTAGAAGGATACACAGTGGGCCTAAGTGCCGTGGGATAACCCGCCATCTACTCGTTACAGATACAGAGGTAGTAATTTTCTTTCAATAAATCTTTTTCTTTTAACAGTTTGGACAAATCGAAGAATAATATAATTCCATTATATTTATCACGTTGATTTATACACAATTTTCACAATATCAGCTTATACAAAATTGGATATGATGCTGGAATAAACAGAAATATTTTAATAAACTTAGTTTAAATTGGAGGTATCAAGGACGATATTAATGGAGATATCAATAGATATATCAATGAATATTTCAATAGAGATATCAATGGAAATATCACTGAAGATACTAATGAAGATAACAATAAAGATATCTATGGAGTTATTAATAAAGATATCAATGGAGATATCAATGGATATATCAAGTGAAATCAGTTTGTAGGTGTTAATTGAAATACTTACTGTTAATTTTTAAAAATGTTGTGGCTATTGAGATTTAAAGCTTGTACATAACCGACTTGAAAGTTATCATGAATCTCTGATATTAGTGGCTGAATAATTTGAAAATTCTGAAACAAATCTCATAAATCCTCAAACCACAAAGGTAAAAACAAATACTTTCAAATTTCCAAAAATATTTTAATTATTTTATTTGTAAAATAAACAACTAAAAACATGCTTGCAATCAGTTCACTTTCCCATAATTCTGGTAATGCGATATTGGGAATTATCTTTATATATTCTTTCAATTCATTTCCAGAATCTTGTCCAACGGTTTTTTTGTGCAAGAGTTTTAATTCGGGACTGCAATGTTGTTCGCTTGATACCATACTGCTTAATAGATTCATTCATTGACAAAGTTTTTTTAAGACACGGCTTGATTGCCATTTTCATACTATTCTCAGTTTTTTGCAACCTAATATTGTTTGCTTATGTTAAATGGAAAATAAGAACCAAAACAACATTATTACTAGGTTGTAAGTTTATCTATATTCTATTCTGATATAAACTTTCATTTATAATTTATATTATTGATTTTTAAATGTTCAACATTATGGTTATGTAAAGTAAATAATGATTTTTTATTTATTTTATCAATATGAAAAACTAAAGTTGGCCGAGGATTTTAAAATTTTAAATACGGACCTCTATAGTTTTATTTCAAGCAACTTTTCTAAATAACTTTCTGACGTATCTGTTACCAAAAAGCCGCTATTTTGACAAAATAAATAAAAAATCATAGTTGGCAGATGATTAACAGATTTGGTATATGAATCTAGATAGTCATTCTAGACAACTTTTCTTTATAACTTCTGATGATATCAGCACTTTAATCCGGAGTAAAATAGGTTTTTTGAAAATTTCAAGACACCCTTAATTTCTCAAAACTAAAATTATGTTGAAAATTATTCTTAAACCAAGCAGCGGTGATTCTCAAAAAATTCACATTTTAATTGTCAATTTTATACCTTTTATAAGAGTTGTTTTACTTATCGAAGACACACTGTATATGTGGCTCAATTTCTAAATAATTTTTGTGATTTACATATACACCAAAATGTTTTTTAATTTATTAAAGATGTTTTTTCCATACGTCATCAGTAGGAAAGTGCAAAATTTTGTTAATTTACTAAAAATGTTTAGTAAACACTAATATTTGAAATGTGTACAGTAGTCGGAGCAAACTCGATTTTTTGTTACAAAGTATTTTCTAAAATTATGGTATTAAATTACTTGACGCGTAGAAAATAAACCAGCCATAATCCGAAATATTTGGTACACATCAGGTCTAACAAAGTTTGCTGCAGAAGCAACATATTAAATTGGTATTATTTATCACTGTCCGAAGTTTGGATTTCACTGTAGCGATAAGGCACATGCTCTAATTTACCGAATTCTTTTTGAGTTTACTAATTTTTCACTCGGATACTCACAGCATAGCAAAACAACATGGTATTGTCGAGAAGAGATACGGAACAGACTTGTTTGTGGCCGCTCTGGATTGAGAAGATAAATTTTTGTTCTAGTTTTTACCCATCAGTTAAGGAATAAATAGTAAAAACTTTGTTTTTGGAGGTTTCTTTTAAAATGAGATATTTCTTGCAGAAAACAATAAGTAAAAAATTAGAAACAGAAGGTTCAAAATATTTATTTATTATATTTTATAAGTATTTACGAATATTTTAATCATTATTTTAGGACCTCAAAATATTTATATTTTGATTAATAGCACTGAGTCAAATAATCTTATCCATCACTGAGATACAGGGTTTTAAAAGTTAAAATTTATTTTGCGTTTCTTTTTAATACACTGAGGGAGAAAAGTAGTTTATATTTAAAATATTGTAAGTTAGGAAGACATTCTTTAAAAAATATTAACTGAGGAAATTTATTAATACCATAAAATTATAATTATTAATAAACATCTTACAAATATGAGTTTTTCTTTAACAAAACATTTGTTACAGTAAGGTATAGTAGATATTAACAAATATTTTACTAGGCAATATACGTATATTTAAAAATAAATATTTAAATATTACAAATTTCTTAATATTAAAAAACAACAATTTAAATATAACAATTGTGCTTTCGCGCTCTACAAAATATATAAATTTTAATATACAGCTATGATAAGTTAACTATTAGCGAATATATACTGCGTGACGAGAAGAGAACTCCTGGCAGTTGTGAAATGCGTGGAACACTTCTACCAATATCTGTACGAAAGGAAATTTTTAATCCAGACCGATCATGCAGCCCTTAAGTGGTTGATGCAATTTAAGAACCCAGAGGGCCAAATCGCCAGATGGATTGAACGACTTCAAGAGTACGACTTTAAGATCGAACATCGAGCCGGAATAAGCCACAGAAATGCCGATTCTCTTTCTAGAAGACCGTGTCCAGCAGAGTGCTCCCACTGCAACAAAGCGGAATCCAAAGAAAGTGGACTACTAAGAACAACTGTAGTCAAAGATGAGTGGGCCCCTGCTAAAATTAGGGAAGAACAAGAGAACGATACCGTTTTGAAGAAGATGCGACAATGGAAAGAGGAAAATCGTCGACCTACTTGGCAAGAAGTATCTAATCTCTTCAGTACTTAAGTCCTATTTGGCTCAGTGAAACTCCTTTATCCTGAAAGATGGCTTATTAAAGCGAGTACTGGAAAATGATGACGGTTCCGAGAACAGAAGGCAGTTGGTCATTCCAAGAAGTAGAGTAGCTGAAGTACTCCGTCAGTTACACGACAGTCCATCAGGAGGACATCTCGGTGTTAGGAAAACCCTTCAGAGAATTCGGGAAAGGTTTTACTGGATGAACAGTTCCGATGATGTAAAGGACTGGTGTAAGAAATGTACCACCTGTGCTATGAGTAATGGACCTCAACGAAAAAGAAAGGCACCCATGAAGCAATACAACGTTGGTAGCCCATTTGAGAGGGTCGCCTTAGATATTGCTGGACCATTCCCCGCGACCGAGGATGGTAATAAATACATTTTGGTGGTTATGGATTATTTTACAAAGTGGGTGGAAGTCTATGCCATTCCAAATCAACAGGCCGCAACTGTTGCAGATGTATTGATAAAAGAGTTTATCTGTCGATTTGGAGTGCCCTTGGAGATCCACAGTGACCAAGGTAGAAATTTTGAAAGTCAACTTTTCCGTGGAATCTGTGACAGACTAGGCATGAAGAAGACCAGAACCACAGCATTGCACCCACAATCCGATGGAATGGTAGAGCGAATGAATAAGACCATTGGCAAATATCTGTCAAAAGTGGTTTCAAACCATCAGCGAGATTGGGATCAGTATCTTTCGCTCTTTGCAATGGCTTATAGATCCGCTGTCAATGAATCAACAGGCCAAATACCAGCAAAGGTTTTGTTTGGGCGTGAGATGAGACTACCGTGCGACCTCGAGTTTGGATGCCGACCTGGAAAAGATGTAGCTGGTGAAGATTATGTGATCCAGTTACGAAGAAGAATGGACGACATGCATGAATTAGTTCGCTCCCATCTTCAAATCGCCAGCGACAGAATGAAGAAGCGATACGATACCCAAGCAACAGAAGGATGTTTTAAAGAAGGCGACAAAGTTTGGCTCCATAACCCAAAAAGACAAAAGGGTTATTCTCCGAAGCTTCAAAGGTCTTGGGAAGGTCCGTACCTCATCAAGAATAAAATAAATGATGTAATTTACCGTATAAGTAAGATTCCAAACGGTAAACCAAAGGTAGTGCACCAAAACAGGCTGGCGCCATCTGAGGGTGACCATAAAGAAGAAGTAAACCAACTTCAAGAAACACCAGACCTTGTCTTTGAAGAATTTATGGGTGCATATGGAGGTACTGGAAAAGCCAGATATGGTGTTATGACCGAGCAACAACAAGATCTGCTCTCGCTTCCGAAAGACTACTCACTGGTCCATAGTACTTCCGCCAGCATTAACGACGCGCAAGGACTGGCATATGTGTTCCGTAAGAAGTTTGGTCAACTGCTAAAACTTCAACGTCAGTTACCAGCCCCTGGAAAAGCCTTGAAACTTCAAGACGAATCGCGCTACCTTTTCTATTTGATAACGAAGAACACCTTCCGAGATCGATCCACCTATCAGGATGTATGGGAAGCATTACTAAGTCTGAGGGAGCATGTACTGGAGTCCAATGTACAGAAACTAGCAATGCCGAAGATAGAAGGAAATCAGCTGGATTGGAGGATCATTAGGAACATGGTGGAAGTAATCTTTCAAGATACCGGAGTTCAGATACTGGTCTGCAGCCATTCGCCCAGTGCCCAGGTTACAGCGAAGACAGTCCCTTGTTACTTCCATGCAACTGGAAATTGCAAAAGAGGATTTAGTTGCAGATACAACCATTCCATTTTAGTTTCGTAAGAGTTCCAGGAGGAACTATCTCTTAAGGAGGGGGCAATGTAATGTGAGCCATTTCATTAGTCAGTCATGCTCTAATACTCCAAGTCCCTCTCTTTTTGGCCTTTGAGGCTCAACTTGTCCGCTTATTATACATAATTAAACCCCTTAAGACCAAACCTATGGGACGACTATGGTGGAGACACTTTCGCGAACATTCCAGGATCAACGAGATACTATTTCTAGAACGTGATAACGTTTCTGGTACATACTGGCAATTTTGGTGGGGGAGCATTCTATATCACCAATTTGTATATAAATTGGTGGAGGAGAGCCATCAAAATCAGTTGATATATGGACAGTGAAGATAAATAGTAATTAGTAGATATACAGTGGTGAATATAAATAGTGAGCGATTCAAAGACATTCGAAGTATATAAAAATTAAAATAGTATTGTTTAAAATAAATAGGTGTTTAAATAAATTATTAATAAATAAACTGTTGTTTAAAAATAAACAAACATCACATTATTGTAAATTTAATCATTTTCACAATTTGTCACACATGTTAAATAAAATTATATATTTTTTAAAGACCCTTTATTAGCAAAAATCAAGTAAACTAAAATACATAATATTACACAGATACAAAGTAGAATAAGGATATATAATGCCGTGTCATTCTAAATTATAATTTTCACAGTTCAACAGACTCCTTTAACCCCCATTTTCAGAATCAATAATTTTCATCCCCTTGTAGAGCTTGATTTTTCCAAGAATATCAATATTATTGTTTGTTTTTGAGTTAAGATTTATTTTGAGTATCTCAACCCCCCATTTACCCATCACTTTTGTTCAATTTCTTTTCACAATCAATAGGCCTCATATCCATATAGAACTTGATTTCTACTAAAAATTTTATGTTGATATAGCTTTTCATTTTTGATTTATGATTCTTTTTAATTTTAACTCTTCTTAAATCTCATTTTTCTTCAGATTTTTTATTTAAAATTAAAGTGATTCTTCTAAGGATAGAGCTTGATGTTTGCTAAAAATTTCAGGTTAATATAATTTTTCGTTTTTGAGTTGATTTTTTTTTAATTTTAACCCTCCCTAACTCCCCTATTTATTCAGATTTTTTTCAGCATCAATATGTTTTATTTCTTCTTATAGAGTTTTATTTTTACTAAAAATTTTATGTTGATATCACTTTTCGTTTTTAATTTAGGATTTTTTTTTTCTTCAACCTATCTTAACCACCTATTTTTAATCAGATTTTTTTAAAAACAATAGCCTTTATCTCCTTATAGAACTTGTTTTTTTGCTTAAAATTTTCAAGTAAATATTATTTTTCGGTTTTGATTTTATCTTACAGACAAAAACCGTGACATCGGACAAAGTAAACCTATTTACAGACTACTGTGTGAAGAGTGAAATAATAATATAATCAAGGCTAAAACAATACCATAATAGCCTAAAAATAAGTTACACTAACAGAATGATAAATAATTCAAAATGTTAAAAATTATATACTAGGTATATCAGTACTTCGGAGATAAACTGTGCTAGGTCATTCTAGTCAGCTTTATAGAGCAGACTTTATGTTGGTTGAACACTTTTTTTTATTTCATGTTTACATGTAATAATTATATTTCGACAAGAAATTCACTTCTCCCCAATTATCGTCACAATATGTATTATTTACTAATCTAACTATTAAAACTTTTTTTTTAATATACATGAATTGTTGGTTTTTGTAACATATTTCTATGTTCTGTTAACAAATTTTCTATGATATACCTAGTGTCTTATACCTCCAACATGCTTCTATAAATAGTACGACTAATGTGAGAGTGTTTAAAAATGTTGTTTAAGGTTGAGCTTGTAAGTTTATTTTTAAAAATATAACCTTTATAAAACTACACTATGTCGACATAGTTTACCTCCCCAGGTAGATATCGGTATAGTATATTACATTACGAGTGTGGAAAGTGACATTTTTCACACGAGTGGGAAATATTGTCGCACGAGGCGCAAGCCGAGTGCGACTATCACACGAGTGTGGAAAATCACTTTTCACACAAGTGATGTACAATATTTTTCCTACGACCACAAAATAATGTCATCAAAAAAATGTAAAACCAAGGTTATTATTACTATAATAATTAAAATGTATTTAAAAAAAATAATCAACAATAATCGTATTTATTCAATTTTCATATTTTCTAAACAAAAAAAATCTGATGTGTCCAACACATGACTTTCCTATCTAGTTATTATAGGCATTTTCCGGTTATTTTGTACAAACTATTGCAGCATCTCTATAAATGTTTAGAGGATAAACTAAATATATACATTTTACACATACATCTACCTCGAAACATTTTTCTATAGATTTTCATTGAAAACGAAAATACAGAAAAATTTAAATTTAGCACTTTTCCATTACGGTCCATTTTAGAAAAATCATGTATAAACAAAAATTATAGAAATCGATATCGCAAACAACTTTTAGTTCAACAATTTTCATAAAAATCAGAATTTTGCACATTTTGTCAAATTTCTCGAATACGGACCATTTCAGAAAATTTTGACATAAAACAAAAATTATAGATAATAATATTAGAAGTAACTTTTATTTGAACAATTTTCTTTTCCAAACATAAATAACAGATATATTCCATAAAATATAAAAACGGCCTCCCATAAAGTACCCCCCCAGATGTTCCGACTTTGTCCAAAATCTAATCATTTCACGTCAGGCCGAAATAAACCTTAAGTTTAAAATTTAATGTTTTTTCCTTTATCCGTTTTTGAGTTTTCTTCAAATTTCGAAATTTACACATTTTCTCAAATATCTCGAATACGGTCCATTTTAGAGAAATTATGTATAGGACAAAAATTATAAATAATTATATTAGAAGTAACTTTTATTTAAAGAATTTTCTTCTCCAAACGTAAATAACAGATATATTCCATAAAATATAAAAATGACCACCTATAAAGTACCCCCCCAGATGTTCCGACACTGCCCAAAATCTAATCAGCTCATTGGACGCTGAAACAAAGCTTAAGTTTAAAATTTGGTGTTTTTCTGTGTATCGGTTCATGAGTTATGCGTTATACAGACACACACACACACAGACACACACACACACACACACAGACACACACACACACACACACACAGACACACACACACACAGACATCATCGCGAAAATAGTCAAAACGGATTCAGGGGACCTCAAAACGTAAAAATCCGTCAAAAACTCGAGGTCGAAAAAAATCATGATTCCTATACTTTCCTTATATCTGTATACAGATAGGAAAGTAAAAACTAAAAAAAAAATAAAAAATAACAAAAAAAAATTCTGCCCCGACAGGATTTGAACCATAGATTGAACGCGGTCGAAAAATGGCAAAGTTGATAAGTTCGACGTCCTAACCAGCTGAGCTAACAGCCCTTGTGTCAATTGAATGATCTAATCGGTTATGTATTAAACAAAAATAAAGAGCAAACATTATTTTAAAATTATTTTAATAATAATTGTTAAAGACAAATATCTAGGATCTAATTTAAAACAATTTCAATAATTTAACAATCATATCGATTTTAGTATTAATATGGATATAACATAGATAAAAATAGAAATTAGCTTACAAAATAATATCAAAAAAATGTAAAACCAAGGTTATTACTATATTAATTAAAATGTATTTAAAAAAATATTCAACAATAATCGTATTTATTCAATTTTCATATTTTCTAAATAAAAAAAAACTAATAAAAAATAAAAAAAAAAACAAAAATAATTCTGCTCCGCCAGGATTTGAACCATAGATTGAACGCGGTCAAAAAATGGCAAAGTTGATAAGTTCGACGTCCAAACCAACTGAGCTAATGGGCCTTACGTCAATTGAATGATCTAATCGGTTATGTATTTACCCAAATTAAAGAGCAAACATAATCTTAGTTATTTTAAAATTATTTTAATAATAATTGTTAAAGACAAATATCTAGGATCTAATTTAAAACAATTTCAATAATTTAACAATCATATCGATTTTAGTATTAATATGGACATTACATAGATCAAAATAGAAATTAGGTGTTTGACATTTTTTGACAACTACTGCGGAAAGTAACATATTCTCACTTGGGTGGAAAGTAAATTCTTAGTCATACGCGTGTGATATAGGACACTTTCCATAGGACTATATAGTGTGATATGTGTCACTTTCCTAAGTGGTCGTAGGAAAAATATTTAACACTTTAGCTCCCAGAGTATATATAAAAAAGTATTGTAGTAACTCACGCCATTTTTTTTTATACAAATGGATGTATGTCCGATTTTAATATAATGATATGATCATATTTTTTCTAAAAATGGTATTTTTTTTTTATAGCAGGTGAGACAAAGTATGGTACATACGGGTTGGTATAAAATACTTAGCTTTATATTCATAAAAGCCTATTTGTAAGAAATGCGGTGCATGCTAGAAATAAATGTAAATAATTAATTTTTTTTAAATACTAAAACATTTTGAACATCAACAAAGTATCAAACAAAAGAATAACAAATAAAATAAAATGTGTCAGATGAACGTCCAAGACATCGTGTTTTTATCCTCATAACTTTTTTTATAGCATTATTTCTTCCAGATCTGCTAGAGTACTGTTTATAATATGAAGTACATAACTGACTAAACTCAAAACTGACAGTTTTTCACTATTCCACTACTCCACTCTATTACTTGTTTTACATTTCAGGAATCAGAAACCTATTAATAAGTAATGTTTTCCTGGACCCACACTATACAGCTTTGAGTTGAAATCATGTATATCTGCGATTCTATGTAGTACACAACGATTTGAATGTAACATTGTCTAATGATCAAATATGGTACACATAGTTTAAATGAAAATCTCACTGTGCCCAAACATGGTACACATGGGAGCTAAAGTGTTAATTTAGTCTTCATGATATAAATACATACTATGAAGACTAAAGACAAAGAGGAGAATTGGCATATTTAAAATACGGTCCCAAAAAACGCGTGCTAATTGAGCTTTTATAATTAACCGCATGGGCGCTGGTACTGCTAACGGCTGCTAACGGCTTCTTATGGGTATTATACATAATTTTGTCAAAATAATAAAAATAAACTTGTTTATAGCTAAATAAAGCACATAGCATACTGTTGTATTTATTTATAAATAAATCTTGCATGTTTTAATTGATAAATTATTTAATTTCATTTATATAAAATACAAATTAAGTAGGTATGACCAAATTTGAAAAGGTTTATTAAATGGTGAAATTTTAAGGCAAAATGTTTTTGAATTAAACCTATATATTGTTTTAATACAAGCATAAAGAGAGATTTGGAAATGTACACGGTATTAGCTCTTCCTTTAATTTCAGCTTTCCCCTTTTTATTTTGCTAACAGTACCATCAGTAAAAATAGTCTCATAATACTTAAAAATATCTTTTAAAAGGTATAGAACAACATCATCTCTAGAAAGTGCTTTATCGGCACTAGGAACGATATATATGCTGCCACTGTTCTAAGCGTTTAGTATACTATAAAAAACATTTGCAATGACAAAATTGAGACTCAACAAAAAAACTAAAGCAACAACTCTTTATCTAGCATTAAAACTCTATAAAAAACAAATTTTCTTTTCTAGTAAGTTAAATTTAATATTTAATTATTGTTGTTTGTAAGTATGACTGTAAAATTTTATATTATAGAAAATAAACTACACTCCGTAAGATGTGACTAGTTTACAATAAATAATAAATTTAGACAAAAATACATAATTTTACTTAAAGTAGAAGCTTTAAAAAGACATTGTATTGATTTCTCCTTGTGTTTTCTTAAGTTTTATATTTGATTTGTATCCTGTTTTACAATCTGGAACGACGTGAATCTTGCTTTGATGTTTTTTGTTATTTATGTTGTACTCAGGTACTTTTTCACATTATTTTGATTTTTACTAATTTTTTAAAAAATCACTTCATTTTACATTGACTTACATAGAAAATTGACACCGCTGCTATTCGACATGCCAGTCAATTTCACGAACTTTATAAAAAGGACGGAAATTTTAAATTTGATCATTATCGATTCTCTCCTTCTTTTTAGTCTTCATAGTACATACCTAACAGACACAACTATTAAGTTACTTGAATTAATTTAGGCCAGTGCAATATTTAAATTTTATATTGTCTTTAAAAAACTGTAATGTAGGTTTATAAAATCCTCAGTAATATATCAGTCTGACACTATTTGTCAGTACCTATGGCATTTACAGATAGGGTATTTTTCTATAACTTCAAGGAACAACCTACAAAATTAACAATTATTCATATAAAATTGTACTACGGTCAATAAATTATCCTTGTTTAAGGGTCGACCTTTTCACCTCTGAGTAAAGTTACGTGTAAGTTTACTTGACAGATTAACAAACAATAGCCCTATAGTTTAGTCAGCAAGTAGTTACTTTCAATTTTACTCAGAGGTGAAGACTGGCCCTTGATAAAATATATAATAAAATTATCATACTTTTTTAAAACTGTCTTTCGTTGGAAACAAAAAAAATTGATCAATGTATAGTTGGGTATAGAATGCATGACTATTCTGTAGACCCTGCAACAAAAAACAAAATAATTACAACCGTAATTTGGAAATTAATATAAATTCAAAAATATTAGTAATTTTTTTACCTGTGACGTTTTTCGTTAACAATCGTTGAATTAACACACATATTTTCGATTTATTGAAGTCGCAGTTTTATTTAAGCTTGATTAAAAAGTTGAAAACGTTGAGAAGATAGAATATAAAGTAGGTAGAGACAACATAAAAACTATTTTATGATATGACAAGTGGAAGCACTTTGAGTCATATTTTGATTAATTTTAAGTTAATAATTTTATATTTGTAGATTGGCGAAATGAAAATGTTTTTATATTATTTATATCGCGCTATTTAAAAAAATAGCATTTATTTTCACCAAAACTGACTAGCTAGAGTTTGACATAAAAGGATAATGCAAAAGTAAAAACACGTTTAGTACCGTTATTGCATCTCTATATCTATGATTTGAAAGATTCCTATGCTTCACCCTACAATGTGACGTCACTGTGTGCGTTGCGATAATTAAGCTGATTTAAGTGATCTGTTATCGTGCAACATCTCGTTTTAGCTAAAGACTTTCAAGAACGCCTCTAACTGCTTCGGGCTCACGTATAAAAGAGCGCCACGGAAACAAGATCAGCCAGAGCGCAGTGGCGTACCCAAAAATACATATTAAAATGTATGAAAACAATAAAATTATTAAAATTAAATTAATAATATTATGTCATTTATTTTAAAATATTGTAACTGGGTGTTTACTGCACAAATTAACCAATGGAGAAACCGCCTCTAAGAGCAACATCACACGTCAAGAGATGTGGCTACTTCACTTACTGCAAGCTGCGTCTACCCTTCTCAGGCCTCTATGTTTCTATGTTATGCGTATTTCCCTTGCAATCTCAAATTTGTCGTACTGTACAAAAACATATTGATTCTCAGTTCGTTAGTTAAGTTTTTGTAGTAATAATTTTAATATCATTATCACTTTTAGGTACAGACGGCACCACGTATGCTGTAAAGGGTAAAGAAAATAATTCGCATTTTTTTATTCTTGAATTATTTTAAATTTAAATTAAAAAAAAAAAAAACATAATTTGAATATGGTTACATAAGAGACCATCAAATAGGTGGGTGTATATGAAATCATCTCCTACATTATAGATACTGGTTATTTAGATAATGTCTAACTACACTGCGAAAACAATTCTATAAATTTACAGAATATATCGTTGGCAATTTTGTAACAAAAAAATTTTCAAAATTACAAATTTAATATGTAATCATTTAAATTATTTGTAATGTAAACTAACACAAAAAATTAAGTAGTTTTTATTAATATATTAAGTATGTCAACTTAATATATTTGTACAAAACGGGACGTTAATTTAGTGAACTGTAAATATTATTAATACATAGTTTCAATTGCAGTTATTCTTCAATAAAATTATTTTTAGATTCCAAAAACCACCTGAAAATTCAGGAAGAAAAATAAAACAATTTGTCCCGGTCGATATTTATGTCCATAAAAATATCGTAAAAATTCACAGGTAAAAGAAAAGGTTAATAAATAGTAAAATGCAATTTAACACCGATAAACTTTTTGAATCTATATATGTCTGGCAACGCTGCGAATTCTGGTTGGCTTAGCCAGAGAAAAGTCGAAATATTGATATTGATTGATTATAAATGTTTTTACCAAAATCACACTGATTGAATAACTACACAAACACAAAGTTAACTATAGGTACTAACCAAGCTCAGGACGAGATATGAGAAAACAAATTAGATTTTTAAACTATTAAATAATATCGTTCCCAGCAGGGTTGTAACGGAACTTCGCCTTCGCCTCCGTTACTGCGGAAGTTCCGCAAGAAATCGTACCTTCGCCTCCGCTTCCGCCTACGTCAAATATTTGCGGAGTTATAACGGATATGTATTTACTTCAATCGGTACAAAAACGCGTGAGCTAATTAGTGAATATAATAAAGAAAACCGACTCAATTTAGATAATAACCCTTTATTGTGGTGGAGAAATACTACTAAATATAAAGCTTTTTCTCCCATCGTTCGCACGTATTTATCGGCGCCGCCCAGTTCAGTGCCAAGTGAACAATTATTTAGTTCAGCTGGCTTAATTTATGATCCTCTTAGAAATCGTCTGGAAGGTGACAAAGCCACAATAGTGTTATTTGTAAAATATAATTTGCCTCTCCTTAATTTTTTTTTTTGTGGTTGTTGGCATTGGATGGATTCCATTTGCCACAGATGCGTAGTAGAAAAAGAAAAAGGTAATAAAATAATAAAATTTGGAGTTACAGGTCTAATTTAATTGAACGTAAAAAATTAACCAATAAGTCAAAGATGTCTTTACTGTCATTGCTTAATAAGGATGTTAAATTAATGGGGGTGGGGCAATTTTTATTTCTTATAGCTTCTAGTAATTCGGTACTTTTTTGGTGGTGATTTTTGCATGAAAAAAAAATGTGATTTAAATCAGCAGTAGAATTATTGTCGCAAGAACAAACGTCAGTATTTAAGATACCTATTCTATGTAGGTGAGCTGGAAATTTTCCGTGATTTAACTTAAGGCGTGTGATAGTTACAGAATAAGCTCTATTTACATTAAATTCACTAATGTGCGAGATTTTTTTAGGTAAGGTGGGATGTATATAAGTATAATGATTATTGGACCTATCTACGAATTTTTCCCAGTCTGATTCCCACATTTTATGGGCCTGATTTTTTCCAACATTTATCGAATCCATATAATCTATGAAATGATAAGGAGTGATTGAGAGAGCTGTAGCTTCCTTTGCTAAGAGATCAACAGTGTTGTTACCTGGAATCCCTGCGTGGCCTTTCACCCATACGAAATGAATTGTACATCTTAAATTATGCAAGTCTTGAAGTAATTTTTTGACGTTACAAATAGTGTTTGACATAGCAAAGCTGGAAAAGGATGAACTATTTTTTATAGCCTCTAAAGCAGATCTAGAGTCTGACATTATTAATGCATCGGAGGGATTAAGCATCAACCACTCCAACGCATTTTCTATAGCCATAATCTCAGCGGAGTAGTACAAAAGTTGTGGATTTTATTTTTTTTTACATATTTATCGGGGATGAAAACAGCATAACCTGTACCCTCACTAGTTTTTGAACCATCGGTGTAGATCTTTAAGAAATTATTATACCTAGCAAAAATTGAATTAAGTACAGCTCGGTTAGAATGTTCAATATCAGTGTATTTTGGCAAAATAACAGTTGGCTTAAACAATATTATCGAAAAATCAATTTTAAAAATAGGAAGCTTTTTGGATTCTGTTGTGGATTTAATGCAATCTGGTAAATTAGAATATGCTTTAACAAGAGGAGGATAGTTTTTTTTTAGACCAATATTTATTTGTTAAATTTTCAATATACAACTGAAAAATATTCATGTTCAAAGGATTGACACATTGAAAATATTTCCAACGCACTACTCTTTTATAGGACAAGAAAAATCTTCTGAATTCAAGGGGAGGCTCCTGAGCCTCTACTAAAATGGCATTTATTGGAGATGATTTAAGTGCCCCTAAACAAATTCTTATGGAACTGTATTGTATTCTATCAACTTTTTTTAAATGTGTATTTGCTGCTGATCCGTACAGAACAGCTGCATAATCAATGATAGATCTTATGTATGCCCGATAAAAGTGCAGGGAGGTATTAGGATCCGCTCCCCACTTAGTTTTAGTGACACATTTTAACAGGTTTATACCTTTCTCACATTTATTAATAGTGTGTGTAATATGGTCGTTCCAGAGAAGTTTATTATCTAATACAATACCTAGATATTTGTAGGTTCTCTGAATAGGTATATCTATACCACACAAATTAATTTTTCGAGGATTGTTCAATCTGTGTCTGGTAAAGAAGACAACTGCAGATTTGTCAGGGGATATTGTAAAATCGTGTTCACTAAACCAACTTTTAAGGCAATAAACAATATATTTAAGTTCTGTAATGCATTGATTGTAACTATTCTGTACGGTATAAAAACAAAAATCGTCAACGTACTGAATACAGTTGACATGGTTGCTGAAGATATTGTGCAAATCATACGTATAAATATTGAATAAAAGAGGGCTCAGGACCGCCCCTTGAGGTAATCCTTGATTGACCGTTCTAGGCCCGTGTATATTATTATTTTGATCTTTAATAAATATTTTTCTATTTCTGAATAAATTTACCACATTGCAAGCTATTGAATTATGAATGTCTAATGAACCTAATTTGTCGACAAGAATGTTTAAGTCAACTGCATCGTAGGCACTCTTAATATCAATGAATAGACATGCTACGTATAAGTTTTTAGAAAATGCACATTGTATGTCAGTAACTAAATGAGACACCGCCTCGATAGTCCCACAACCACGACGTGATCCGTATTGAGCTGTGGGCAGCTTCGAATTATATTCTAAATACCATTCTAACCGAGTTTTAATTAATCTTTCATATGTCTTTGTTATGCATGACATTAGCGAGATAGGTCTGTAAGAAGATATTAAAGTGGGATCTTTTTTTGGTTTTAGTATTAAGGTAATAATGATTTCTTTAAGCTCATCTATTAGTTCGTCAGAATTCCACCATTTATTAAACAAAGCTAATAGTACCTGTTTTGCATTAGAAGTTAAATTTTCAAGCATATTATATGTTATGCTATCTTTTCCCGGTGAGGTACTCCGGTGGGATTGTAAGGCAATATCTAATTCTGCTAAAGAAAAATTGTAGTTAGGAAAATTACTATTAATAGGATTTTTATATGTTGAGGGCTTTTGAATATTAGCCGCAGTAGCAGGTGCAAAGTGATGTAATAATTTGTCAATCATTTCTCCAGTTAAGCTTGAATTTACACTGTTATATTTTTTTTTATTTATTTTCTTAACAAAATTCCAAATCTTAGTTAAGGGAGTGTTTTTATTAAGATTATTTAAAAATTTTGTCCAGCTATATTTGCATTTGGTTTTAAAAAGAAGTTTAGTTTGGGATTCAATGTTTTTATAATTTAGATAATTTTCCCAGTTCGATAATCTTTTATACTGTTGAAAAGCCAATCTTCTTTTTGAAACCATCTGAGAGCAATCATTGTCCCACCATATAGGTTGGGGAGTTTTTATGACAATGGGTTTGTTGATTTTCATGGAATTATTTGCTGCATTAGTAAGAATTGCTAAAAGGTCTTGGAATGTTACTTCATTATTGCTGATATCTATTAATTGATCGTCTACTAGTTTTGAAAATATTATCCAATCTGCAGATTTGGTGTTCCATTTCGTATGAGGTAGGATATTTTGAGGTTTGTAATTAGTATTAAATTGAATATATATTGGAAAATGATCAGAGCCCATAAGGTCCTTTGTTGCATCCCATTTGAATTTGGACATAAGGTTTGGCGATGCGAGAGTGAGATCCACTGCTGATTTGTTTTCGTTAGGTCTACTATTTTTGGTTGGAGATCCATCATTTAATACAATAAGATTAGTATCATTAAGTGCTTGAACAAGCCGTTGGCCATCAGTTCGATTGATTAAAGAACCCCATAGGGTGTGGTGACAATTAAAGTCGCCACAGAAAAGAGAGTTATTTGGGAATTGCAAAAATAGTTTTTTCCAATCGTCTACACAAACATTTTTATTTGGAGGTTTGTAGACAGAAATAATTGAAAGATTGATTTGTTCTAGATAGATTGCACATGTTTCAATATTTTTATTAAAATTTTGTTTTATGGTTAAAATTTTATATTTAAGATTTTTTGAGATTAAGATGGCAACACCTCCGTAACCATCATTTCTAAGTTTTTGTACAGTGTGGTATCCATTGATAATTAAATTTTCGTTTCGTTTTAGCCATAATTCACAAAGAGTTACAATGTCAAAGCTTTCATTATTTAATAATTTTAGTAAATCAGGTTTCCGTTTATTTATAGAATTAAGGTTCCATTGTAACATTTTTAAATGTCTAGAAGGTACTTGAGTCATCATCGCTAATGCTTATTGAATCAGATGGATCAATTTCTAACAAAGATGAAATTTGTTCTTTAATTTTTTGACCTGTGTTTTCGATTAATTGTGGGTTATTGTCAGAGTTAGACGCGAAATTGGACATAATAAAATTTAATATGTTTTCTATCAATTTTTCTTTATATTGCATAAAATCATCCCTATATGGGTTTGGTAGTACTGAAGTGGATTTCTTCGTTTGAGATTTATTTTGAGTTTTTGAGGTAGTTGGTGAAGGCGTTGTAGGAGGAGTAGAAGCTTTACGTTTTTTGGAGGTAGTGGTAATATGTGTTTTTGGTTTGTGTAGCATGTATGATGGTGGGGTATATTGAGGTTGTGAATTTTGTGCGAGTGGTGGAAAATTTTGTGTGTTGTTGAATATTGCAAATCTATTATTTGTTGTAATCTTTGAATATGACGGATTATTTACTATACTCTCGGCCTCTTTAAAAGAGAGGTTGCGAAAAGCCATTTCTTTTTTGATATTATGTTGTTTTTGGTACATTGGACAATTTTTAGATATAGAAGAGTGGTCATTATTCTGACAATAAATACAGAAATTATTAGAGGTTGAGCAATTTGTATTATTATCATGTACTTCAGCACATTTTTGATATTTTTGGGACTTGGACTTGCATAATGTTTTGGTATGTCCATATTTCAGGCAACCGTAACATTGAACGACTGGGTGGATGTAAGGTTCAACGACAAACGAAGTCAAATTAATTTTGATTTTATTGGGTATTAAGTTTCCTTTAAAAGTTAAAATTATTAATTGCCGATCAACTATTTTTTCGATTCCGTTATTATCTGTGACTTTTCTTTTCATCCTTTGTACTTTGACGATTTCATTATTATCCCATTCTATATTTTGAATTAGACAATCTTCGCTAAAGAACGTATCCACCATTCTGACAAGACCTTTGCGGTGGTTAAAAAAGGTAGGTATGTAAGCTACAAGTTGATTTTTGGTAATAACATCATGACCTATTAAAGTATTAGCTATTTCATAGTTTTTAAAAATAACTTTGACCCTACTTACTCCCACAGACGTTATATCTATTATATTTTCTTTGAATGTATTATCGGTGAGCAAAAAATAACCAATTTTCATCGGAAATAATCTGCCTATATTTTTATTGATATGTTCCACAAACACATAAAAGGGACCGGAATCTCTCTTACTGTACTTGTTAGATAAATCAAATGAATTTATATCTTTTAAAATGCCATTATTATCATCTATTGGATTATTCTTATTATTGGAGACATCAAATACATCCATGTTAGGATTTTCGGGCGGCTCTACGTCGCCCGTTTGATTTATCATAATAGTTCTATACTATGGGCTAATTACGGAAAATAGTAGCAATTTTATAAATATAAATATATTTAGGTGAGAAACACTTTCTAAACTATAAAAAAAAGTACTTATCTTTTTTGTTGGTATCGATAGCGCACAAAACAGAACACCTGTACACAGTTCGCCTGCTGATACACGACTGATGTCCTTAATTTTAATTACTAGTTATTTTGATTGCTAATTTTGATGTTTATTAAAGTGTACTAACAATGAACCTATTTGAAATAAAGATTTTTTACTTTTGATAAACCATAAATTAATATTTTTCCATATCCACTTTTACCTCAGCCTCCGTTAACCTCCACATCCGCGGAGGCGAAACTCATCGCATCCGCCTCCGCTAAGAAGGCCTTCGTTACAACCCTAGTTCCCAGTCGATCTGTTCACCTGACCTCCATCGATTTAATTCTAACCTGCAAGTGTCTGGTCAGAGAAGATAAGGCTTGCGTGCGCCGTGGCTCAGGAGGTTTGTTCCCAATTAGATGTTACGATTAGTTTGCAATTAGTACTTGAACTGACCTAAGCGCATGTCATACATGAACTACATTACAAATTAGTAAAAAGTTTTGTTCTATTGGGAACGCTTATAATGGAAATTGTCATGAATGACATTAGAGGTTGGGTAAATTGTCCGCTGGATATAGCCCCCGAAAAAAAGAAGGCCTACCTAAATAGTTTTCGTTTTTTTTTTTCTGGGCTCTCCATACATTACAAAAAACTCGTCTTCTTCGTAATCACTCGAATCACTACTTGACGGAATACTGTCTTCGTCGCTCATTTTGTTAAAAATACCAACAATAACAATAATAATTATCTCTACACGAGTATTATTAGTCGCCAAATTATCAATAAAAAGTTGGGTTAAGTTTACCGAATGTAGATGGAGATCGTTTTGAGCATGCGTTAACTTTTCGTACATGCTTTTTAGCAAGGACTGTTTTGATCATCCGCAAACTAATTAATGTACTAGTTTGTGTTTATTGGGAACAGCCAACTCATCGTGCATGTACTATTCTACAAGTGATTGGGAACACTTTTATGCTATTGCGCAATTGCAAACTATTCTCGTATAATCCAAACTGCGATTGGGAACAAACCTTTTTAAGTCGAAGCGCAAACACTACTCAGTCCAGTGCAACGGCGCGAAGAAATTTAAATTTGAAAATGCTCAAAATGTTAAATGTGATTTTTACAATATTGTGTAAAATTACTTGATAAGCAATGTAAACTAACATAATAAAATATGTAGTTGCTTTAAATATATCATGTAATATTACAATATTTATTGTATGTACTTAATATTAAAGAACTTATTAAATTGTGGAACGATACTGCATACATTATGTATGTTTATTATGTGTATAACTTTTATATATTGTGTGAAGAAACTCGATAAATTCTATAATGGTACTTAATAAATGGTTTATATTTACAAAATATTTTATTTTATATTGTATAAATTACATTTTACAAGGAGTTTTCTTATGAATAATTCTAATGTGGCTTCTACTGGTAAAGAACATTTTAAATTCATTATTCGGACTTTCACAACATCTAACAGTGACTTATATCCTTCTTCATAAACAATACTTAATACTGTCATAATTTAAGTTTCAAGAAGTATGCTGTATGGTAGATATAATTTGTCTGGTAATGATTTCTTGCAACATAATTTCGAAATTTATTTATTTTTAAACGTAACAATTTATTGCACCGCAAGTATTGTGTATAGGTCACATAGCCTTCCTTTTGTATTAAAAATGCTTGTACATGTGTTTAAATATTTCATACATGTAAAAAGTTTAAAAGTTTCATACTGCATCAGCCATCCATTATGTTTACATAAAAATGAAGTCAGTGATCAACGTCTATGTAAATACTGATATAAATCGTACTTTCTCAATATACACATTGTAAATTGCAGAAGCTACAAATAAACGTAATAAAAATATGGTACTTACCTCTTACCTCAACAAACAAACACTAATCACCAAGCCAAGGATCATAATATAAAAGGACTAAATGATAATTACAGAGTTCTGCCTACTATGCTAATAATTAAGAAATGGCATTATTTTAGGTCGAACATGCTTGATGTTCCTGTCCAAGCACGCTTTTTACTTTCCTATCTGTATACAGATATAAGGAAAGTATAGGAATCATGATTTTTTTCAACCTCGAGTTTTCGACGGATTTTTACGTTTTGAGGTCCCCTGAATCCGTTTTGACTATTTTCGCGATGATGTCTGTTTGTGTGTCAGTGTGTGTGTGTGTGTGTGTGTGTGTGTGTCTGTGTGTGTCTGTGTGTGTGTGTGTGTGTGTGTGTCTGTATAACGCATAACTCATGAACCGATACACGGAAAAACACCAAATTTCAAACTTAAGCTTTGTTCCAGCGTCTAATGAGCTGATTAGATTTTGGGCAGAGTAGGAACATCTGGGGGGGTACTTTATGGGAGGCCGTTTTTACTTTCCTATCTATATACAGATATAAGGAAAGTATAGGAATCATGATTTTTTTCGACCTCGAGTTTTCGACGGATTTTTACGTTTTGAGGTCCCCTGAATCCGTTTTGACTATTTTCGCGATGATGTCTGTGTGTGTGTGTGTGTGTGTGTCTGTGTGTCTGTGTGTCTGTGTGTCTGTGTGTCTGTGTGTGTGTGTGTGTGTGTGTCTGTATAACGCATAACTCATGAACCGATACACAGAAAAACACCAAATTTTAAACTTAAGCTTTGTTTCAGCGTCTAATGAGCTGATTAGATTTTGGGCAGAGTCGGAACATTTGGGGGGGTACTTTATAGGTGGTCATTTTTATATTTTATGGAATATATCTGTTATTTACGTTTGGAGAAGAAAATTCTTTAAATAAAAGTTACTTCTAATATTATTATCTATAATTTTTGTTCTATACAAAATTTTCCTAAAATGGTCCGTATTCGATAAATTTGACAAAATGTAAAAAAAATATTTTTTTATTAAAATTGTTCAAATAAAAGTTGTTTGTAATATAATTTTCTATAATTTTTATTCTATACATAATTTCTCTAAAATGGACCGTATTCGAGATATTTGAGAAAATGTGTAAATTTCGAATTTTGAAGAAAACTCAAAAACGGATAAAGAAAAAAACATTAAATTTTAAACTTAAGGTTTATTTCGGCCTGACGTGAAATGATTAGATTTTGGACAAAGTCGGAACATCTGGGGGGGTACTTTATGGGAGGCCGTTTTTATATTTTATGAAATATATCTGTTATTTATGTTTGGAGAGGAAAATTGTTCAAATAAAAGTTACTTCTAATATTATTATCTGTAATTTTTGTTTTATGTAAAAATTTCCTGAAATGGTCCGTATTCGAGAAATTTGACAAAATGTGCAAAATTCTGATTTTTATTATGAAAGTTTTTGAAATAAAAGTTGTTTGCGATATCGATCTCTATAATTTTTGTTTATACATGATTTTTCTAAAATGGACCGTAATGAAAAAATTGTAGGAAATTAAAATTTTTCAGTATTTTCGTTTTCCATGAATATCTATAGAAAAATGTTTCGAGGTAGATGTATGTGGACAATGTATATATTTAGTTTATCCTCTAAACATTTATATAACTAGATAGGAAAGTCATGTGTTGGACACATCAGATTTTTATATTTTATGGAATATATCTGTTATTTATGTTTGGAGAAGAAAATTGTTCAAATAAAAGTTACTTCTAATATTATTATCTTTAATTTTTGTTTTATGTAAAAATTTCCTGAAATGGTCCGTATTCGAGAAATTTGACAAAATGTGCAAAATTCTGATTTTTATGAAAATTGTTGAAATAAAAGTTGTTTGCGATATCGATCTCTATAATATTGGTTCATACATGATTTTTTTTAAATGGACCGTAATGGAAAAATTGTAGGAAAAGTGCTAAATTTAAATTTTTCAGTATTTTCATTTTCAATGAATATCTATAGAAAAATGTTTCGCGGTAGATGTATGTGGACAATGTATATATTTAGTTTATCCTCTAAACATTTATAGAGATGCTGCAATAGGTTGTACAAAATAACCGGAAAAAGCCTGTAATAACTAGATAGGAAAGTCATGTGTTGGACACATCAGATTTTTTACGGTATATATTGTGTAAAATATCTTTACAGCTCTTATTAAGTTTACTTACGGCATAATATATGGTATAGTTCGTTGCAAATTATAAGAACTGAAATTCCCAAATCACACTATAGACAGGGTCGGAATGAGAAATGTGTGTACTGAAAACGAACAAAAATGTTTTTTAACATTACGTGACAAATTATATAGAAAAGGAATATCCAGCGCTAATGTAAATAGGAGCAAATAATTTTAGACAATTTTACAAGTACCAAAAGACACTTTTAATTTTTTAGCTACAAAATTATATAAAATAATTCATACAAAATCTCTGATTTAAGGATTACCGTTGTTATTATTTTTACTAAAATCCTCGTCAATACTTTAAGCTACGTTAATGATGCATCTTTGTGGAGTCCTTATTAAATATTTATTAGCAATAGCAATAACATGTTTAATCACGTTTGCCCAATATATGTACATTAGTAATTTTATTAAATGCATATTTTATTAAATTAATAACATTCTCACTTGATTTAGGAGTAATATTGTTATCATGAATATCTTTTTTTAAATAAGCTCAAAATAATTCTATGGGGTTAAAAATGCAATATTAAGGAGGCAACCACAGAATGTTGTGTCCATGACTTTTTATAACGTTATCTACTACATACTCATGGTAAAATGTCCAACTTCTAAAACTTCTAGTACCTGCAAGTCTTTTTAAAATATAAATAATTTTCCATTAAAAATTGTTGGATCACAGGTTTAGTTGAACTTTTGGTTGCAATTTTGCGACTAATCTGGAATGACATTATCTAACACAATAACATTGTTATTCTGTATTTTTGGAATCGAATCATATTCTAGCCATTTTTCAAATCAATATCTTGATAATCTAGACTTAATTTGTTCATATGCTTAGCCGATAATAACAGAGCAGCCTTCACCCAACCATATGCTCCTCCACAATGTAAAATACATATTCTTTTACCACAGTACATCAGCTACGCATTTTTTACCATCAGACCAACTTTTTTTGTAATTTTATGAGTGTTAAGCCAAAATTCGTCCAAATAATACAGTGTTTGTTCTTCACTACGAAATTGCCGAATTTTTCCAATACATTCCTTGTCTCTTTTTTACTAATCGATAAGATTGAATGATTCCATGTCATTTGTCCACCACTTTAAATCTAAAACCATGTGATCTTAAAAATCTCCACAAAGTAAGTAGTTTTGTGGCAATTTTCAATTATCATTTTGTTTTTTAGTTTTCATTTGTTTGCTTACTTTGGGAAGTTATTTGCATCATACATGTCATATAATGTTTGTCTGAATGGTTACAATAAATGCTTTGGTATACAACGAGAAGAACCGAAATTGTTTCGCGAATGTTGAGGTTCTCCTCCATCTTTTATAATTTTAGCTACTTATCAAATAGAAATATTAGTTAAAAATATTATCCATTCCATAGCGGCAGACTGTGGTAACTCCAATTTAAGTTCTACAAATAAATAAAATTGTATTTATTAACAAATCCTGCCAAAAAACTGTTTATAACATATGCATATAATTTAATAAGAAAATAGATAAAATTAAAGTTGAAGGTGGTAGCCATGTGTGAGTTATAAGTTCAAAAAGGTAAATCAAACGAGGGTGGTCCTTAGGGTCTCACAAGAGTATTTTATTACGACCGGTTTCGAGGATCAGATCCTCATCATCAGGTAAGGTCTAAAAATAGAGAGGAAAAACGAATGAGCTCATAACTAATAGTGGGTTTAAACATTTTAATATGAAAGTTGTCAAATATCAAGAACTCACCCGTAATTACTCATCTATTTAAGACTAAGCTAAGAGAATTATCCCAGGGTCGGTGTAAAAACAAGTATGTGAGTATTTTTTAAAATACATAAAAAAAATATATAAAAAAACAATAGTTGCAACAAAAAGTTGATGTCAAAACACATAAACAAAAGTAGGTCTAAAACTATTAATTAAAATTATTAAAATATTTCACGAACGGACGAACAATTAAGACAAACAAATTTAAAAACTTTTTAAACCCTACAAGCACTAAAATGGGTTCTTGGACAAGTGTTTATAATTCTAAGGAATTAAATTTTATTTAGATTAAATATACTGATTAACGCCCTAAAGATATAAATAGACGAATTAACCATTCTAATATTTAAGATAACAGTTTAGAGGTTGTCAAATTTAAATATTTTGACCATCGGCTAATAGATGGCGTTGGCGAAAAAAATAAATGTTTCTTAATAATAATATAGGTTTATAAAATGAATTGTTTGAATTTGTACGTAATAAACAAAATGAAATAAATAAATTATTATTGTTAAAAGTAGAGTCTAGCATTAGCGTTGGAAAATAATTTTAGATGTACTAATATTCAAATTAAAAAGTTGGTAACAATCAACGGAAAAGGAAATAGTGTTAAAATGAAAAGAGAGAAAAAACTATTGATTTGGTTAATTATTTTTTGAAGTAATGTGCTGAAAAATGAAAATGGAAAAGGAGACAGAATAAAAATAAGGACATCAACTTTTTGTTGCAACTATTGTTTTTTTATATTTTTTTTTATGTATTTTAAAAAATACTCGCATACTTGTTTTTACACCGACCCTGGGATAATTCTCTTAGCTTAGTCTTAAATAGATGAGTAATTACGGGTGAGTTCTTGATATTTGACAACTTTCATATTAAAATGTTTAAACCCACTATTAGTTATGAGCTCATTCGTTTTTCTTCTCCATTTTTAGACCTTACCTGATGATGAGGATCTGATCCTCGAAACCGGTCGTAATAAAATACTCTTGTGAGACCATAAGGACCACCCTCGTTTGATTTACCTTTTTGAAATAGATAAAACACTATTATATACGTTCAGAACAACTTGTTTAGCATTCACCAATGTATGAGTGCGCTTTTCTTTATCAAAACCGGCACCTCCACATTAATTTGAGGAATAAATTCATCACTTTCTAATATTATTTTTACAACACAAACTATATCGAGAAACTACAAAATAGAAATATTTCAGGTTCGATTGTCAGTTCAACCCTGTCCTTTCAACTGTGCAGAGCATTACAACACTACCTCTATACAAACAAGAGCATTTAATTGTGACACTTATTGACTACTCACTTATTCAATACCTAAGGGTCACAATTGTTTGTTAAAATTCGGACCGCTGTCAATAACTACAGTTATCAGCGCGGGTTAAACAAATCTTATAATTTGCAACGAACTATAATTTATTTTACCATTGTACTGATGTAAGTATTAAAATACATGTCGAATAAGGTAATTGACCGATTACATAATAAATTACCTACTTCAAAATCGTGCAGATGCCATAACCACAATATTGACAAAATTTATATGGGACCACCACTAACAAAAAAAGAATCATAGAAATCGGACTAAGTGGTAAAAAATTATCGCTAAACATACATAAAAAATTAAGAGAGAGGATTTTCTGATCGGTCCAATTAAGTATTATATTTTGTCCAAATTTATATGGGACCACCCCTGAAGTACCCCCTTTCTAACAAAAATAGAATCATTGAAATGGGACGCCGTGTTAAAGAATTATCGCTGAACACACACAAAAAAAAATTCTGACGAATTGAGAACCTCCTCCTTTCTTGATGAAGCTTCAGTTTATAAAATTAGTAAAGCTCTAATATGCCTTGTTTTGACATTGAGTAATTTAGATTCTGATGGTCACGTTTGCTATTAAATTAATCGACGCATATAACTTTTACATTTTATTATTACATTATTTTATTATGTTTTAAAACAATAATGCTTTAAACAATTATTATTTAATGTAATTTTGTTCCGTATTTCATCGGAAAAAGTATAGGTACCTACTTATCGAGTAATTTATTTAATTTGTCATAATTGTAAGCCATTTATATTTTTGTAACTATTTATTTTTGGATGAATAAATTATAATTATCATAATCAATACATTTTTAAATTTAAAGTTGAATTAATTAAAATAATTAAATTTAAATATTCGATTAATATTTATAAGAAGTGTATTTTGATACATTGTAGACCTGCTGCAAAAATTCCCATTCCCGTTTCCAAAAATTAGCATAATGATAAAAATTCTTATAATAAAACCGAACGAAAGAAAAACTCTAAAAATTTGAATTCATTTTGCCGAAAATTTAAAGCCATTTCATACCAAATGGTTCCCAAACATATATTATTAACTCTCGATTGAATGGGTAGAAATCTACATTTCCGACCAAGCATTGGCATATCGGCAGCAGTCCTTGCATAAATTTCAATTCATTTGATATCACCATCAAATAAAACGATTGGAGGGTGAAGGGGTTGAGAAAAACTTTGTGCCAGTTTAGTGTCGCACTAATTTCAAAACCATTATTTTGTGTTAAATACTTAGCAGCTACATTTAAGAGCCCTGCATACCGCCTGATCAATTCAAATGCGGGATTTGCTGGTTGCGTCGTCTCTAACATCCATCTCTTTTTATCGAAATAAACAATATCAACTGAGAATACATTGAAAAAGTTGTTTCTAAATTCGGATACGCGTATATAAATACGGTAATAGAAGCGAAACGACGGTTAGCAAAAAAACTGTGTTTTACCGTTTTTTAAACTATATACGCCAATATGACGAAAACTGTTCAAAAATTCGTAAAAATTTATTCTTGATTATTATTAGTCAAAAGCTTAAGGATTCTAATAGTTTTCAAATCATATTTTTATCATAAGTCATAAGCGAGATAATTAAGGTAAACTAACATTATGTCACAATATGCTTGATGTACAGAAGAATATAACTTATTAACATATTTATAAGTGCGAAAATTGCTTACAGGAATTTAAAGTGGTAGATATATTTTGTATTTTTTAATTTATTAAAAGTCGGGATAAAAGCTAAAAGATGTGCAAATTTTTATGTTCTAATAAAAAGTTGAATTATAAATTCAAATAACTAATTAAATTTAATTTTTTTAAAAAATTGTTCAAATAAAAGTTGTTTGTAATATCATTCTCTATAATTCTTATTCCACACAAAATTTCTCTAAAATAGACCGTATTTGATTTATTTGAGAAAACGTAAATTTTGAATTTAAAAAAAACAAAAAAGGAAACAGAGAAAAACAAAAAATTTTAAATTTAGTCTGTAATCCATCCTGCGGTAAAATGATTAAATTTTGGTAGTCGTAACATCTGGGGGATACCTTATAGAGGGTCGTTTTTCTACTTTATGAAATATATCTGTTATTTACACTTAGAGAAGAAATTTCTTCAAATAAAAGTTGCATATAATGTTATTCTCTATAGTTTTTGTTATATACATAATTTTTCTAAAATGTTCTATATTCAAGAAATTTGACAAAAAGTGCAAAATTCCAATTTGTAAGAAAATTGCTCAAATAATAAAGTTATTTGCGAAATTATTCTCTATAATTTTTATTCTTTATATAATTTCTCTAAAATGGACCGTATTGGAAGAATTTGAAGAAAAATATAAAATATAAATTTTTCAGTATTTTCGTTGTCAATGAATATTTACAGGGGTTATACAAAATAACCGGAAAAAGATTGTAATAACTAGACAGGAAAGTCATGTGTTGGACACATCAGATTTTTAAATATAATGTTTTGAGTGTCGTGACAGTGACAGTTTATATTTATTTTTAAGAGAAATGAAAATAAGTATTGTACTAATTGTTTTTCAAAATATATGAAATGATTATAATTTCACCTAATGTCTACCGGCAAAAGACCGGTAGGCCTTCGTTCAAGCTGACGGCCCTCTTTCAGGCAGTGGGCCCTCTTTCAGGCAGTGGGCCCTCGTTCGGGCAGTGGGTCCTCGTTCGGGCAGTGGGTTCTTGTTTAGATTTTTTGTTTGCAGATTACATTATAAGGTTTATTGACAAAGTCCAAATTGACATAACATTTATACCTAATACTTAATTAGGCAGGATCGGTTTCGTGGCCAATATAAATCAAACAATTTTTGTCATAAAATATATTTATTGTGTTATCTTGCTTGTTGTATTTTAATATTCACTGTTAATGTAATAAACTGATAAAGCATTGTATGCTTAACTTTAAACCTAAGAAATTGCATAGGTACCTACATAAATAATCTGTCTACTTTTGCAAGTTTTGGTCAAAAATTTGTTTAGGTAAACTTTAATACGATGGAAATTAACATATTTTACTGAAGTACATTGCTTTTAAAATTCTATGTAATAAAATTTTGTTCCTAAGTTATGTTCATAGGAAAAATTGTATACATAACTCGTTGAAAATCGTTATTTCTGTACTCTCACTTTCCAAATTAGTTTTGGAATATACCATTTTTTTACTTCTTTTACGCTTCTAAAAAAATGTATTGCATTTAACTTCTCCCAAGACATAATTAAAAATAATAATTTTTTAATGGGAGGAACTTCCTACAACTAATATTTCTAAAACCATTACACATAATCTGGTGGTCTGCTCATCGCAGGTTCTGTCTCCGACCTACGTGTGGTAGAAGTTCTTGCTTACAACACTGAGTATCTAACGCAAACCACATAAAAATAGTACTAAAATTACTTACGTCCTCCAATATTGTTACAGGTTCTTTTTCTTTTTAAAGAACAACACAAATAGTTTTTATTAATTTTAGATTTTCTTTTTGGATTTATTTATTTTTAAAAACTAAATATACAACAACGCAATCACCGCACAGTCACAGAAACAATCAGAGATAACCAGGAGATGTAACTATTAACAAATATCGTGCGGCCGTGAATAAGACATATTCTAAGGGACACAGTAGGGTATAATCACAATATATTGTGGGTATAATATCCGCTGTTGTCATTGTTAGTAAAGTGTATGTATTAAAATATTCGCTCAAGAAAACGATTCACCTCCCACTCTTTTGTCACATAGCTGAATTTTTCACAGATGAAAGGTCATGATAAGGTAACCCTTTTTCCGGAGTTAATACAAAATTAGATTGTGCAGAAGGGCACTATCATCAAAAATCCAGATATTGATACCACCGAATAGAGAAAAAAATACTAATATTTTGGTCAAATGCACAATAAAATCTTTGTAGGGAGTAATTGTTTATACTTATTTAAAAAAAATCATTTGCATTAGCACTTACGGCCGAAAAAAAATATAAACGTAAATATCTTGGTTTTAGCCCTTCAAAAATTTAGTTAAAAAGTCGTCTTTTTTAAATATACCACTCATTTAACAAAAAACGAAGGCCTAAATGAAAAAAAAACATTCCTTATAAAATTTTTGCTTATGTGTTGAGAAGGTAACAAAGTAAACACTATATTTTTTGCTTTTGAATTAACAAAGATATAACAATAAACGATGAGAGATGTCATAGGTTTATGCTGTAATTAATTCTCACCGTCAAATTTATCGACTCTGTGTATCTTTCTCTTCACCTTCAAACGTAGCATAGCTCTGTTTCTCTCTACGTGCGGGCTGATGTATCACATTATTGATATGGTAGGATTTTTCATTTTTTTTATTATAAAACTGCTTGTTATGTTCCATAGGGCAATGTGTCATATTGTTATCTGTTTTTACTAAAGAATTAATAAGTGTATTTGTTATATATTAAATTACCTAATAAATTGGGAAAAAATATAGACATTTTTGCATCTTTATTATATCTACATTCATCCTGTTGCAGCTAAATATATTTGGGTAAGTTATAAGTTTTCGTTTAAAATTTTAATTACGGATTTGTTGCTGCAAGTAGCAGAGACAAAAATTATATCAAAATAGGAAAGTCCAAAAGTTGCATATCATTTAAAGAATATGCTCATATATTTGTAAACATTATTTTTAGAAATAAATTTAATGCTCAAATGATAGATGTGGTATTTGATCATTATAAAGGACATTCTATCAAAAATACAACACGTCAAAAGAGAGGATTTCAGAAATATATTGATATAGAAATTGACCGACCCAATATTCCACTTCCGCAACAATAGAACTTGTTTATTCATTAGATATTTAACAAAAGACGTTTAACACATTTTCTGCCAGAACAACTTCTTCAAAACTCCATTCAGCAAAAGCATATTCAATTTCTACCTAGTGGTGGATTCGCGAAAATCAATAAATATGGAAAGAATTTTGAACCATCAAAAGACGATTTTTTTTGACTAAAGATATATGGTTCAGAACAAGGCGAGGAGACTCAAGGCGATTTCTAGCAGTACATTATTTAAATTTGGATGAAAACCTTCTAAAAAATATGCCTGCTTTTCATTCTGACCGGTTGTGATACAACCATTTAATTGTCCGGCATTGGGAACAAAACCTGTTGGAAAACTTACCTTGAAAACCATTACTTTTTGGATGGATTTGGCACTGATCAGTACTCTGAAAACATATTCTCTAATCTTGAAAGAATTTTCCTAAAAATGTATTTAAAACTGCCAATGTTACTTTCATTAACATTTTGAGGGGATTATTGACCTCTTCAAAAACCATCGCTAAATTACCACCGACTGAAGACGCCCTAAGACTACATTGTTTAAGATGTTTTTACCAGCTAAATATTTGGCTAACCTCTTTAAACCCAGATGCAGCTTCCTAATATTGAAGAGTATGGATGGAAAGTAGATCAAGATGGAAGTCTGATACCCACTTTTAAGACTCTGCCCGACCTGCCACCAGACATAACAGAACTTATATCATGCAAATGCAAAAAACATACTAAACAATATTCTAACAATAATATTCTGTTCTAGACTGTGGAAGCAAAATTTGCAAATGCAGGAAAAAAAAATATTTACTGTATCGGTTCCTGCACCTGTATGACACAGAAAAACTGCATAAATAGTTTGACCACAGCCGCTAATGTTTTGGAAAATGTTGATTCGTGTGGTGAATCTGATTCTGATTAGTTTGAAAGTCTTGTAATTATAAATTTTAATATTATTAATTTATGCTTTATATACTTCCTTCCAATTATTATTATTATTATAATTTATTTATATTGGGGATTTATTGTATTTTGCAAAGCAATAGCCTTACTGTTTATAATTGATACTTCAATAAATACCTTTAATAAATAGTTTATATTTTCTTATTTTCATTTTACATTAAAAATAAAAAAGAAATCTTGAAGTAATTATTAGTACACCCTATTAAACATGGTGGATAAATCAATAATCCCTGTATAAAATAATATAAGAGGGGTCAAACTGATTGCATACATTTCAATACTGAGAAAGATGCATAAAGAGTCGATAGGCTCTGCCTTTAATGTTTGCTTTCTAGTAAAACCATGACATCACTAATGGTTTATTGCTATATTTTTGTTAATTTAAAAGCAACAAATATGAGGAAAGTACTTTTACCTTGACAATACATAGGCGAAACTTTTATAAAGAATAGTTTTTTTTTATTTAGGCCTTCGTTTTTCGTCAAATGAGAGGTATATTTCTAAAAGAAGATTTTTTATACAAATTTGTAGACGGTTGAAACTAAGACATTTAAATTTTTTTTCGATCATAAGGGCTAATGTAAATGATTTTTTTCAAATAATTATAAAAAAATACTTCCTACAAAGACTTAATTGAGCATTAGAACAAAAAATAGGCATTTTTAACCAAATTAGATGTAATTTCATTAAATTAGATGTAATAATTTTCAACAAATTCCAAAACCTAGTGATGTTAGAATGGAAGTGGCAACAGGGCTTACACCGGCAAGAAAAGTTACGTTAAGTAGTAAAAGCTCGGGCAGTTATTCATTGATAAAACTATGTAAAATTCTTCACTGTATCCCTTCTTTTACTTCTCACCTTTCGTCGCCTCGCCCCGCGTCTAGAAATATAATGTTTTGAGTGCGAACTGTTCTTGGCATCATGAATATTATATTTTATGAATGACTTCTTATATCTCTGTTATCTCTGGAAACAATAGATGCACACGTTATGCAGTCAAATTTAGTATAACCTACTGTTATTGTATTGTACTCTTAGGCCCGGTTTTTCAATGTAATGATAACTTGGAGGTTAACTAACTTCTACTTGAAGGTTAACTTTTAGTTAAAATAAGAAACGTTTTTTAATGTAAATTGTACTTCTTGTTAATTGACCTAGATTTTAATTTGGCAACGTTGTATTTTTATGTGTTCTGTGATGGTTCTGTGGTATTCTCCCGGTGAATATATTGCCTTTCATCGTGGGTATTCTAATGTTGTTTTCCTCGATGAATGACATATTCAAACTAAAAAAGAAAGATAACTTATAAAGATTTAAGAAGACGCCAAATTTTCAATTCTTGGAATTTGGAATGTTTCTATAAATCTATTCAAGAATCTATTATTTAGGCAGAGACAACATTTAACTGTAGGTCCCGAACTTCATCAATGATCATCTCAACAGTCCGCTTCGACAATCTAAATATTTTGAAAAAATCTAAACTAACATATTGTTCCATAAAATTAAGCCTCTGTCGAATTATTTTTGGCCTTCTCACTATTTCTTCCTCTTCGCTATTGTAGACATTAACAATATTTAAAGCATCCATAATGTCAAAGCACATGTAGGTTATAAAGTGAAGATTATCTCTTAACAATGGGTTAACAGTACCCTGAGAGTAAGGTTAAAATTAGCTTTCGGTTAGTCTTTAACTATCAATTGAAACAGAAATGTTTTAGTTAACATTCAGTTAGCTCAAGGTTAGAGTAACTACACATTTAAAAACCGGCCCTTAGTACTTTTAGTAATTAGGAATTTTTAAAACAATGGGCGTGTCAAGCGTTTGATCTCCTTTTTTCTTTTACCCTGTTCTTTAGTATCCGGTCGGCGTAATAAATAATTATCATAGGAAGGTAATAGGTAATTAGTAAATTATATTTCTTGTTTGGAACTAAGATTTCTTACAAAACCATTTGCTCAAATTTAGGTATATTGTTTATAAAAATTCTTTACGGATTTAAAATTATTTTTCCAACGAAGAGATTCTAATAAAATACATGCATTTTAGCATTGTATTTATTTAATTTAGTATATAAGTAACTAATATTTAATGTAGCCTTATTATTTATATAGTCCGTAATAATTATAATTACGAGATCGTTAATTGTATATGTGTTTCAATAAAATATCTACGCTTAGCACTTTCAGTGTTATGTTTTCCAGTGTATGCTGAGAATCCCGTCTCTAATGGTCTGCGTATTACTTAGTTCTAAAAAAATCCGCCGGGTTTTGCGATGGCAGCAAAAATCAGTGGCAATTACTTAAATTTTATTTTGATCATATCTCTCTTATTTGGTGAGAAAAAATTCTCCGGTTTTTTTTAATCGGTTTTAAATTTTACTTGTAAAGGAGGCTGTTTTTTAGAATTTCAATTTTTATCGTAGTTTAAAAAATAAAAATTTCATAATTTTTTTTTTCAAAAATGTAAAAAACACGCTCCAATTGTATAAAAATTACCAATCGACTAGTGAAAACAAAAAAAATATATTTTTAAAAATAAGGACGTTACGGTCAAAAAACGAAATATATGTGGTGTGCGGGGCTCACCACCTTTTAAGAACAACACTTTTCTACTAATCTGTCTAAGAATAAAATAAAATTAACCGGAACTAACTGCATCTACATCAATAGCCACTGAGACCGATTTTTATTATTGTGAGAAACTATTTCTATTCCAAACGAGTATTTAGAATCAAATTCAAATTAACCTAAAACTAAAAGTATACTAACATCGAAAAATTGGAAACTTTATAGTAGTTTACCTAACAAGTGCGGAAAGTGATACTTTTCCGCACGCGATTGCAGATGGCCGAACGATGCCTTATCGGAGTTCGGCCAGCAATCGCGTGCGGAAAAGTCACTTTACACACGTCTTAGGTACACTATTTTTTCTCTTAGCGTGCGGAAAAAACCCAAAAGTTAACATAAAGAAACATTTATTATTAAATACATATCAACAAATTAATTATTATTGAATGTGCAATTTGTAGCATTCTGCAAATTAATTGCAGAGGCTAAAATGTTTTCCAATGAAGTCAGGTTTCGATTTTCCACTGCTTTGTCAGCACTAATTGTTGCAACCATGGCGATGGGAACTTGGCTGGAAGAGGTCATTTTGGAAGGCTTTACTGGTGACAGCTGCTGACTAGTGGAAGGGCCAGCGACAGCGTCACTGAAGTTTAATATTTTATTTGATAGGCCCTTTTGGAAACTTGGTGAGCTTTCTACATAACTTTCTGCGACTCTAAAAGATTTCCAACCTCCTAGGCGTTTAATATTTGTTATTTCTTCTCCGGAATCTGCAAGCATTGTGGCGGCGGAACGTCGGATACTGTGGCCCGTATATAATTCAGGATTTGGAAGCTTCAGATAACTTGCAATCTGTGATGGCATTTTTCCGAAGATGTTTATTCCAATACATTGTACAGTGCAAGTTCCTTTCTTATATTTAACGAAAAATCGCTTATATAGGGTTTCAGGCTTTCTTAAACTCACATACTTTCTGAACAAATTGAGCAATTTTCCATTTTCAGCTTCCTCAAAAATCGCAGAGCTTCTGAAAGAGTGGTTTTTGTGTCTGGGATATTTATCAATAAAATATTTTCTTTGTCATCAATATACCTTTAATTCTTCTCGCGTACATGCGCCCGCCAAACCAAAAATGGCAGCGACTTTTATATAAAGATAAATTTTGTCAGGCGCTTCATTTATAAACTTAAAAATTTCTTCTTTTGAGAATTTTTTTTGCCTTTATTGGTATAAATACAATGTTTTGTTTTTTTTTATATGTCGTGACCTTAAAAAAACTTGCTTAAATCGACGTCTTCTTTAAGTTTAATTACACTTTTTAACATTGAGTACCTGGACCAAAGAGTGTTTGGCTTGCATGTTTAGCAAATTTCAGCGAAATAAGCCAAAAAAAGTCTTCTTTAAAAGTTTTAATTCCCTTATTCTGGCACCAGTTTTCAAACAAAATATTCCTTTTCATACCTATAACGGGATTTTGATGGTAGTAGATCCAAGTTTGCAGTTGTAGCCGCTTCCAAAACTGACTCTGGCAAATATTCGTCTGAAGAATCCATGAAAAAAGTATCTTCTAGAAAAAGATGCGATGGTAAAATTGGTTTTGACAAGGTAGTGTTTAGACTGGCAGGTTTATTTTTGGCTCAACTTTCGTTTAGCCGAAATCTGTTATGCAAAAAACTATTGTCATAATAACAATTGTGATGGCTATGAGTAAACAAAACCCCTCATCTTATGGTGAGGAAAAGCGTAGTTGCCAAGTTGTAGATGATTACGGTTTTTGTTTAATTTCATTTAACTGAAATAAGTTATGCAAAAAATGTTGCCATGGGCACGCTTGTCATGTTACCGACTAAACAAAAACCCAAATGGTGGTGGTAAAATGCGTAGTTGCCAAGTTATAGATCATTTAATGTTCACTTTAGTTT